>CM038117.1:12301933-12428845 GCA_001642375.2 Mentha longifolia
TAGGGAAATTTTCGGGCATAGCCGGCCGGTCATTCGGATAGCCGGAAAAGTGCTTTTTCCGGCGACCGGAATATACGACCGGACGGCGGTTTTTCCGGCGTCCGATTGACCGGCCGACTATGCCCAAAATTTTCTTTTTTTTTTTCTCAACCTAAATATAAATTTTTAACATTACAAACACTACACATTTCTAATAAATTCGAATTAAATCACAAAAGGGAATTAATTTACATAAAATAATAATCAATTATTTTCAAAAAAAATAATAAACGACTTAATAAAATTATAAAAAACTGTGATTAATTATACATACTAAGAAAAAATAGGGAAATTTTCGGGCATAGCCGGCCGGTCATTCGGATAGCCGGAAAAGTGCTTTTTCCGGCGACCGGAATATACGACCGGACGGCGGTTTTCCGGCGTCCGATTGACCGGCCGACTATGCCCAAAATTTTCTTTTTTTTTTCTCAACCTAAATATAAATTTTAACATTACAAACACTACAAATTTCTAATAATTTCGAATTAAATCACATAAGGGAATTAATTTAAACAAAATAATAATCAATTAATTTCAAACAAAAATCAATAAACGACTTAATAAAATTATAAAAAACATGTGATTAATTATACATACTAAGAAAAAATAGGGAAATTTTCGGGCATAGCCGGCCGGTCATTCGGATAGCCGGAAAAGTGCTTTTTCCGGCGACCGGAATATACGACCGGACGGCGGTTTTCCGGCGTCCGATTGACCGGCCGACTATGCCCAAAATTTTCTTTTTTTTTTCTCAACCTAAATATAAATTTTAACATTACAAACACTACACATTTCTAATAAATTCGAATTAAATCACAAAAGGGAATTAATTTACATAAAATAATAATCAATTATTTTCAAAAAAAAATAATAAACGACTTAATAAAATTATAAAAAACATGTGATTAATTATACATACTAAGAAAAAATAGGGAAATTTTCGGGCATAGCCGGCCGGTCATTCGGATAGCCGGAAAAGTGCTTTTTCCGGCGACCGGAATATACGACCGGACGGCGGTTTTCCGGCGTCCGATTGACCGGCCGACTATGCCCAAAATTTTCTTTTTTTTTTCTCAACCTAAATATAAATTTTAACATTACAAACACTACACATTTCTAATAAATTCGAATTAAATCACATAAGGGAATTAATTTAAACAAAATAGTAATCAATTAATTTCAAACAAAAATCAATAAACTACTTAATAAAATTATAAAAAATATGTGATTAATTATACATACTAAGAAAAAATAGGGAAATTTTCGGGCATAGCCGGCCGGTCATTTGGATAGCCGGAAAAGTGCTTTTTCCGGCGACCGGAATATACGACCGGACGGCGGTTGTCCGGCGTCCGATTGACCGGCCGACTATGCCCAAAATTTTCTTTTTTTTTTCTCAACCTAAATATAAATTTTAACATTACAAACACTACAAATTTCTAATAAATTCGAATTAAATCACATAAGGGAATTAATTTAAACAAAATAATAATCAATTAATTTCAAACAAAAATCAATATACGAATTAATTTCTAATTAAATCATAACAAATAATACAATTTAAATTCATAACAAAAATTAATACTACATTCGCTGGAAAAAATACCGATATTCGTCGTGGTATTACTTCGACGGAGATTCCCGATTCGTTTTCCGGCAAGACAAAGTGGTCTCCGTTGATTACGTATTGTGACCCCATTATTCCGGTGAGGTTGTATGCTTGAGCCGGTGTTGTTAGTTGCTCGTTGCTAGGCTCGGTTGGGAGAGTACGGAGAAGAGAGTGCACGTGGAGAGTGTTAGGATTTCTTGAGGGAGAAGAGAGGGAGAATAGAGTGCCGGTGGGGGAGAGTGTTAAGGATTTTTTGAGAGAGAAGAGAGTGCCGGTTGGGAGATTAGAGTGTGTAGAGTGTGGGGTGGTGGAGTTGGGAGGGAGTGTTCATGCGTAGGTTTAGTATGGAGTTGGGGGGGGGGGTATATTAGGGTTTAGGAGGGAGGGGAATATTAGACAAAAGGAAAAAACAAAACAAAAATTAAAAAATTCGTCCCCCCTGTGAGACATGTGTCTCTATATACATTAATCAAAAAATTCGTCCGACATTTGACCCCCTTTCCCGAGTTCAATGCCCACCTATGAGCTGTGGTGAAGAAAGTGGGCCCCGCAAAAAAAAAATCAAAATAACTAACCGAGACAGAGATTCGTTCCTCGGGGGCGAGAATTGTTGAATTCAATTGTGGGCCCTACCCATTTTTTTAATTCTTAAGGGCAATTTTAACATTAGTTGCATTTGGAGGGCAATTTTTACAATACCTTTTTTAAAAGGGTAGAAAACCCTAAGCGCCCTTAAATGGATTGTTGGCCAAGTAAAAAAAAAAACATAAGCAACTAGACTTGTGATTTTAACTTCAATGTTAAAGTAATGCGCGCCTTCCGGGAATTTTCAGTATTGGAATTATGAGTTGGATATTTAAAGAAGTGGTCGCTTGGGAGCTTATGACTTTTTCACTGGATCAATGGATTTATAATTAAAACTAGTGTACTGAGAGTTGGAGCGTATAAATATCTATATCTATATATATATATATATATGTGTGGGTGGGGAAATAGATAAATAGTCATTTTGAAATAATAAAAATAAATAATAGTCATTTGGATAAAAAAGATAAAAAAATAGCTACTCTTACTATAATACCCTTAACCTATACGGAATTTATGAATTTTTTGTTCAATTCATGAGTTACTCATAATTCGTTCTCTCAGCGGTGCCGTTATACCAACTATCCTTTGTACCTATTCCTATTACTATCATTAACTTGATTAAATCTCTTCAATGCAGGTTTCTTTGGGGGGGAATGAGGTGGAGAAGAAGATTGCATGGGTCAAATGGGATGATGTTTGCGAAAGTAAAAAAATGGGGGGGCTCGGGATCAAAAACTTAGGTCGTGTAAATAGGATTTTGCTTGGTAAATGGGTGTTGCGTTTTCTTATGTTTAAAGACAGCCTGTGGTGTAAAATATTGAGGTCTAGGCATGGAGAGTTGAGTATCAAGAATTGATATATTGGATTTGAAGGGGGTGATAGGGGAAGAGGTGGGTGGTGGAGTAAGGTGGTAAAGTTACTAAGTGGGGAAGCTGAGAATTGGTTCGTCCTTAACCTTAGGCTCAGTTTGGGAAATGGGTTGAACACTAGATTCTGGGAGGGACCATGGGCGGATGCTATATCGATGCGAGATAAGTATCCTAGATTATTTCACTTGAGTGAGCAAAAGGATGACTTCGTGGGAGAAATGGGGGTGTGGGAGAGTGGGGTGTGGAAATGAGATCTTAAATGGAGAAGGGGGCTAATCGGTAGGGAAATCGATTTGGTTAATGAGATTATGTCTATACTTGACAGGTTCAAATTGGTGATGAACAAAGAAGACACATGGACTTGGCCGGAGAGGAGTAGCATACAGGGATTCGTCAAGAAGGCATATGTGTTGTTGTCCGGCTGCGAACAACATCATACTAGGAGTCCGACTGAGTGTTAAAAATTCAGATTGGTGTGGAAGGCTACGGCTCCCAAAAAAGCGGCAAGCATGGCGTGGCGACTCTTGTGGGGAAGATTACCAACTAGAGATAATCTTCACAAAAGGGGAGTGGTTAATGGTGATGCAATAAAATGTTCTTGCTGTGGTGAGTTCCCGGAATCGACAGACCATCTCTTCGCGAGCTGCGAGCCGATAACAAAAGTGTGGAACTCAATGATACAGAAGGTGGGGGTCGTTTGGATAGCCCCAACGAAGGCTAATGAGCATTTTTGGCAATTCTCAAATCTAGGTGTTGGGAAAAAGGTACGAAAGAAACTTGGAGGATTATGGATTTGCGTTGTTTGGGTAATTTGGAAATGGCGAAACGAGGTGTTTTTTCAAAACTCTTGCTGGGACTTTCAACGAATTGAAGAGGAGATCGTTGGTAGATTTTGGGCATGGGAGCAAGCTTTGGATACAAATCGATCACTGTGTTCAGCTGAGGAATGGAGGAGTAATTCTCTACTACATATCTGGAAGCATTAGAACTTGTTTGTTTTTGTTTCTATTCTTGAGTATCTCTTGTACCCATCTTTGTTTGTTCCTGGGCTGTATAACTCTGTCTTTTTTCTTGTTATTAATAATTCATTTTTCCCTGATAAAAAAAAAAAAAACTCATAAAAAATTCGTGAATTAATACCAAAAAAGAAGCAATTCATGAGAAAAAAATCGTGTATTCAATGAAATTCATGAATTAAAGAACAAATGCTAAAAAAATGAGAAAAAAGAGGTGATGTGTTGGGTCGTAGTCGCCCCGCTGTTCATCATCACTCTTTTGATCCTATCCCAATAATAAATCTCTCTGAATACCACGGATAATAAGTAAAAAAATTCAATGAGATCATGAACTCGAAAAAGTGTTAATCTATTATTCAGTTTTTTAATAGCAATAATAAATTTAAAAAAGAAATAAAAGAAAGCTGGGTTTTGGGTTGTGCTTAAAATGCTTGGGGGTGAAGACAATTTGTGCATTATGTGCGTCTCTGTATACGTATCAAGGGTTTTTTTTTTTCCCCCCCTTCTCTGTGTTTTTTTCTTCTTCTTTTCCCGTTAATTTCTCAGCACTCTTGTGTGTGTATCAGTGTATGTGTGCGTGAAAGAGAGAGAGTTGCGTGTTTATGAACGTGTGTGTGCTGTGTGTGGCGCTGTGTGTTTGTTTGCATGAGTGAATGTGTGTGTGTGTGTTTTGCTGTGTGGGCGAGTGTATGTTGCTGAGTGCGTGTGTTGTGAGTGTGTGTTTGAGTTATGGGGAAGAAAGAGATGAATTAATTTTATTAAGGCTAATGATGTCAGTCACCTTTAAAAGTGGATATATATATATATATAGAGGTGGAAGATCATGTACAAATGTGTAGTTATGTAAGAAATAAGAAGAAAATATGACTGTCCAGATTTGTAGATCGATGGCTAATTTAATTCTCCTATTTTGTTCTAAATATTATCTTGTATATATGATTGGAGGTTATAATCGTATTTTATCAAGATGGGAGTGGCGGTTTCACTCTATAATCAAGGAATATGTTGCATTTTTTTTTTGGTAATGCTATACTAGTACAGTCACCCGTGCGATGCACGACGATCATAAAAAAAATAAATACAAATATTATAAATAAAAATTACAATAAAATACTTTTAGAAAACAATATATCATGTTATTGTACGAAAATTACTTAACAACATACACAGTAGATAAAAAAGAACAAATTGTTTGGTAACAAATTTTCTTCATGCCCGATTCTTTTTCACAATCATCCATCAAGATATAACATTTTTGTGTTGAGCTTTATGTTCTTTTTAATGAATTTATTTATGTTGCTTTAATTATCATCGTTATGCCCCATCATTTCAAAAAGAAAAAGTATCTCAATGCCAAATGGATGGAGATGGTAGTAAATAAAGAAGACAAATGGTATTGTAAATGGACGGTCAAATTTTAGAATTTTCACAATTTATAAACGAATATTTAAAGGATCTTATTATTTATTATTATTAATTAAATGGAGCCATATCTTCAATTCTTTTTTTTTTAATGCGAGGAGTATTTTTATTTTTGTATTGAAGTAATCTGCGCAGATGTATTTATTATGTATATGTAATTGTAATCTTGAAGTTGATGTGGTGTAGTTAAGGTGGTGGGCGTGTATTGTGGGAAGAGTAAATAATGTTAGTGGGTACATTAAAATATTAATTATTTTAAATATTTTTGATGCATGTTCTTGGGAGTTTAAACTGATTTATGTGTTCGGTGGAAGATATATTAAAACAAAAAAAATATTAAAAATAACCGATCAGCATATTTGTATAATAATATATTCAAAAATAACTGTTAAGCCATAAATTTACTCTTTTATCCTAAAACTGACGGCAATTGATAACTACAAATTTTGTTTTGTTTAAGCGAAGAAAATATCGAATTGTTTTAAAAAAAGAGAGGAAAAAAAAAAAAAAAAACCCAATTATTATAACATTAAAAGAAAATCAAATTTTGTATGAATTGTTGGGTAGAAAACAATTAACCTTCAAACAATGTCAAATACGTGTTGGATGGATTTACATTCAATTTTTTTTCTCTTTCATTATCTAAAAAACCATATAAAATATGAATTTTTAAGAAAAAGATTAAGCTACAATTCACCAAGTTATATTTTCATGTAAAAAAAAACATTTCAAAGTTCACGAAAAGAATATGCATTTCAAATTTTTATAAGGGATATCTATTGTAACAGGATAAGCCTTTTTTCTATTATATTGCTTAAAAATGAGAGAAAATAAAGGTCTTATAAAGCTATAAAGTTAGTTGAACATGTATGGACTTTTATTAATTAAATATTTTATATAACAACAAAATAAATACAAAGTAATATTATATATAATATTTTAAAAAAGGTAATAAACATATTATGTAAAATATTTATTGCCACTCGTTAAAAAGATGAAGCAAACTATCCAACCGCCCATTAGTGCACATAATTTAGAATTTTTAATGTAAATACAACTAGAAAAGCACTGTTTTCACCTTAATCTAAAATCTTATACCAGCGTCGGTGATTCCTTGCTTTAAATTTCTCGGTTTCTACCAAACCAATTCCGCTTGGGTCTCCTATATTGGCGTCGGTGCTGCACACACACTATAAACCAATATCCAAGCAACTAAAACAAAATATTACTATTTCTACCTTATGTAAACTAAATTCGGAACTGTGAAAAGGAAAGAAGAAACTAAATACAAATATCACTTGGGTCTAATAGAAAAGGCCAAAACATCTATTTTGTGCATCGACCTCTCTTACCCGATCTGTCAAAATTAAGAAAAGAAAAGATTTCAGGCCGAACGGTTTTGTACAATTAGGAAAAGATGACGGTTTTGTGGCTGAAGACGTGCGCATAAGTTGTGTAAAGTAAACCGTCCCAGAACTAATCCAATAAGCGTGCAGTATTAATGTAATGATGTAACTGATTTTACAAATTTTGCCGGGAAAAAAAAACTGTCAAAATTATTTTGTTTTTATATATATATAGATTAACTAATTAACTTTTATTTAGTCCAATAACCGTCATTTTAAAAATAACTACCCATAAATAAAAAGACATTTCTAACCTAAAATTGGCGCAAAAAAAAAAACTGCCAATTTTGTTTTGTTTTAATATATATATAGATTTTATATTGATTCCATGGATATTCTCTAAATTCTTTCCAATTGATATTTAAATAATTTTTTTACATGGAATTTTTTCACAATAATTTTTCATTGTATAAAATACATTTCTATTTGTTCATACAATTGTTTAATAAAAACATTCGTTCATAATATTTTATTATTTCATGTAGATTAATTTTTTTCATATAGAATTATGTATTATTCATATGATGATGCCTTCAGTTTAAATTAATGTACGATTTGTTTTTATCCTATAGATTTTTGGTATTATAATATGTCATAATGCATCAACTCATATAATTTAATGCATTCTTTAAGTCCCGTATAATGCATCGCTATAAATCAAATTAATTGAAATAATTTTATTTTTCAGCATATCAAAATACATGGCATGATTTATTAAAAATCTATTGATTATGATAGAGATTTTTGCCAGACCAAGATTCGCCAAACCAATGTATACCGGGTTTTGATTTTAATGAATAAGGGAATTGCAATAATGCAATTGTAATAGTTCTCACTGTGTGTTTCTTATTTAGTTGAGAGACTAATAATGCACCATAGTATTGAATGTAATGCTATCAAAATACGATGCACTAAATAAAAATGTCAAATAATTCATTATTCAATTTTTGTATCACTATTCACTAATAGGATTTCACTTGTTTATGCATTACAAAATCATTATATATGCATTATATATAAAACATAAAAATGAACTATTATTTATGCATTATAAAAAATAAAAATGGATGAATTATTCACATTTATGTATACTTAAATATGCATTATGAAATAAATAGCTATGCATTATAAAATGTTATGACACCCTTAGCATTTCACTTGTCTATGCATTACAATTTTTTTTTTGTTTGGCATTATAAAACATAAAGACTCGTTTGGTTGGTAGGAAAGTAATGTTGTTAGGGAATATGATTCTGAGGAATGTAATTCTGGGAAAAATAAAACAGGAAAGTAAAATTGTTATAGAATATGATTATGAGGAATGTGATTATTTAGAATGTGAATCCTAGCAAATTTAAAATCCAGTGTTTGGAAACAACCAGGAAAATGATTAAGATTTTAAATTTCTATTCAACTAAAGAAATATAATTAAGTTATCAATAACATCAATAATGATCTCTTCAAAAAATATATTAATAATGATAGAGAAAATATATCAATTTTCTTATAGCAGTATATATATTTTTTTAAAATTCAAAAAGTAAGTATTTTATTACCAAAAAATATGCACCAGAGATGCTTCCAAGTTACAGCAAACATTAACAACATCATTATAGCCATACAACACCAACACTACATAAACAACAGCAGACAAACAACAATAGACGAGTTGCTACTCTTGCCTCCAAATATCAGCAAGAACGAAACCATACTATTTAAAAAGAACGAAATACAAACACAATAAATTGAAAAGAAATCATAATTTACTTCAATGAAAAACAACATGAAGATAATAATAACTATCAAAATAGTTAATATGAAAAGAAGTCAACAAAACCTACGTAACCAATAATCTTAAATAATTTGTTCCACATGAATGATCTAAAACTAATTTATCCAAGTAATTATGCTAGAAATGTCTCTTTCTAAGCATCATCTTCCAAAGTAAAAAAATAAGCCAATAAATCCGGATCTCCAACAAGTTTCATTGCGGCCACTTGTCTCTGTGATCTTGTTAACACTTCAATTTTTTGTAATTCATTGTTAAGCTTATCACGATTCTCTATCTTCTGTTTATCGGCTCCAGCAAAACTTTCCACAAACTTAGTCATTTGGTCATCAGACTTCTCCATGTGAGCAGTAAGTGCATTAGTCATACACTCTAAACTCACAACCAGACCATCTGTACTTCTCCTCCTTTTTCGATCAGATACTTTTGAAGTACCCTCACCCCGATATGTAGTAGATCTTGGTGGTATAGTCTGAACATTGTCTTCATCAGAATCTTCATTTTCTTGATTTTGATTTTGTTCCATGTCTAATTCTCCAACCACATCCGCTGTAGCTTCAGCATTTGATCCATCAGCTCTATCCTTACCCCAAACACATTTGTCATAGTGTAAAAAAGGCTTGTTCTTCATGAAAGTGCATTCTGGATGACTCTGCAACAAAGTATAAAATATAATTTCATACTAACACCATTAATTATAAGTAAGAAATAGCTAGTGACATAAAATTCTATTAAAAATATCTTAACCTTTACCTTCAAATAAGGATCCCACACGCCCGAACTTGTAGTAACGCATTTTCTATCGTCATCCCAACCGAATCCACTTAAAGAGCCATTGGTCAATACATCATATATAGCATTATATTGTTTTTTCAGTAACTTACAACGAGATTCGATATGTAGGTTTTTCTTTAAGCCCATGACCTGGTAATTTTTATTTAATATTCTTTCTAGCTCTTTCTGATAACCTTTTTTCAAACCACTTCCACTTTCACCATCCCATTTTCCACTATTTTTCAACTCAACAATTGATTCAACCAATTTTTCATCTTCTTCAGCAGTCCATACATGATTAGCCCATTTACCGCGACAAGCCATCTAAAAATTAATGAATGTTCCAAAGTATTACATATGTCGTATATACAAAATAGGAAATACACACCAATACAGAATTTATGAGATTGAATCAACACATAAAGCTATTCAAAATTTCAATATGAATCAATACTATATTTATTTATGATATCGACGAAAGCTAGAAAAGCATTATTGTCCTAGCAACTAATTTTATACGATTACTAAATAATAATCAAATCCATCAAATATTAAATTTGAAACTATTAAGCATCTCTCAAGTCAGAAGTTATGATTTGACTAGGAATCATGAAAGCTAATTTCTTAGGCATAAGTAATTGTTTATCAACAAAATCGTCATAATTCTCATTTATGAAATCGAATACAACCTTGTTGATCTCAAAAGCCTGTCCTTGTAATTTATTCATAACATTAAGCAAATATTGAGAAATATCTTCTAATATTATACGAAAGTGTTCCAAGTCATTGGATGTTAATAATTGAGAGCAGTGGAAGACGGTGGTAACTATATCATTCATCTAATTAGGCAACACTATTATATATTAATATTATCAAAACATCAAACACACGCACTATCTATACCTCTACATAAAAAAAAAGTAGCAGAATCCTTCAAAAAATATAAAAATAGAATTGGAGAATCAAATAAAATGCAAAAAAAATCATGTGATATTATTGTACACAACACAAGAAGTCAGAAACAGAGAGAGAGCAAATAAAAACAAACGGTACGTCTTAGGTGAATAAAGTTGAATTGCACAACAAATTGTATGAACTGGAGCGTTTGAGCACCAATAGAGTGATTATGTATAAGACCAATAAATCAATAATTGAAGGAAGAGAGAGAGAGAAACGTACCGTGAGAGATAGACGAGAGATAGTGCGTGATTTTCAGAGTGCGTGATCTTCAGAAGACGGCGTTTCTGTGTTTTGGTCGTATGAGTTAAAATTAGGAAAAAGAATACCTAGGATATGTAAGGAATAAGAATCCAGGAATTTTGGGCCTATTTTCCTTGATGTTAGGAATCATATTACTTTCCCCAATTTTACTAAAATTGAAACAAATAAGGGAATTTAAATTTTTGGATTCTGATTACTTTCCTTACAGTACCAAACACATGAATTTAATAATTCAGAATCATATTACTTTCCCAAAAAGAAACTACTTTCTATTATTTATGCATTATAAAAATGAACTATTAAATGCATGTGCATTGTGATATAAATACCAGGGCATTATAAAATGCTATAACATATACAGAATAATGATTTTTTTTTTCAACTATTAATCTACAAGATTCATTTCCCCCCATATTCATATTAATATGCAGTCAAACTCCATTGGGAATCCTCCAACAGCATTTCGCAGGCCAAAAAAAAAAAAAAAAAAAAAACAAAGACTAGGCTTTATCAAAGCAATTTCTACCTAGGATTTTAGTCGATTCCTAATCAAACTAAAAATAAAAAATAAAATAAAATGGTGCATTAAAGTAGTATCTTCGTTGCGTTGCCGCTTTCTAGAAATTTCTGAAGAAGAACGCTGGCCCTTATGCATTAGAGTTATATTTGCGGCAGAGTGTGTATTTTAATGGTGGAGGTAATCAAATTTGAGGTTGCGTATCTAAGATCCCGTAAATATCGTCATTATCCAAACATGCCAATTTTCTCTTTACTCTTTTACCCTTGTTGACATTTTATTTATCGGAAGTTAATGCACCATTTAAAATTATAATTATGAATACACTGATTAATGATCGTTAGATTAGTATGGATAGACAGTATTGATTACTTCTCATTTCTTACTCTCAGTAATCTTTTTTACCAGATCTCATCCCTATATATATATATATATATATATATGGGGATTTGATCATATAAGAACTCCTATAGATTGTGAGAACTAGGAACCAATCCCATCCATTCATTTATGTAGATCTAAGGTTGTAAATTAAAGAGTAGAATTAGTTTTTATCCGTTTTTTATATAGAAATGGGGGTAGTTTTGACATATCCCCACAAACTAAAACTACCACAACCTATAATCATGGGATCTAATTAATTATTTGCTTTCATACTTCTCCCATGGCCGGACGTTATAGCTTCTTTTTTTTTCTTCTTTTTTTCTTTCTCTATCCCATTTGAAATACATCATTTGACTTTTTTTTTTCGGTCTCATTTTGTCAATCATAGTTTATCAATTCAAAAAAACTAATCTATTTTTTCTATTTGCAGAGTACTCAATTAGATTAAAGAAAAGCAATAAGAATAGCAATTGGGAAAAGATGAAGCAACGACAAAAATAATGATAAGAGACAAAGTCTGGAAGTGTATTGAGCAGAAACACAAAAATTACGATGAAGAAGACGCAGAATCGATGCTTATTTAGTGATAAGCATTCTGAGATAAAAATAAATAAATAAACATTGATATTACATTTTAAATCATGCTTAAATAGCTTTAATCATAATTATATATATATAAAATATGAAAAATTATAGTCCAAGCATACAAAAAATAAAAATAAAAAGCATTTTAAGATCCAGTCATATAGAATGCATGATTGTAAGACATAATAAGCATATTCGTAAAAGACATAATTTCATATCAAATAAGCATGATTATAAAAAACATAATTTTATCTATAACAAAAGCATGAAATGATTATAGTCCGAGCCCAAAATTAAATATAAATAAGCTTGATTATAAAAAATGTATGATTATATAGATAAGAAAGCATGAGAGGATTACAATCCAAGCATAGAGAAAAAACAAATTAATCATTTATTTAAGATTCAGCTATAGAAATCAAAACATGATTGAAGCACATAATAAGTATAATTCGTAAAAAAGCATAACTTCGTATATAAATAAGCATAATTATATATATAAAACAAAAAACATGAATGATTATAATTTCATATAGGTTTTTTTATGTTTTTAAAAAAAATGCTCAATTACTTACTATAACAGTTTAAGCAGAAGTTATCTATTGTATAAGCTTAAATTTATCAATAATCTTAAATCATTATTTCGCAACAATTTAAGGATTCGTTCTTGCTTAGATATATCTTTCACGAGATGCTTAATGAATTATTATTTGAATTCTCTACTTTAATATAGCAACACTCATGTTCTAATTGTAGGCATTCCGTCACTTGCAGACTTGATTATCAGCGCGGTTCTCGAATATTGGAGAACGTGAATGCAGATCTTTTCCTCGCAGAAAAGTTCCCACATAAACTGCACTTCCAAAAATTAATATTACCATAATAGCCCCACAAGAGTTATATAATCGAAAATCTCCTTCAAATTATAGCCATTAGATCTATTAAATTGATGGGTGAGATTAGTTCCTAGTTCTTAAGATTGGAGGTGGTATCCATAAGATCTCACCACCTCCAATGCAGCCAATGGAGACCAATGGAGATCTAGTAAATTCGAATAATTCAAAATGCAGCCAATGGAGACCATTGACCAGCTCAAGAACAGATTCACAATGATTACCTTGGAGATCGCGGCTCTCAAGAAAGATAAATATACACAGCGCGAACTCAATCTCAAAGTAATCTAATCTCTTCCAGCAAGCTGGCATGTGTACAACGCCATGCACCGCGGCAGGTCGGACATCAGCAACCTGTCAACCGAGCAACTGTTTGATCTACTCATCGGGAATGAGTTTGAAATGATCAGACTTCACGGGTCAGGACAAGCGTCTTCAAGCAAGAAGACCGAGCCCGAAAAGAAAGAAAAAGATGCTGCATTCAAAGCTGCATCAATGACTGAGAAAATAACAATCCCAAAGGATTTATGCTCCAAACTGGAGAAATTATTGAAGGACTATGCACTCATGGCAAGAAGGAATGAAAAGCTTGAAAAATGCTTCAACAAATTCCGTAAATATCACAAGGATTTCAAGAGAAATCAAATCACATCTTCTTCCGACAAGAAAGGTGAAGGTAAAATAAAACCCTCTAAATTCAATTATTCTAACACTCCAGAGGGTGGTTGCTTTGAATGTGGCAGACCAGGTCACTACAAGTCAGATTGTCCAGACTTATCAAAGGCTGAATGCGAAAGCTTAAGGAGCAGCACAACGCCTTGATCGCAGCTGAGGAAGAGGCCAAAGTTGTTGCCACATTATCAGACTCAACCTCCTCCGACGAAGATGATGATGATGAACTGGATGAGGAGGAATGTCTCTTAGCTGACGAAGAATTTGAATATGAGGAATGCTACATGGGAAAAGATCTCGATCTTGTTCAATACAAGGTTGATATTGAAACCTCATTTTCATATTCAACTAACTTCGAGAATGCAGGTTTCGAACAACCTGAAATGCCAACATATGAAGAGTTTCAACAACAACTTGATGACTACAAGAAGCTCTCAGAAATGTTTAAACAAGTAGTCATAGAAGGATCCAAGCTGGAGGATGAAAACATGAAACTCAAAGCTGCTAAGAATGGAGACTTCACTCTCCATGATGAAGCTAGAAAAAGAGAGATAGAAACCCTGAAAATCCAATTGGGTCAATCAGCTTTAAGGGAAGAAAACCTTAAAGATATGCTCACTGAAAAGGACAGTGAGATCAACAACTTGAACGGCAAGCTGTCAGATCTCTCAAATGAGCATGAGAAGCTGTTGCAGAAAGAGCTCAAGCTTCAACAAGTCCTGATGAAGATGAACAAAAATGGTGAAAAGCTTGAAGCCTTGCAAGCTGCCCAGAGACCTGCTCAGATAAAGTTTGGCATTGGATTCCATGGTGAAACCTGCGAAGCCAAAGAAAAGGAGAAGGTCCTATTCGTAAAAGAAAAAGGATTGGTTGAAAGCAAAGCTCATCACACTCTACCAGATAAGCAGCTCAAACTGAAGAATCCTGCTCGACAACCTCAAGCAATCTTGATGAAAGAGCATGGAAAGCCTGCTATCAAGAAGCAGCAGCTAAGGCCGTCAGTTGAACAGAAAAAGGTTGAGCTTCCTAGGAAACTGTATGGTCAACCTACTTATCAAAAGGGAAGCCAACCTGCTCCAAGAAAAGTGCAAACTGCTAGCAGAAGAAAAGCAGTCTCTTAACCCAGAACTGCTCGACCACAACGAAACAATTACTATGAGCAGTGGCCAAATCAACAAAAACTTGACAATGAAGGTTACTGGTATGATCATCTTTGGTACCAATCCTGAGCTGTCAAGTAGACACTATCAATTTCCACATGGAAGTGGATCTGGAATTGATCGCTGCAGATGTGGATATGGGGAGCAATACTATCAACCTGCTCATTACCGACTGCAAACTGCATACTCCAATGAAGCCATCCACTCAACAAATAAGCAACGGACCAAACCACGAGTCAACAGTTCTCAACAGAAGAAGCTTGGGAACCAAGCTGCTAAAACCCAACCTGCTAACAAAGCACCCAAATTCATGTGGGTTGCTAAATCTGTCTAATTGCAGGATGTGAAAGCTCAAAGAAGAAAGTGAGCAGCTCGCGGCGCGATCTGGATCATTGACAGTGGATGCACAAAGCATATGACCTGCGACAAAAGCTTGCTTACAAACTTCATCGAATGTGACAGACCTTTAGTCGCTTTTGGAGGAGACTCTAAAGGGAAAACAAGAGGTTACGGTAATCTAATTGTTGGTAAAACAATAATATCTAATGTCACTTATGTTGAAGGTTTAAATCATAATCTCTTTTCTGTAAGTCAATTCTGCTCTACTGGAAAAAGAGTAGAATTTTCTGCTAACAAATGTGCTATAAAGAACAAGGAAGGAGAAGAAATTCTTCTTACCGGTATTTTGCAGGATAACTTGTACATAGTACAATGGTCAGATAAGAAAGAAACCTGTCTGGTCACCAAACCTGTATCTGAAGTAAGCTGGCTATATGGCACAAGAGACTGTGTCACTTAAACTTCAAAACAAGCTTGCTCGCAAGAAGCTCGCAGATGACCTTCTAGATCAAGTCTACTACAAAGATCATGTTTGTGAAGCCTGTCAAGCTGGAAAGCAGACCAAATCGTCATTTCCCAGCATTGCAGCTCACAACACAAGTAGAATCTTGGAATTACTCCACCTGGATTTATTTGGTCTAGTAACTCCTAGAAGCATTAACGGTAAAAAGTATACTCTCGTTATTGTTGATGACTACTCACGATATACTTGGGTTATTTTCTTACATAAAAAGAAGGAGACACTAGTGGAGCTACCTGCGATGCTCACCAAACTGTCAAATGTGAAGAACAAAAGTGTGATTTCAATCAGATCCGATCGTGGAACAGAATTTCTTAATCATATGATTGAATCATACTTCACCAAAAATGGAATTACTCATCAAACTTCAGCAGCTCGCACACCTCAACAGAATGGCGTTGTTGAACGACGCAACAGGTCGCTAAAGGAAGCAGCTCGCATAATGCTTAATGAAACCAATCTTCCCAAGAAGTTCTGGGCTGAAGCAATCAACACAGCTTGCTACACTTAGAACAGATCAATCATTCATCAACGACATGGAAAAACTCCATACGAGCTGTGGAAAGATAAGAAACCTCGATTGAAATATCTTAAATCTTTTGGTTGCGTGTGTTACGTTCACAATAATGGGAAATCACAGTTAAAAGCATTTGATAGCAAAGTAGATCCAGGAATATTTGTAGGATATTCAGAGATCAGCAAAGCTTTCAGAGTTTTTAACAAGAAAACTCAGATTGTGGAAGTAACACCACATGTTGTTTTTGATGAATCTATCTGTGAGTACAGGGAGACTCAAAATCAAGCAGGTTCCAACACGCAGTTTCGAGATGAAATACTAATTTGGAGCCCAACCGACTTGGAAGAAGAAGAAAGTCAGCCTGTACAAGGTTTCAATCCACAACATCCACCCATTCAGCAAGGGGGAACAAACCAAGGGGGAACCGAAGCTCCTCCAACCAGAACCTCCTCAACTGATCCAGAAACTTCAACAGAACCTACAGTCAATGCAGAACTGTCAGTGGATCAGCTTGCTGAACAATTTGAACAGCTTGACCCCTTCACTCCTCAACCTCTACCTGAGTTTGAAGATCCCATAACAGACCCTGAACCAATTCTCACAGAAGAAGAAATCTCTCGTCGAAGGAGATGGGTCGATGCTCATACTGAAGATCTCATTGTTGGGAACCCAAAGGCGGGTGTGAAGACAAGAAGACAGATAGGTGAAAGCTGTCTACTAAGCTGTTATCTCTCCTACTCTGAACCCAAAACTGTTGAAAAAGCTCTTGCCGATCATGACTGGGTCACAGCCATGCAAGAGGAACTCAACGAGTTCAAAAGGAACGAAGTATGGTCACTAATTGATCGACATACACATCAAGGAGTGATTGATGTAAAATGGGTATTTAGGAATAAGAAGGATGAAAATGCTGAAGTAATTAGAAACAAGGCAAGATTAGTTGCCAAAGGTTATTGTCAACAAGAAGGGATAGACTATGATGAGGCCTACGCACCAGTGGCAAGACTAGAAGCAATAAGGCTGTTTCTAGCATATGCAGCTCATCAAAGGTTCAAAGTCTACCAAATGGACGTGAAGAGTGCTTTCCTCAATGGAATTCTTGGTGAAGAAGTTTACGTTGAACAACCACCAGGTTTCGAGAAAGCTGGTCCAGAGAAAGTTTACAAACTGCACAAAGCAGTATATGGTTTGAAACAAGCTCCCAGAGCTTGGTATGAAACGTTGTCTACATTCCTACTGCATTCTGGTTTTAAAAGGGGATCGGTCGACAGAACTTTATTTACTTTCAAGTACAAGGATGATATTCTTCTTGTGCAAATTTATGTTGATGACATTATCTTTGGATCTAGGTCAAAGTTTTTATGTGACAGGTTTGGAGAACTCATGAAGGATGAGTACAAAATGTCCATGATGGGGGAGATGAACTTTTTCCTCGGCCTGCATGTCAAGCAATCTGCGGATGGCATCTTCATTTGTCAATCTAAATATGCTAACGAGCTGGCAACTAAATTCGGTGTCCAAGATAGCAGACCACTGAAGATTCCAATGATGGCAAATAGAAAGATGAATCCAGATTCTGAAGGGAAACCTACCAGCATAACTTTGTATAGGGGAATTATTGGTTCTTTACTTTATCTTACTGCAAGTCGACCTGATATTTCTTTTGCAGTTGGAATATGTGCTCGGTATCAAGCTAATCCAAAGGAATCTCATCTAGAAGCCGCCAAGAAAATCCTTAGATATGTCAAGGGAACTGTAAACTTCGGATTATGGTACCCTTGTGATGATAATTTTGAGCTAACTGGCTATGCAGATGCAGATTACGGAGGATGCAAACTGGATAGAAAGTCCACTTCAGGGACTTGTCAGTTTCTTGGAAGCAAGTTGATTTCTTGGTTTTCAAAGAAGCAAACTTCAGTTGCTACTTCAACAACAGAAGCTGAGTACATGGCAATAGGAAGCTGTTATGCGCAGATTCTTTGGTTAAAACAACAACTCAAAGATTATGGTGTCACAGTTCGAAAAGTTCCCATCTATTGTGACAACACACGTGCTATAGCACTCACTGTGAATCCTGTCTACCACACCAAATGCAAGCATATTGATATAAGGCATCACTTCATCATAGATCACGTGGAAAAACAAGATATAACAGTTGAGAAAATCCATACTGACATTCAAAGGGCTGATATACTGACGAAACCTCTCATGGAAGAGAGTATCAATATGCTATGTGGAAAGCTTGGAATGCTCAGAATGGATACACAGCCTAAGTCAGAAAATGGAAGCAGTTCGCTACCGCAGGTCAGCCAAGAGCAGACTGACTTGGAAACTGCATGCCAACAAAAGCAGTTCGCTAGCGCAGGTCAACAAAGAGCAGACTGACTTGGAAACTGCATGCCAATAAAAGCAGTTCGCTAGCGCAGGTCAGCCAAGAGCAGACTGACTTGGAAACTGCACGCCACTGAAAACAGTTCGCTAGAGCAGGTCAGCCAAGAGCAGACTGACTTGGGAACTGCATGCTAACAAAAACAGTTTGCTAGCACAGGTCAGCCAAGAGAAGATTGACTTAGAAACTGCATGCTGACAAACCAGTTTGCTAGCATAGGTCAGCAAAGAGCAGACTGACTTGGAAACTGCAGCTCAATAGAAGCAGTTCGGCGACACGCAGCCTGAGGACACAAACTGCAGTTGAAAGTTAAAATTACTGGCCAACCTTTAAGGGGGAACTGGAGATGTCGTATCAATCTCCATTTAATTCTTAGCAGAATTTATTATTTCCACTCCTTATTTATTCTTTTAAAAATCTTTTTCAAATCTTTTTACTATTTAAGTGTTTGAAAAGTTTTTCACGAAGATCAAGGGATTTCTGTCAATCTAAGAGGGAAAAAGAAGAGAGAAGAAGCGCGTGAAACTCACTCTCTCTGAAGCGCGTGAAACTCACTCGCCGTTGAGATTTATTAATAAAATCTTAACCGTTGGAGAAAATTCTATAAATAGAGAGAATCATTTGAAGTCCTTACGCATTTCTTGAAATCATTTGAAATCAAGTTGCAAAATTTCTTTCGCTCTTTTTCAAAAATCACAAATTCGTAATCATTCCTAACCTTCTCTACAAAATGTCTACAGATTCACTAAGTGCTCAAGTAAAGAAAGCAACCTCTCTCATCTTCTTTGAGAAAGTTGCTTGTGCTAGACACGTATGGATACAGAGGCCTGGATTCGATAATTGAAGCTATCACCCAATGTGATGGTTTCTTCAATATCATCACTCAACATCTGCGAGTGACGCTACTGTCCTATTTGCTGTGCTCTTTGGAATCAATGGCCGGAGATCTCGCAACGACGACTTTTCTAGTCAACAATGAAGAAGAACGGCGTCATCTTCTTTCACTCATCCTTCAGACCTACAGACTGACGGATGCAGGGGCCATCACGACAATTGATGATGTGCCCATGGATGCTGTCAATGACGTGTATCAGCAAGCTCTGTTCGAGCCTAAGAAGGTTTACGATCAGAAAACCTTCAACCGCCACGACTTGAAGTCTGAGTACAGACTCCTCTTCAAGTTCGTCCACAACGTGTTCTTCTCTTATCTAGGCTCGAATGAAGCTGTCACTCTATTAAAGTTCAAGTTGCTGACTGCTGTGATGAAGTAGTTAAATGTTAACTGGGCTAGGGTGCTAGTCAACCTGTTCATCAAAGAGGCAGCGGAGCAACCTGCCAGGATAAAGGCCAACATGTAGCTTCGTCATGGCACCAAGCTCTCCATCATCCTACAGAGAACACTCACAAATCGGATGTGGCCTGTCTGCACTGGATTTCCTGAGGACAAGCTGGTTCCTCACACCTGCAACCAGTTGATCATGATACCCTTGCCCCTCCACAGGTTGATGTGGAACCTGCTGGCGACAAGTCCACTCCAGGCTCACCGTCCAAAGCTCAGGACCAGGCCCCAGGCTCCGCAGCCCCAACTCCACAGCTCTTTCATCCTCTTTCAACAGCTCAATAGCAGTTGACAAGATGTTATCCTTCTTCAACGCAGAATTCCTTAAAATATCTCGAAAGCTTAACATGTTGGAGCTGGAAAACAAGTTGTATATTGATGAAAAGGTTACAGCTTTGCAAGCTGAAAATGCCAAGCTATGGGAGTTCATCAAAGCTCACATTGGTGAAAAGGATGCACATGGGCAGTTCACGGTGGACAAAGGACAGTCCAGCTAGGTGGAAACTGCGAGTTTAGAAAATGTGGAAACTGCGAGATCAGAAACTGTTGATAAGTCACAGTTCGCATAGGGAAGTGTCATGGACGACTTGTATCAGTCTCCATGTTTTTGAATTATGTTTTATATATGTAATGATATGTTTTAAAAATATCCCACGCGCCCACTACTTCACGGATTTCTAGGGTTTTAATCCTATCCGTTGAATGGTTGACTTACCTCAATCTCAACCGCCCATCTTATCTTCTATATATACTCACATAACTGTGCATCGTCTTCCTTACTCGATTTCTGAATTCTTCCGCCAAATTCTTCTCTGCAACTCACTCTTTCAAAATTTAAAATTCAAGGTTTACTCACACTATCTCGACATGGCAGGAGAATCTACTTCTTACAATCTTCCTACAACCACGGAACAGAAGATTCAATACATGCAGCAGTACATTCTCACGGAGCCCTCTGCAAATTTCTCTACCTATGGTTACGCCGGTCTCAACGAGATGTACGCCTACATCAAAGCTGCGGAAGGGTTCTACAAGATCATTACTCACGAGCCCCAATGTTGGCTTCCGCAACAAGTAGTGATGTTTATTCTCTCCTACTTTTGCACGGAAGATGTCGACTCCGCCGCCTTCCATCTTCCGATGCCCAACCAACCTGATGAGCCTATTCTCATTCTGCCGCTCATCTCTCGAACATATGGAATCGCAAATTCGGGATCTGTCGAAATCCTGTATCACAAGACCTCAGGTCTCATATTGGAGGTTCCGGATGCAGATCTGGAAGCTGTGTACCAGAAAGCCCTGATGCAACCTGTAGAAAAATACGATGGCAAGAGGTTCTCGCGACCTCTGCTGAGACCTGCATACAGAGTTCTCTTTGACTTTGTACACAAGGTCTTTCTTGGTTGCTCTGGTAACCACGACGCTATCACTCCAGTGAAGTTTAGGGTGATGACTGCAATCGTGCAGGGTCTGGATGTGAACTGGGCCAGATTTCTTCTCGAGCTGATTAATGAAGAGATCAAGCAGCTCTCGATCACTTTCGAAGGCGACGAGCTGACTGAATTCCGAGTTGCCCAAAACCTGCGACTGGGCACCAAAATCTGCTCCCTCATTGAAGGTCTCCATCCCGACCTTCATTGGAATGGACGGACACCCTTCAACAAAGAGAAGGTCCCCAAGGACCAGAAGCAGCTCGAACTCATAATTAGCGTCGACAACACAGTTTTCGCCAAGTATGACGACTCCGTCAAACCCTATCTGTATGAGATGGGAAGGTCCAACCCAGCCTGGGTACCTCCAGTTCAGAGAGACAACAAGAAGAAGAGGCAGCCCACCCCTAGCAAACAGCTTGACAGACCTGCCAAGTCTGTGAGGATTAAATCTCCGACTCCTATCTCACGCAGGTTGCACATGGAGTTTGCTGAGATGGAAGTACAGCCCCAACCTGTTCGCTCAATTTTCCCCTCACATAAAGATATAACCGAACAGATCGCCGCACAGGTTTCCATACCCATTCCTTCTGTTTGCCAAACCTTCGAAGCACAGGTTCTGGAGAAAGCTGTCCAGAGTCCATCTATGTCCCAACCTGCGGACGACACAGATTTTGAGGAAGAAAATCCCGACTCTGCAATTATTGTCCACCAGCAGTCCGGTGAAACCTCTCATCATAACAGCTCCCCTCCAGAGCTGGACATCAACATCATCTTATCTTCCGACGATGATGATGTACAGGAAGAGCCTGTGAAAACTGCAGCTGCCATGCTGGTCAACTCCATCGAAATCAACGCTGAGAAGACTGTTATGGAGTCCTTTCCCGGAATTGACCTTACTCCGGAGACCAGGCAGATGGCGTTCAGACTGCGTATGTTGCTCGATGGGAAGACAAGTCTTACTGTGACTTGAAGTCAATCTTCCTTATTTCTCCCATCGAACAGCTGGAGATTGAAGAGCACACCCTGGGGAAGTATTTTGGCTATGCTTCCATTCCTGAAGCTCGCAATTGCTTCAAGAAGTTCGTCCTCTCTAGGATGAAGAGAGAGACCAGGGCTCTCAATATCGATTTGAAACCTTTTTACACTCATGATTGCAATTCATATAATTTCAGGTTTCCGGAGGATGAAGACTTCAGTCCCATTCCCTCTCCCACCCGGAACAGCGAAGACACTGAGTCCGATCATGATCGTGTCCCTGTCTACTCTGTCGCAACCGCTGGCACTCCTCTCACTGTGATGCAAGAGGAATTAAAGAAATTCATCACTGAGGAGGTTGCCAAGGTGAAGGCAACAGAGGTAGAAGAGCACCAGAAGATTGCCAATCAAATTGAAGCAATGGACAAAGCTGCGTCTGCCCTGCTGGCAAATATCAAGGAGGAGATGCCAACAGTAATTAAGGAAACTGTGGCACGCCAGTTCGCAACCTTCATCTCAACCCAACTGAGAGCTGAGACGGATAAGCTGCTTCCGCACCAGCTGTCCGAACTGAAGGTCGCATCCCAATCTTCCATCGATGGCTTGAACTTTGAGTTTGAGCAACTCAACCAGCTTGTACACGACTTCACTACGAAGCTCACTCAAACCACTTCAAGCTCATTGAAGAAAGAGGAGGAGATGCAAGGGAACATCAACTCCCTCCTGCAATTCAAGGAGAAGATCTGCACCGACCTGTCCTTACTTTCCGACGAGCAAGCGTCCCTCAACACCCTTGTTCAGAACCTCATCGATGATAATGCCGAAAAGGGGGAAGGGAAAGGCAAGCGCACTTCTGCAAAAGGGAAAGGCAAGGAGAAACAGGGTACTCAAAGCAGAGGCACAGGTCGCACTTCCCAACCTGTGATGCAATTAGAAGCTGCTCCGCCCGCGACAACTGCCCCACAACCTGCTGCCGCCAAGCTGTCTGCCCAAGAAAAAGCACAGGGTGAAGCCACCCTCATCTGAATGATGGCAGAAGCTGGATACACTGCTGAAGACTGCAAGATGAAGGCAAGCAGAAGATGTTCTTGGCTGAACTGAAGAAACAAAGGGTGAAAGACAAAGCTCGCGTGGTAAGCTTTAAAGGTCTTGAAAGCTGCAAGGACCAAGCAGACAAAAGAGAGCCAACAGATTGGCTACCAGTGGAAGATCAGCCTCTATGGGACGAGTTCCTTAACCAGTTTATTTTGCATCACTATTGGTTGCAAATTGATGCTCGTTATACTGGTGATACCAAGACTGCCTTCCACAATTGGCTGCAAGCTTTCCCAGACCGCGAATTCATCAAAAGGGTCAGGGAGAGAGCTGCAAAGGAGAAGGTCACGCTCAATCCGCCAAAGATAGAGACCTTCCAACCTCCCATTGTCTGCGGCACTGACACTCCAGATATCAACCGAATCAATACATTCATTAGGAGTGTCGCAGCTCAGTATGGCTGCAAAACCACAAGCTGCGATGAGTACAGATCGATTCGCGACAGCATCTACGCAGCCATGGGAACTGTAAGCTTGGATAAGATAGCTGAAGAAAGGTTCAAGACTGTGAGGAAGTAACCTGATCGATTTCATTTACTTTATGTATCAACCTTGTAATATGTGAATATCAATTCAGTTGATACTATAAATGAAAATGATCACTTTTTGTTCCTGACGACAATATCTCTTTGTCCAGGCCTTTGCATGGTATGCTTTAAATTTTCTAACACTTATTTTCATGCAGTGGCTGCACATCAAACCTTTCAAAACTTCTAAGCTAAAATGTAAAGTGTGGGTTTCGGCATTATCAAAAAGGGGGAAATTGTTGGGAACCCTTTGAAACTTAGTTTTGATAATGATTATTAGAAACCACACTTAGATATAAGTTCTTAATTGGAACAGGCTGATCTCCGTGTTCAGGATCAGTCAAGCCTAACCGGACAGGTTGCTATGTAAAGGTCAAGGTTGGTAGTGCAACCTTGTACCCAGTCTACTCAAACCTGTCATACTGTTCCATTAGGTAACCTGTCTATGTAACCTGCTCTTACAATACTCGAAGATTTCACACGAAGGTTACAGAAGACTGAAGACAGTTCGAGGTATAGGAAGCTCAACCTGTGAAGGCCAACCTGAGCTATGGTTATGAAACCTGCTCTCACTCAACGACAAGAATTGTGTCAGTGTACGGAATCTGCAAATCCTGACACACTTCCAACGGCTCTATTTCAAATGCTTCTCTATAAATACCTCAACTCATTCCAGATTGAAGCACGGGAAAATCAATACACGAGCTAAAACGCTGCTAGAAATCTCAAGCTGAAAATCATTCAATCAACACTCGAAATTACTAGAGTTTTCCCAAGTGTTGATCACTGTAGATTTCCGATCTATCTGGAAACTGTCTTACTAGAACACATCACACACACTCTCACTACCATCAAAGTTGAAAAACTAGTGTAGTTGATTGAGTTGTATTCCTTACAACGATAGCTATTCACAGCTTTCAAGTTTGGATAATAGCACTAGTCATTTAGTGTTAGTAAGTCTGTATGTAAGATTGTATGTAAGTAAGAAGAGACACGACTCTAGAAACGTGCTAGATTCAGTCTAAGAGAAAGACTTGAATTTGGACTGGACCTATACCAGTGTTAAAAGGAGTGAAAATCTCAAGTTAAGGGATTACAGATTCGACGGGATCTGGCGTGGACGTAGGAGCTGTTTACTCCGAACCACGATAAAAACTCCTCGTGTTTCTCTCTCTTATTATTTATCTTTACATCTTTATTCACACAGTTTGCATGCTCACAACCTACATTATTGTAACCTGTCTTGCATGTGCACTGTCTTTGAAAACTGTTAACCACTTTTACAGTTTGCATGAACACTTGTCTGAACTAAAGTTTTCTTTGAAAACTGTTTTGAAACGTGATAGCCAACCTTTCCACCAAACTTCCGGACGCAGGTTAGTTTTGCAAGCTCAACAGTTTACTGTCTGAGCTGGAAAAACTAAACTGCTCTGATAAACTGAGTGACGACTCAGTAAGATCAAGTCATTTTGAAAAGTCAAAACTGTTGGCTAATTGGTGTATTCCCCCCCATACACCAATAAATACTTATCGGGACCTACAAATATCATGATGCATTTAATTTTACAATACGTTACATTTAAGAATATTTTGTATTGCATGATAAGAAATTATTTAAATTTATGTACTAGTTCATAATTTACCGTTTCACAATCTGGCCATCATATGTGGTATAATCAATGTGCATATCTTGTTAATAATGATGCATTAGCTTTACATTTTTATGCATGTATACAATTTAAAATAATAAAAACAAAGTGCATGTATTATGATGCACTTTCTACCCACTTATGCTCTACCTTTATTTCTCACAAGACTTTCTATCTCTCTTCTTTTTTTTTCTTAGAGAAAACTTTTTTTTTTCTTTTTTTGAAGAACTTAGAGCTTATGTGGGCAAAAAGCACTATCTTTTGATCTCAAACTCCCTTTTTCTTCTTTTCCTTCCTTTCCACTATATATAACTTCAAACAAACACTTTCTCAATCCAACCAAACAACCAATCTCACACTTATTATCCCCTATCCCAAGGCTTATCAAAGAAAATAGGCTGAAAAAGGCTCAAATGGGCTAAACTAGGATTATATCATTTATTTGGACAAGAAAAAGGGCAAAGAAAGGCTAAGAAAAATGGCCTTAGATCATCTCTTCATCATTAAGCACACTAATGCAACCTCAAGGAAGATACCAAAGCAAGTTATAGAGACAATTATGCATGTTTGAACAATCACACTCAAGAAAGAAATTAAGACTATGATTTATGCAATAGTCAAAGGCTCAAAACTCACAATAAAGGCTAAAATTTGATTCAAGTCCTTAGAGGCTAAAGATCTAGATTCATCAATCATGCTTATCAAATCATGGTATGCTCACAAGTAGCAATTTTTCAATAAAAGATGTTCCACATATCATCATAAGCCTTATCATCACAACAATAATCCATGGGTATCATTAATCCCAAAAACAAAGACACATAAAATAAAAACAAAGACTCTAAGACTCACAAAAAACAACTTTTTTTAATTAAATTAAATAAAATAACTAGAGAGCAAGTAAAAATCGAACTCTTTTTTTTTTAAATAACTAAAAAATAATAAGAATCGAGATACTTAACCACACTTCGCCATCCCCCAAAATTATTATTTTTACTAGGAAAAATAGTAAGTTTGAAAGAAGAAGAGGTGGTTAATAATCTTGAACTAACCCAGAACCAAGGTGAAGGAGGAGAATACGGGAAAAAAAAAGAATTTGGAAAAAAAAGGCGGTTATGTTAAAATGAGAGAAGAGGGAAGAAGTAAAAAATAAATAAATTAAATAAATTAAAAAAATAATAAAATAAAAAAAATTAAAATTACCTGGCGGGCCGAGAATGGGCCGAAATGGGCCGGGTTGAAAATTCGCGGGCTGGGCTGGTACAAGGTGGCGACACAGTTTGGCACGCTCCGACGCGGTTCGGCTGATTCGGGCACACAATTGGACGGAACTTGGGCTAGGGCGACGCGGTTCGTCAAAATGTGGACGCGGACGTGTCCTATACTTCCCGAACCACATCCACACAATTTTAAACTTTTTTTTTAAACCTGCGAAAATTAAACAAAATGTTAAAAATTAAATAAAATAAATAAAAAGAAAACACATATAAAGATGAAAACAAATAAAAGATTGGGTTTGCTTCCCAACAAGCGCTTAGTTTAACGTCGTTAGCTCGACAATACTACTTTTTAAGGAGGTTGCAAGAAAATATGAGCCACTTCTCGAAGATGCTCGGGACTATAAGCTCCAGTTGGCTTCACCGGAACTGTGGCAAACTCCCTTTTTTTGTTTTTTTTTTCTTTTTATGATTTTTCAAATGATTGGGCAATTGCTTGACTTCACAAGTCGGGATGGCCTCTTCCTCTTCTTTCCTCAACTCCAAAAGTGGTGCCTTATGTCTTGAAATTTTCTGCACACTTTCTAAAGCACACAAATTGAAAGAGTTGGGATCTAAAGAAAAATAAAGATTAGAAGAGAAAAAATTAGAATTGCAAGCCTCAAGATGTTCTTTAGATGACTCTAAGAATTTTTTGGTGACGCACGAATCAACCACATTAAGCACTTTACACTCCCCCATAGGCTTTGACTCATCTTCCGCATAAAACTTCATAGCGTTATAGATGGAGAAAGTACGACTCTCATCATTTACCCTCAATGTAAGCTCTCCACTTGCAACATCAATGAGTGCTTGCCCCGTCGCCAAGAATGGTCTCCCAAGGATCAATGGCATATTTCGATTTTCCTCCATGTCAAGAACAACAAAATCCGCTAGAAATATGAAATCACTAACCTTGACAAGAACATCTTCAACGATCCCTCGAGGATAGGCAATCGATCGATCCACCATTTGAAGAGCTATGGTGATGGGCTTCAACTCTCCAATCTCCAACTTCTTGAAGATGGAAAGGGGCATGAGGTTTATGCTTTCCCCCAAATCACACAAGGTTTTTCCAAATTCATTCCCTCCAATTGCGCAAGAGATGGTGAAACTTCCCGGATCTTTACACTTGCTCGGCAACTTTCTTTGTAGAATAGCACTACATTCCTCGTTCAAGTTCACCATCTCGAACTCTCCCAACCTCTTCTTCTTTGAGATCACATCCTTGAGGAATTTGGCATAGTTGGGCATTTGTTGTAGAGTTTCCACCAAGGGTATATTGATGTGGACTTTTCAAAAAATGTCCAAAAATCGAGAGAATTGTTCCTCCACCTTCTTCTTTTGATGCCTTTGAGGAAAGGGCATAGAAATAACTTTTTAAGATGGTGGAGGTGTAGCTTCAACAAGAGGCCTCTTCTCTTCTTTCTTCTCCTTTCTAGTTGGAGAATCTTTCTCTTCTACATCTTCTATCTCGACTATCTCCGGCTCATCACTCGACAACTTTAGTTCTTCAAATGAAGTTCCACTACACAAATTGATGGCTTTGCATTGCTCCTTTGGATTAACCACCGTATTGCTTAGAAATTTTCCTTGTTGGTGTTGGTTGCTCAAAGAATTGGCAATTTGCCCTACATGGTTCTCCAACATCTTCATTTGGGTCTCTATGGCCGAGGTTCTAGCTTCGGAGCTAGAGATGTACTTCAAGAGAATCTCCTCTAAATTTGGCTTCTTGGGCTCATCGATCACTCCATTGGTGACGGAAAATCCGGGAGGAGGTTGGAGAGCATTGTTCGGGTCCTTTAAATCTCATACCTTACCAAAGAGCCCTCATTATAACCAAATATAAAGCCCTTTTTGATCTTTTCTTGAAACACATTGAACAAAAGAGAGGTTAGAAGAATGACAAGCTTATGGTAGAGTACTTGCATTGTTTCAAATTGAGTGAAATACTTTCTATGCTTATACACGTGAGAGTTGTGTGCACCATTGATAAATCCATTAGTGTGAGGATTCAAGTTCAAAGAGCTCAAGCGTTGAAATTTTGTCTCTCTTTGTGAAATGTTGAGTGCTTCCTAGTTCATGGGATTTGAATATCTCTTTGAAAATTCTTGAGGCCTATATATATGTCAAATGAATCATTCAATCATGTTTGTAACTCTTTCTTTCTCTTTTCTTTATTGCTTGAGGATAAGCAACAATTTAAGTTTGGAAGGTTTGACAAACATGGGTTTTCATGCTTCATTTTAGCATAAAGTTGATGGAATTGGTGTGATTTTATCATTTTATTGCTCTTTCTTGCCTCGATTGTATTACTCTTTGGTTCATTTTGATTATTTTACAGGAAAAAGGGGTTCAATTTGAGTAAAGATAACAATCCCATGTCAAAGTTTGGATCGAAACAAGAATATAGAAAAAAATAGAAGTTAATTCGGAGTTCAGACGAAGGAGAACAAGTCAAAAGAAGTTAACGAGCCGGAGGGCGCGACCTAACGAACGACCTGGAGAGCACCAGCTTCAGAAGGGGGGGGGGAGGGCGTCGCCCACTCTCTCAAGCACAAAGTTTGTTCTTCCGCGAGTGGTCACTCCCTATGCCACTCCTTGTAGTAAATTTTTGGAAATTCCCATTTTCTCCCCAAAGTTACTTTTTCTAATTGCATTTTGACCCCATTTCATCTCTTATTAATTATAAAATAAATCCCACCAAACACCAAGGTATAAATACCATTATGTGATTCATTTTTAGGTTATCTTGCACTCTCTAACCCCTTTTTACACACACTAAACATTTTTTCACACACTAAATCTCTACACCATCCTCCATCCTCTATTTTCATCCATTTTAGGAGAAAAAGCTCAACCTTTGAAGATCATTGGAAGAGGAGCATCAAGATTCAAGATTAAGGCTAGAGAATAGGATTTGAACTTCTCAATTCTCTTTTTCTTTTGTTTTGTTTCATGAATTACTTTGATTTACGATTTATGCTTATTATGCATATGATTGGCTAGATTTCTATATCCTAGGGATTGTGCTAGATGAATTTGTGATTAATTGAGCTTGATATGATCAATCTATGATTTAATTATTACTTCTTCTTAATGATCATGATTTTAATTGTCTGTATGGTTGATTAGCTACCAATTATGCATATCTATTATGTTGGGCTAATAATCGGGAGATGAGGTTCAATAATTAGAAGTGATCATCGAGCATTTGAATTCAATACACCGAGAGGTTGAGAGTTTAAGTGAGGGTTAATTGATCTAAAGAACATTTTGGAGTTATATGCTAGACCTTAGTTGGGACGATAAAGCTAGCTCTTAATCAATGGAGTTAGTCGCTCGGGAGGGGGCTAAATCTAATTTGCGATCACCCTAAGTAGGTATAATTAAAATATAGGTTGTGAAGTTAAGTTGGTCCATTTGCAAATCCATTGATGCCAAGTTCCTAGGAACTCTCCCAATTGTTTTCACCATTTTATTTTGCTTGTTTGTTCTTGTTTATTTGCTTTCACTTGTTTAATAGTTAATTAAATCAATCCAAATCCGTTAGCTTACATAAATTTGATCACTTAACTAATTAAGCTATCCACAAGTGTATGGGACTATCATAGTATAGAGTAAACAAGGTCATTTTCACGGAGACTAAATCGATAGAAAAGTATAAGTACCGTTACTAAACTCATTAGATTTATCTAAGCTAACAACTTTTGGGTTAGTTTAATTCTATAACTAATTACTAAAAGTAAATTAAAACTAAATAGCAAGAGCAAGCAATTAATGTAAATTTTTAGAAACCAAAGAGAAAGAACTATCCTAGAGACTTGGCATTGGTAATTTGCAAGTGAATTGTTCTTAAATACACTAACTTATGGTTTGAGCATACTCTTTAGGGTGATCACACATTAGAATCAAATCCCTCCCGGGTGAGCAATTCCATAGGCTAAAAACTAGAAACGTCGTCCCCAACCGAATACTAGTCTTTAACTCAAAAGGCATCTAAGATCATTTACCCTCACTCAATCCTCAACCTCCCAATTTGTTGAATTAAGTGCTTATCGATCATAATCTCAAATATTGAATCTCATCTCCCGATTGTTGACCCAATATAAATTAACATGTTTAAAAGGTAGCTAATCAATTAAACACACAATCAAAACATGATCAATAAGAAAAAGTAGAAGCTCAACCATAAATTAGCATAAGTCAATCTCAATCCATTATAAAATTACCTAGCCAAATCTCTAGAATAAAAGGAACTAGCCACATATGGTCATGTAAAGCATAATCCCCAAATGAAATTAAACCATGATCCAATAACAAAAGAGAAATAGAAAAGAAATGATCAAATCCTATTTTCTTGAGTTCTTGGGCCTTGATTCTTGATGCTCTTTCTTCTTCAATCACCCCAAGTGGAATGTGTGGATGAATTGGTGGAGAGGAATTTGTGTAGAGATTAGTGTGTATTTTTGGTGTTAGTGTGTGTGGATGAGTGAGGATTAACCTAGAAATTTGTGTCACACTAGCTATTTATATATTCTAGGAAGATGGGGTAAATAATGTAATTTAGGAAAGAAGAGAATCGGGGTGAAATAACAATAAACTGGAAGAAATGGGGCAAAAACACGAAATCCGGGAGTCAGGCGGAGGGCGGCGTGACCGCGCGCCACAACACAAACTTTCTTCATGGGCGCGACCCAGCCCCCTCTCTGAAAATGGGTGCGTGCCGGGTCGCGCGCCAGGCCCCGATTTTGCTTCTTCGTTTCTTTGATCCATTCAACCTCGTTCTGCCTCGAACCTCGACATGCATTCCTTCCTTTTGTCAAATTCATGCTCCTTTTCCTACACAAATGCAAGAAAAACTTGAGAAACAATAAAATTAACAATTAAAGAAAACTGCATGCAATGAGGTATAAACATTCAATGAATTCATCTAAAACCCATAACTTCCATCCTAATTTGATGAGTAAAAACCATGTTTGTCAACCTCCCAAACTTAAATTGTTGATTTTCGCCAAACAACAAAGAGAAAAGAAATGAGAAAATCACAAAACATGGATTTTATGAGCCAAAGATGTACTTAGGCCTCAGAAATTTTTAGAAAAGAATGAGAACACATGATTTAACATACACTCAATGCTTCACAAAGAATGACAAGTCTCAACATTTGAACCTTCTTAAAAACTAGAATCCTCCCAAATGGATTTTTATCGAATGAGCACTCCACTCTTTAAGTGTATTTTCAAGGGAAGTGTTTCACTCAATTTGAAATAACCCTACCATAAGCTTGCCATTATTATAACCTCTCTTTCATTCAATGTGTTCTAAGAAAAGATCAAAAATGACTTTATATTTGGTTGTAATGAGGGCTCTTTGGTTAGGTAGGAGGTTTTTGGCTAAGTGACTTAAATATTATGAGAGTGAACAAAGCCAATTAACCAACACCCAAGCAACTCTTCTAACCAACCAACTTATTCCACACTTTATGTGAGACAAATTTGGTTCTCTCTTAATTTCCCTTTCTCAACAACCAAAACAAAACCTCTTTTCCAAGATGCCATGCTAACCATATCCTTTTATGCTTTATATATATATATATATATATATATATATATATATATATATATATACTAGAGCTTATAAGGGTACTAGCATATACTTCGACATTCATAACATAGAAAGAGGAGAATTTTCCATTCTTATTAACAGTTCTACCCCTTTTTATGTTTGGCTAATCAAAGAAAGGCTAAGGCTCAAAAGGGTTGACTAGGATTATCATGGAAATTTGGACAATTTCTTTTTGGATAAAATGGCTAACAAGGATGGCCTTAAATCATTTCTAAACTCAAAACACATCTACTTACATTTCGAGGAAGAATCATGGCAAGTTCTAGAGGATATCAAGCATGTTCCAATATCACACATCAAGAAAAATTAAGATTGCATTAACATGACAATCAAAGGCTCAAATCCTCACAAGGTATAAATTTTGATTCAAGATTTCAAAAAGTGCCAAAATACATCAACTTTTCATTTTTTTTTATCAACTTATCATATATGCATAAATCAAGTGCTCTAATCCCAAATAAACAAAACAATTTTCTATGTCATCATCGGCCAACATCAAACTCATGCACACATGCTTATAAAACTCTCAATGCTCTCTCTTGTTCCTTAAGCACCATCAAAAATCCAAGTTTGAATTGACAACAAAACATAATTTTTACCCAAAGATTTCAAATCAAATCACACTCACAATCATCCACATTCACATTCCCAATGTCAATAACCACATTCATCCACATCCACAAATCACATCAAGAATTCAATGACACAAAACAATTATCCAAAATAAAACCAAATTCAAGCATTCACCACAAGCAAATTTAACTATCCCACAATTCAACTAATTCAAAGAAAACAAATCAAACTTAAGGAAAGCAATTAAAGGATAGAAAGATAAGTGAACCACATTCCTCCAACCCCCCCCCCCAAACTTATTTGGACACGAAGTGTGAAATAAGTTTGAAGAAGGAAGGTTGGTTTACTTATCAAGGCTCACAACTCATGGAGGTGGGGGGTGTTGAGGCCAAAAGTGATTGTGGAATTTGTTCATCATCTCCATCATCCGAGCTTGATTATCCATCATCCTTGTTTGATCTTCTCAGATTGTGTGGAGTTCATGAGTATAAATGGCGTGCCTCTCCGTAGCCCTCTCTTCCATCGCTTGCATCCTAGCTTCCATTGCCTCCTCGAAGCTTTATGCTCTAGGCCTCTCACTCGACATTCCTTCTCTTGCTCTCCGATGCACTCCACTCGAACTCTCACCATGTGATCATTGGGCTTCACCTCTTTACCAAGCAAGGTGAGCCGGTGAATCCATCCTCCAATTGACTCGTGATGTAGGATCACGAACGGTGGTGAGGGCCGGATTAGGTAATGGGAAGAGTTGACGATCCTTGAATATCAAATTGAGTTGCCCTAAGCCTTCGATTATCCTCATGTGTTGGAGTGTGTCAAGACCGATTTCCTTTGACCCATTGACCGCCTTGTAGGTATGTTGAAACTGGAAATATTCGACAATTGGAGTGATGAATCCACCAATGTGAATAGCACTGGTCTTGGTAGTGGTCAAGGAATGTAAATGCTCAAAGTGTGGCCCACATCAAGATTTGTACTAGTCACCATGCAGTGGAAGGCGAAGAGTTTTTTTACCGTGACTCCCGAGTTGTTTTCCCGTCCGAATATGTGGTGAGCCATCACCCTTTGGATGTATCGGAACATGGGATTTCGTAATGAAGACGCTTTGGAGGCATTGGAGACATAACGCTCATTGTTGGTGACTAGTTGCAACCATAGGTTCATGTGGTCGAAGTTTTGTGGAAGAGTGCCAAGACCTCCCAAGGGAACTTGAAGAATTTCGTTGAATTCATCTATTGTGAGTTGCCTTTGCTCATTTCCGAGTTGGAAGAACATTGAGTTTGATCGCTTGTCGAAGACGAAGGTGCTTAGGAATTCAAGCACCAATATCTTGTAGGTGGCCCACTTCGTCCTCATGATGTGTGTCCACCCAACTCTAGCAAATAAGTCCCACATATCATCGTAAATGCCCATTCTCCAAAGGCAATGATCCTCTAGATACTTGTTGGCTTCATTGGTATATCATAAAGTTCGCTCCACCTCCTTTGAGCCTCGGAATCCGGAAGATGGATGCCATAATAACTGGGCTCATTTTCGGCATAAGCCCTCTCAATGGATTGGGAAGTACTCGGGCGTCTTCTCTTTCCTCCGGCCATTATACCTAAAGAACGAAGAGCAATGAGGTTTAGGCAATGGAGAACAAACTAAAACACCCCCCCCCCCCCAAACTTAGTTACCACCATATTTCAACAAAAGAATTGCTTAATTCTAAGCAAAAGAAGCAAAGAAACAATCCTCATTCTCAACTATATGTAGTAACAAGTTCTTTTCTCACACTTCTTGACATAAAACATGTATTCAAGTCAAACTCAATAAAACCAACATTTATTCATGATTTTTGAGGAAATTATCAATAGAAACAATCAAAAGATCTAGAACTCAAGCACAAAATCATGAACAACCTCATACCAAATTGCTTAAATAACTCATGAATAAGAATCAAGGACCAATAGCAATTAAACAATTATAGGAAAAATCCCCCAAAATGAAGAACACCACAATTTCTACATTGTGATGTTTCCTAATTTCACTACTTAGAAGCATACCCATTCAAAATCAAGCATGGATTTAAGTTTCTAAGTATGTAAGAACATCATCCCAAACATCAATTTGTGTATTCATCACATTTGAAAATTTCACATATGAAGAACCCTAGTTTCTTCTACAATGAAATGTCCACAATTCCTCAATTTTCAACCATGCCCAACAAGATTAACACATGAATTAAAGCTCCTATACATATAAAAACAACAATCCAAGCATCAATTTATCAATGAAAAAATCATACAATTTTCGAGTTTGGAGGAGCCCCAAATTCAAAAGTGTTAAAATCTTGTATTTTTGGAAGAATTAATCCATAAAACCTTGTTAAATCTACCCAGGAACAAGAATATAGCAAGAATTAAAGTAAAGAATGGCATACCTTGGTGGATTTGAGGTAGGGTCGTTCGAGTATGGTGAAGAGGAGAGAATGAAAAGAGGTGAAGAGTGTGTGAAGAAGAGAAGAAATTCGCGTCTAAGGAGGAGGAGGTCGCGTGCCCGCTTCAGAGGCTGGGCTGGGTCGTGCGCCATAGAAGGAATTTCCTTCTTGCCGGCGCGAGCGCGTGCGAGCCATTTTAATTTTTTTTTATTTTATATTTTTTAATTTCCAAATTTATAATGTATATATATGGAATATATATACATAATATCTTGAAAATTAAATAACAAACCTAATTAAACTAAGAAAGACAAAATTCCTATCACTAAAAATAAAAGATAAAAAACTTTAATTTGCAAAAATTAAAAGATACCTTGTTGGGGTGCCTCCCAATGAGCGCTTTATTTTATGTTGTTAGCTCAACTTTCCTTTAGCGAGGTGGATCAAAAATCGATGAGGAAAATGGTCGAGGCTTCCTCATTTTGTTCATTTCGATAATAAGCTTTCACTATTTGACCATTAACAAGGAAAACTCTTCCATCACTTCCCTTCAACTCAATAGCTCCACTTTTGAAAACTCTAGAGATAATGAAAGGACCCGACCATCTCGACTTTAATTTGCCCGGAAAAAGAGAGAGACGAGAACTTTAGATAAGTACCTCATCCCCCGGAGCAAATTCTCTCTTCTTGATCAACTTATAATGGAACCTCTTCACTCTTTCCTTGTAGATGCTAGAATTCTCAAATGCCTCACAACGAAATTCATCAAGCTCATTGAGTTGAAGCATTCTAGCTTGTCCGGCTTTGGATAAATCAAAATTCAACTTCTTAATTGCCCAATATGCCTTATGTTCAAGCTCAACTGGCAAATGACATAATTTTCCAAAGACAAGTTGATAGGGCGACATACCTAAAGGGGTCTTGTATGCCGTCCTATATGCCTAAAGAGCATCATCTAGCAAATTAGACCAATCCTTCCTTGTTCCATTGACCGTTTTCTCCAAAATCCTCTTAATCTCGATTTGCCAACTCCGTTTGGCCATTAGCTTGAGGATGATAGGCGGTGGTGACCTTAAGCTTGATTCCAAACTTTGTTAAAAGATTAGCCACCCACCTATTGCAAAAGTGACTTCCTCCATCACTAATAATGGCCCTTGGAGCTCCAAATCTTGACAAAATATTCCTTTGAACAAACTTCAAGACAATCTTGGCATCATTAGTTTGAGTAAGAATAGCTTCCACCCATCTTGAAACATAATCAATCGCCAACAAGATGTATTGATAACCATAGGAAGTAGGAAATAGGCCAATAAAGTCAATGCCCCACACATCAAAAAGCTCTACCTCAACTATATTTGTTAATGGCATCTCATGCTTCTTGGATATATTTCCCGTCCTTTGGCACTTGTCACACTGAGACACGAACTCATAACAATCTTTGTAGAGAGAGGGCCAATAGAAACCACTTTGAAGCACCTTCATAGCCGTCTTATGTGTTCCAAAATGCCCACCACTCAAGGAAGAGTGACATTAACTCATAATAGAGGATCATTCCTCTTGAGGTACACATCTTCGAACCACCATGTTGGCACACCTCTATAAAGGTAAGGATCTTCTCACATGTAGAATTTCACATCATGGAAGAATCTCTTCTTTTGAGAAGAGGACATGTTGGGAGTAGGGATGGCAATGGGCCAGGATCTGGACCAGATCCGGCTTACTCCAGATTCAAATCCGTAATTTTTTTAATCCGGATCCGGTCCAGATCCGTTGGGTCCAAAAAATTGAAATCCAGATCCAGATCCATCGGATCCACGGGTCTACGGATCTAGACCCGGATCCATAGTCTTTTTCCCTAAAATGAATTTTTGAAATAATAAAAAGAATTATAGTACAATAATAATCATAAAAAGTTTCTACGATATATCAAAACGAGTTGTAAAAATCCCAAGTATATAGATAAAAATTAAAAGTAAAATGTCTTCCAAGTGAAATGAGGGCCGCCTCCGCCTGTATGCTCGTTTCAAATTAGGTTTGCAATATATAATTTCTAAAAATTAAAATAATTAGAATATATATATATATATAATATTTATAATATATATATATATAATATTTATATAATGGATCTATAGACCGGATCTAGGTCTAAAAAAATCAGATCCAGATCCAGATCCGAAAATTGGCTATTATATCCGGATCCGATCCAGATCCATCGGGTCCAAGTTTGTAAGACCCAGATCCATAAAATCGGATCTGGATCATCGGATCTGGACCGGGTCCAGGACCCACTGCCATCCCTAGTCGGGAGGAGGCTTTCTTGAAATAAGAAAATTTGCAAAGTCCACATACCATGGTGTTGAGAGTCGAAGATTGAAAAACTCTTGAAGGAGAAAAAGTTGCTCATCCAGAAACTCTTCTTTGATTGGCACATCATGATTTTCTCCTTCCACCGGATACCCTTACGATCCCGGATCTCAATGTCAAACTCTTGAAGAAGAAGAAGAATCCACCTTGATAGATTGGGTTATTTTCCATCAACGAATTCATACAATAATTATGAATATAAGTAAATAAAAGATGCTTAGAATTTTTCTAGATGAACTTTGAGTGTTTTCTTTGAAGAATCAGCTTCTTCCTTTTGCTTAATGATGCTTACCTCAACGACGCCCTTCCAATCACCACCTCTCAGCTGCGAGCCTGCAAAACAACACCGGAGGAGCGGGGAGGGTTCCTCCAGGAAGGCACTCCGACGCTCAAGTCAGTATGTGCTTGAGGGAAATAGAAATCCGCTTTAGCAAAGCTTGCAGCGGAGGTAAAGTATCAGTGAAAATGCCTACCTTTCCTTGGTGAAGAAGGTTGGATATTTATAGTAGAGTAGAAGATGAGGGCAAAAGAGTGATTACCTTCTAGTTTATAGGGTTAAATTAGTCTTTTCAGAGGAGACAAGTCAGTTAGAGAGAATATTTTAGTTATGAGTAGTGGTCCCCGAGGTGGTCCCCACAGTCACGTTTTTTTTCTACACTTCGTGTAGGGATCTGGGGTTAAAGGGATGGTAATGACGGGAAGGTGATATGTGCCTATTATACCCAGATCACGGACAAAGGGGGATCTGAGCCCGCTATGCTCTATTCACCGATAGATCAGATCTGCAGGATCTGGCGGAAATTTGATATCTGTTTGTTTATCACTTCTGCACTTCAGATGCATGTTGAGAGCTGACAGATTACTCCCTATCACACCTTATTAACCTTGGCTTGGCATCCTTCTTCTTAAATAGGTATCGAAGGGCGACATGATCGGTGTAGACCGTACATGTGGCTCCAATGAGGTAAGAACGAAACTTGTCAAAGGAATAAACCACTGCTAACAACTCCTTCTCCGTTGTGGTGTAGTTCACTTGAGCTTTATCTAAGGTCCTACTAGCATAGTATATGACCCTAAATATTTTGTCATCTTTTGCCCCAAGGCAGTCCCCACGGCAATGTCACTAGCATCATACATCACTTCGAAGGGCTCATTCCAATTTGGAGTGATCAATATTGGTGCACTCACCAATGTCCTTCTTCAACAACTCGAAAGAAGCTACACACTCTTCGTTGAAATCAAAAGTGACATTCTTCTCAAGCAAATGGCAAAGTGGTCTTGCAATTTTGGAGAAGTCCTTGATAAATCTTCGGTACAATCCCGCATGCCCCAAGAAACTTCTCACACCCCGTTCATTATGTGGAGGCGGAAGCTTTTCAATAGCTACGATCTTTGCACGATCAACTTCCAAACCTGTAGAAGATACTTTGTGTCCAAGAACAATACCCTCTTGGACCATAAAATGGCATTTTTCCCAATTTAAGACCAAGTTAGTATCCTCACAACGTTTCAATACCAAAGCAAGATTATCCAAACAATTATCAAAAGAGGATCCAAACACCGAAAAATTATCCATGAAAACTTCTATTATTCTTTCAATCAAATCATGAAAAATAGACATCATGCATCTTTGAAAGGTAGCTGGGGCATTTACAAAGCCCAAAAGACATACACCTATAAGCATAAACACCATAAGGACATGTGAAGACGGTTTTCTCTTGATCTTCGGGTGCAATCATGATTTGATTGTAACCCAAATAACCATCAAGACAACAATAATACTCAAATCTGGATAACCTATCAAGCATTTGATCTATAAATAGAAGAGGAAAATGATCTTTTCTAGTGGCGGCATTTAGCATCCTATAATCAATGCAAACTCTCCAACCATTCACCACCCTTGTAGCAATCATTTTATCATTTTCTCCTTTGACTACGGTCATACCCCCTTCTTAGCTTCCACTTGAGTAGGGCTTACCCACTCACTATCCGAAATAGGGAAGATAATACCCGCATCAAGCAATTTAAGGACCTCTTTCCTAACAACTTCTTGCATCATAGGATTTAATCTTCTTTGATTTTGCCTTTTAGGTTTATAATTATCCTCCATTAAGATCATAAGCATGCAAATAGAAGGGCTAATCCCTTTTAAATCTGAGATAGTCCATCCTATAGTCGATCTATGTTCTCTTAACACCATAAGCAATTTTTCAATTTCAATAGGAGTTAAGGAAGAGGATACAATCACTGGATAGGACTCTCCTTCGCCAGGAAAAGCATACTTCAAATGTGAAGGAAGTGGCTTCAAATCCAACTTGGGAGTCCTTCTTGTCATCTCCTTCTTGCTTTTCCTTTTCCTTTTCTTTTTCCACTCCTTTTCTTGGATCAATGAAACTTTCTCTCATCTTTCTTGGAATTTTTTGCACATTATTCAAATCATTGGTAAGTTCCATTATATCCAAGTTGTAAATATCATCATGGAATGAAAAAAAATGGAGAAGAGTTGAGAAGAATATTCTCCAAAGGGTCATTGGTTTTATGTGGGGCCTCCATTTGAACACAAGAGTCAACTATGCTCAAAATTTTACACTCCTCCACTTGCTTATCTTCCTCATCTTCATGAAATTTTAGAGCATTATAGATCGAGAAGGTATGACTCTCATCATTGACTCGAAGAGTGAGCTCCCCCTTTGACACATCAATCAAGGCCCTTCCGGTGGCTAGAAATGGACGTCCTAGTATCAATGGGACATCCTTGTCCTCATCCATGTCTAATACCACGAAGTCCACCGGAAAAATAAAGTCATTCACCTTGACTAATACGTCCTCTATGACTCCTCTAGAATAGGAGATGGAATGATCCGCCATTTACAAGGCAATTGAGGTAGGCTTAATCATTCCTATCTCCAACTTCTTAAAAATCGACAAGGGCATCAAATTTATGCTTGCTCCTAAATCACACAAGGCCTTTTTAAATCTATCATTGCCAATGTTGCAAGGAATGGTGAAGCTTTCGGGATCTTTGGCCTTCGTTGGTAATTTTCTTTGAAGAATGGCACTACACTCTTCGGTTAACTTAACTATTTCTATCTCATCCAACCTTTTCTTCTTGGAAATGACCTCCTTGAGGAACTTTGCATAACTTGGCATTTGTTGAAGGGCTTCAACAAGTGGAATATTGATTTGCACCTTCCTAAAGATTTCGATGAACTTGGAGAATTGTTCCTCAATATTTTTCTTTTGGAATCTTTGTGGGAATGGAAGAGGAGGTTTGTAGGCTGGAGGTGCTACATAAGGTGGAGGAGTAATATCTTCATTTTGCTTCTTGGAGCCTTCTTTTTCACCATCCTTTTCTTTAGATTTAGCCCCATTGTCTCTCTCTAACTTCTCATGTTCATCCTCTTGAGTAAGCATCTTTGGCCCCTCATAAGCCTTCCCACTTCTCAATTCAATCGATTTGCAATGGTCCTTTGGATTCACTATTGTAGCACTTGGAAATTTCCCTTCATTGTGTTGGTTACTAAGAACCGTAGCCAGTTGCCCCAATTGCTTCTCAATCATCTTCAATTGGGTCCCTTGAGCCTCTATGCTTGATTCGGCTTTACTCATTCTAGCATCCCCACTATCAAGTTTGGCTTGCATCGACGTAAGCACCTTCAAAATTGCTTCTTCCGTACTAGGCTTATTCTCTTCATTAATAACTCCATGAGATATCGAGAAACCCAAGGGAGGTTGCAATGTATTGTTAGGATTCTCATATGAGAGATTAGAGGTGTCTAGGCATACCTTGGTAACCTTGATGATATTGGTTACCTCTTTGGTTGCCTCCTTGATAGCCTCCTTGTTGAGGACGATAATTCCCATAGCTCCTATTGTTGTGAAGATAGTTAACATCTTCGTATTGAGCTTGCTCTTCTATAGTAGGTGTAGGCTCCATCCTTTGCTTAGCCATAGCATTTATCTTGCTATTCATGGTAGACAATTGGGCCGTCAATAGCTCTATAGGATCCGTTGGAGTGGTGGTTGATGCAACCCTCTTCAATATAGTTCTCTCCATTGGCCATTGGTAACTATTCATGGCCATATTCTCTATGATTTCCAAAGCCTCTTCATGACTTTTCCTCATCAAAGCTCCATTAGCCGCGACATCCAATAGCCTTTTCATTTCAACGCTACAACCATGGTAGAAGAAGCATATTTTAGACTCTTGGTCAAACTTATGATTTGGGCACTTCCTCAACATCTCTTTAAATCTTCCCCAAGCCTCATAGAAAGATTCACCTTCTAGTTGTTGAAATTAAGTGATTTGAGATTTGAGCTTCATAGTCATTCCAGGAGGAAAGAAATTCAAACGACACTTTTGTACCATGTCATCCCATTTGTCGATACTTCCGGCTTCCAATGAGTTGTACCATAGCTTTGCCTTATCATGAAGGGAGAATGGAAAGAGCCTCAACTTGATAGCGTCTTCGGGCACTCCATTCATCTTGATGGTGTTACAAATCTCAAGAAATTGAGATCAGTGAGCATTTGGATCCTCATGAGCTCTCCCTCCATATTGATTTTGATTTATCATAGAGATAAGAGCGGGCTTGAACTCATAATTTTTGGCTTCAACTCTTGGGCCGTTCATCATGCCTTGATGCATCATAGGATGGAAGACTTCACTAATGGAAGGAGGTCGTGGCCTATTCCTTTCGGCCTCTTGAGCTTGCAATTGCGCTTGCATAGCTTCAAGTTGTTATTGCATTTGGCGAATAAGAGCACCATTAGGAATGGCAATGGATTGGGTTTTTGTGGGTACCCACCCCACCCAGACCCTAATAGGACGGTTTGGGTAAATTTAAATTAGGCTTGGGACGGGTTTGGGTAATAAAATTGATACCCGCAATGGGTTTGGGTTGGGTATGGGTAGATAGTTACGGGTACCCACTATCCAAACCCATATATAAGTATGTGTATATGTGTGTGAATTTAAATATTAATAACTATTCGTAATTCTAGGTTTCATTTTCTTATGTATAAAAATTAATATCTTATTGGTATTTATTTTGAGATTTATTTTATAATTTTGTTAGTTCACATTTATAATGAGATTTGCATGTTTAAATAATAGTTTTGACTTTCGATTGATATATATATATAGTTATAATTTTTGTTACATTAAATTTTAATGAACCATTTATATTAATATTGTAGAGTTCAGGTTTTATCGGGTAATTAATGGGTATTATCCAATGGGTTTGGGCGGGTACGGGTACCAAAATTAATATTTAAATGGGTTCGGGACGGGTATGGATATGAAAAATTTTAACGGGTCTGAGTTTGGAAAAGACTAAATGGGTGGGTACCCGACCCATTACCATCCCTAAGCACCATCACCCGGATTTGCCATTTCTTCACTAGTCCTTGTATTCCTTCGTCTTGCGTTGTTATATCGACAATGTGCCTCGATCTCAAGGTTTATAGGATTGGATGGATTCCCCTTAGACCTTGTTCTCATGCACTACCTATCAACCAACACCAAGATGAAATCAATACAAGAGCAAAACAAAAAATAAGTAAAATACGTAATTAAAAATGCTTAAAGTAAACCCTCCTAATCTTTCACAATATTACACTTTTCTAACACTTTAGTCCCCGACAACGGCGCCAAAAACTTGATCGCGTAACTAATTAAGCTACCCACAAGTATATGGGGCTATCATAGTATAGAGTAAACAAGGTCATTTCCACGGAGACTAAATCGATAGAAAAGCATAAGTACCGTTACTAAACTCATTGGATTTATTTAAGCTAACAATTTTTGGGTTGGTTTAATTCTATAACTAATTACTAAAAGCAAATTAACACTAAATAGCAAGAGCAAGCAATGAATGTAAATTTTCAGAAACCAAAGAGAAAGAACTATCCTAGAGACTTGGCATTGGTAATTTGCAAGTGAATTGTTCTTGAATACACTAACTTATGGTTTGAGCATACTCTTTAGGGTGATCACACATTAGAATCAAATCCCTCCCGGGTGAGCAATTCCATAGGCTAAAAACTAGAAACGTCATCCCCAACCGAATAGTAGTCTTTAACTCAAAAGGCATCTAAGATCATCTACCCTCACTCAATCCTCAACCTCTCAATTTGTTGAATTAAGTGCTTATCGATCATAATCTCAAATATTGAATCTCATCTCCCGATTGTTGACCCAATATAAATTAACATGTTTAAAAGGTAGCTAATCAATTAAACACACAATCAAAACATGATCAATAAGAAAAAGTAGAAGCTCAACCATAAATTAGCATAAGTCAATCTCAATCCATTATAAAATTACCTAGCCAAATCTCTAGAATAAAAGGAACTAGCCACATATGGTCATGTAAAGCATAATCCCCAAATGAAATTAAACCATGATCCAATAACAAAAGAGAAATAGAAAAGAAATGATCAAATCCTATTTTCTTGAGTTCTTGGGCCTTGATTCTTGATGCTCTTCCTTCTTCAATCTCCCCAAGTGGAATGTGTGGATGAATTGGTGGAGAGGAATTTGTGTAGAGATTAGTGTGTGTTTTGGTGTTAGTGTGTGTGGATGAGTGAGGATTAACCTTAAAAATTTGTGCCACACTAGCTATCTATATGTTCTAGGAAGATGGGGTAAATAATGTAATTTAGAAAAGAAGAGAATGGGGTGAAATAGCAATAAACCGGAAGAAATTGAGCGAAAACGTGAAATTCGGGAGTCAGGTGGAGGGCGGCGCGCCGGGTCGTGCGCCACATTACAAACTTTCTTCATGGGCGCGTGACCCAGCCCCCTCTCTGAAGCGAGTGCACGCCGGGTCGCGCGCCAGGCCCCGATTTCGCTTCTTCATCGTTCAACCTCGTTGTGCCTCGAACCTCGACATGCATTCCTTCCTTTTGCGAAATTTATGCTCATTTTCCTACACAAATGCAAGAAAAACTCGAGAAGCAATAAAATTGACAATTAAAGAAAATCGCATGCAACGAGGTATAAACATTCAATGAATTCACCTAAAACCCATAACTTCCATCCTAATTTGATGAGTAAAAACCATGTTTGTCAAAATTCAAATGGCTTATTAATGGTATTCACGATTCTATCGAATTAGTCTCCGTGGAAATGACCTTGCTTACCTTATACTATGATAGCCCCATACACTTCTAGGTTGCTTAAATAGTTAGGCGATCATTTGCATTTTGTAGCGCCCTAATCTTTTTGAGTCGAGGAGTTACAAATTCGCTGCATTTAAAATTACGCGTTGAAATAGGAAAATTTATTAAAAGTTTATGATTTAATATTTGTCAAGATTTGAAAATGATATCCAATTTTCAAAAATGGTAAAGTTTTATTTTTTATTTTTTATTTTTTAAGATAATTATAACAGGATATTCGTGAAAATATGTTCATATTAGATAAGAATCTTTTCATGCATATATTTAATTAAATTCTTTGATATTGAAATAAAACCGATCTATATGCTTATACTCCCTCAATTTCCCGTAAAAGAAAAAATTCTTCATAAATCCATTTTAAAACCCATCATCAAGAAATGTAGAAAAGCGTGCCAGAATTGTCAAAAAGAAATGAAGCATTTTGTACGAAATGGAGAGAGTATTATTTAATAAACTCGTTATTACGATATATACTTTTAGTCTGAAGTTGGATAGTGAATAAGGGAAATCCCAGTTGATATGTTGATCATATGCAAATTTTGCAAATTAACTATACAATACAATACTTATGACATACGATGAAATTTGCAGTCTGAAGCATTAATTGTACGTTGGTAAGAGACGGAGCCGGCTTTTGGATTAGATTCATTTTTAGGCGGGTTTTACAATATTCAATTCTTCCTTTATAAACCCATCACATGCAACATACACAAACAATTACTATTACATCAAATTAAAACCTCTTCTTCTTCTCTTCATCTTTTCTTCCCATGGCGGATACTCGAATTTCGCCTTCATGGACGAAGCCTCTTCTCTTCATCGCTTTATTTTCGATGGTTATAGCCTGTAGTGGAAGCTCCCAAGCCTCCTCCGATCAAAAGGTACATATGCATGCACTATATATTTATAATTAATTTCTTCTTTTATGCAACAATTGATTTTTTTCGATTAATAATTTTACAATTATATATAGGTATATGTGGTGTACATGGGAGATAAGCCAAAAGGCGGTGTACCTGGCCACTGGGCTCCTCCCTTTAATGAGTGACCCAGGTTCGATTCCCTTTGGGAACGAATTTAAGGGAGATATAAGATGGTTTGGAAATATCTTGGAGTTTCTTTGGAGCTTGGTGTACTAACAACTAATCTAACATTTGTCTGATAAAATAAAAAAAAAAAGCCAAAAGGCGACTTCTCTCCGTTTGCAAATCACGTTAGCCTTCTACAGGCAACTATCGGAAGGTTGACTTGACTATATCTACATCTCATTATATATAAAAAAAAAAGGCACACTTGGGTGAGCCCGGGTGTATTATGTAGCCGTTTAAAAGATTGACACTTTTATATGTATAAATTAGTACTTTTCTGCATAAAGATTGACACTTTTAAAAATTGACACTTTTATTCGTTAAATAATTATGTTAATGATTGACACTTTTATTCATGTAGATTAACATTTTTCTGGATACAGATTGACACTTTGACCTGGCCACACTATGTGGCCGTCCTCACTCAAGTTTTTGCCAAAAAAAATAAATGAAGAAATTAAATTAAAGTTTTGACATTTTACTACAATCTTTTGTAAATTCAGTAAAAGGGCGACGGAGTCTCTGCTCCACAGCTACAAGAGAAGCTTCAATGGCTTTGTCGCCAAGCTGACCGAGGAGGAGAGGAAGAAAATCGCCAGTAATTTACTACTGCTTTGATTTTTCTTCTACACAAATTTTTAACTACATACTTTTTATCCTTACCTAATTTGGTTAATTATTCACATCTTAGGTTTGGAAGGAGTGGTCTCAGTGTTCCCTAACACCAAGAAACAGCTCCACACCACCCGATCATGGGACTTCATGGGCTTTCCCGTCAGCTCAGAAACATCCCCGACGGAGAGCGACGTCATCGTCGGGATGCTGGACACCGGCATCTGGCCGGAATCCGCGAGTTTCAACGACACCGGTTTCGGCCCGCCTCCGACCAAATGGAAGGGCACCTGCCAATCCTCATCTAACTTCACCTGCAATAAGTCAGTCTCAACTTTTTCTTTTTCTTTTTTTAAATTAGAGGGGAAGCATCTTATTAATTTTATTTATTTATTATTTATCTTTTTTAATAAATTCCAAACAATGATATCATTATTTGAATTTTTATTTGTTATTTTTATTTAATAGCTTGCTATACAAATTAAAATACTCATTTAAACCAACGTGCAATCTTTATTATGGATATATTAAACATCCGGTTGAATCAATTTCAGAATTTATTTTTTAAGAAGTTTAAAAAAATTACTCTTTCTGTCCTCCATTTACTAAACCTTTTTATTTTGGGTCGTAGACCCCATAATCACTTTAATACTTTAACACTTGGCAAAAATTTGGGTGAGGCTGGCCACATAGTGTGGGCAGATCAAAGTGTCAATCTTTATGCAAAAAAGTGATAATCTACATGAATAAAAGTGTCAATTTTTAACATAATTATTTAATGAATAAAAGTGCAAATTTTTAAAGTGTCAATCTTTATGCAGAAAAGTGTTAATCTATACAAATAAAATTGTCAATCTTTTGAACAGCCACATAGTACACCCGGGCTCACCCAAGTGTGCCCCCTAACACTTTATCACTCTATTTTTTAACACTTTAATACTTTAATACTATTAAAAAAATTAGATGGACCCATAATTATTCCATTTTAATACTTTAACACATTAATTTATTACTATATCATCAAAATGCAAAAAAAACCCGTGTCCAAAATTTTGGTTCTCATAAGTTTATTAAAAATTTATACACTTATAATTGTTATAGATTAAAAAAAAACACACAATTATAAAGATGATTATTCTATAAATCCTATGTTACTCTCTAATAACCATATGTTGAAGAAAATGGCGGCATCTTCCTTCACTAGCCACTACTTGGCTTTTATATATACTAGTTTTGTCCGCCCGGCTTCGCCCGGGTAGTGGTAATTAACTATTGTAATTAATAAGTAGGATTGATGAGATATAGTAGCATAAAAGAAAATTTATCGTGGCCCCTAAGATTAAAATAATTGCTGAGGGAGGTATGATTAAAATTGAAGGAAAAATAGTACTTTTAGCCCTGATATAAAATTATGAGGGGCCCATGAAAATATATCTAGACTACAAATAGGGGAATACGCAAGATAACTTTTGTTATCTTAAGATTTCTACCAAACATATTCTTAATTGTCGTATATAAATAAAACCTCTATTATGAATAATTCGAAAAGTATGTCACACTTATAATAACACTTTTAATTATTTCCAAATATATACAAAAATAATCTATTAATCTGAAATTAGAGTAAATTTAATAGCTAAGAACATAATACTAATATATATATATATATATATATATATATATATATATATATATATATATATATATATATATATATATATATATATATAAGGAATGCTCCACTACACAATGTGGACATACTTAACACATTTATGTATTTTTTTAAATAATTTAAGAAAATAAAAATTGTAGATGAATTACGTATTATTTATTGATATAAGGATGAATGTAGACAACTCCATTTTATTGTACTATAGATGGGTCTCTTAATAATTACTGTATTTGATTTCTTCAAAAAAAAAATTACTGTATTTGAGAATGCATTTTTTATTTCCTTCATTTATGCATACTCCTACAGAGTAAATACCCATAATCCTACATATATATGAGAAATTATTTTTAGGAGTGGATAAGTATATTTATCCACTCCTAAAAATAATTTCTCATATATATGTAGGATTATGGGTATTTACTCTGTAGGAGTGGATAAATATACTACTTCATATATATATATATACTACTCCATATATATATATATATATATATATATATATATATATTGTTGTTAGTTATATGCAAAGTATATATACAGAGAGGTATACATATAATAAAAATATATCTTTTTCATGGGATTTAGTTGATTTGACATTTTTGGGAGGGAAAATCGATATGGGTTGTGGAGGAAGACAACTCTATTTTCTTATAACAAGTTATAGATAAAAGAGTCTACTCTTACAAAATATGATTTGCCTAAATTATCCCTTTAGTATGATTAATTTAAGGATGATAATGTAATATTGCATAATTATGAATAATAATTTAATAATTTAGCTGAATTTAATCTATATGAAATTATTGTAATAGTTGTCTCAAGAGTTATATTGAGTTTAGAACCTTTTTTTCCGGATTAATGGTATCAAACAATACAACAAATTTTGTTTTTAGTTTTTTTAATCAATATTTACTTTTTAGTTTGACAGTTATGCGGTGAATTAATCTATCAAAATGATATATATTCCAAGTAGGGGTGAAAACGGATCGGATATTTCCCGACCGATCCGGAACCGTATCCGGTCGGTATCGAATTCGGTACAAAAATTTAGTATCCGGACAGATACGGATTTAGATACGGATAGTTGATTTCGGATCCGGAATCGGATTCGGAATACATAATATCCGACCGTATCCGAGTTTTTCCATATTTTATCGGATATTATCCGGATAACAAATCCGGATATCCGGATTTTTTAATATATTTTATTTATATTTTATATTAATATATATATATATATATATATATATATATATATATATATATATATATATAATATTAGTTTATGTAATTTTATAAAGAAAAAAGTCAAACTAAATAATTCGGCCGTCCCTTCTTCTCCTCTCTTCGTCTTCGCGTCGTTCCTTCACCACCGCTGGAAGGAGACCCACCGTCACCGATCAATCTTGCCGTCGGCGAGGTGCCTGACGCCGCCGATTTCGTCATCAACTCTTCGACGCCCTCTGCCTCATCCAGCTCGGCCTCACCTCTCTGACGCTGCCGGAAACCTGCCGGAGCACGACCGTTGCTGCTGCGTTCGGGAGTTCAATTTCGCATCTTCGCCGACTTCGACTCCGATTCCGACCTCCACAACCCAGAATCGATGTCCCTCCTCGAGCGCCAGAGGATCGATTTCTCCAAGAACTGCCCGATTCTAGAACCTTCGCTGTCGCACATTAGCACCGCCAATTTCAGCAGTCCATTGCTCGCTCAATCAACACATTAGCACCGGTTCGTAAAACGTTCAAGAACAACGACGCAGTGAAGATTGTGATAATTGTTGAGAATTCATCAAGCAAGAAGAAGTTTATGTTTTACAGATACAAGGTGAAGAAGGCGTGATTCGTGCTCGTTGTTGCTGCTGGTTCATAAATGAATTTTGATTCTTGAGGATTTTTATTTTTTTAATATACTTGATGGTTCTTACATGGATTTTGATTGATTCTTGGAAATTCTTTATTTGATTGATTGTTTCTACTTTCGTGGAGTATTTTTCTTGTGTAAATTCAAGATTCATTGTGTTCTTGAATCTCCCTCTCCGGTCTAAAAGGCATGGCCCTCACTTATTTTTTGTTTCTTTTCTTGACTGTTGAAATTTTGTTATATGGATTTGCTATAGGTTTATAATTTGTAATTTGGTCAAAGGTTATTTTATAAATTATATGAGTTATACGGAGTATATGTTACCAAACACCAATTTTAATTGCGTATAGTTTTTCACAAAGACTACCAAACACTTGCATATATTAATTATTTAAGTTTAATTTCTATTATTTATGTTGTATTGTTAATACAGATATTACTATAGTAGTATACCAAACACGCCCTTAGTTTCATATTATTAGCAGTAGATATAATTTTTATAATTTGCATTATAACTTCTATGAAATATTACGTAGGTAGTTTTTTTTTTATGTGTTTCAATCTCATCCTGATGATTTTCGTATGAAATATATTATCCGATTATATTTATTCGAATCCGGCCCGGATTCGTCCCATATCCGTCCCGTTTCCGTATACCGAATATTCCGAATTCGTATTCGAATCCGGCTTTTTCGTATCCGACTCCGAATTCGAGAAAAAAATATGGTTTAGGATACGGTATAAGCACTATCCGTCCGTATCCGATCCGTTTTCACCCCTAATTCCAAGTACAAAGTCTCAAGACAATCAAACTCCTATAAATAATTTCTCAAAAAAAAAAAACTCGTATAAATAAAAAAATTAATTAAATAAATATAATAACATTTTATTTTAGTATAATAATAATAATAATAATAATAATAATAATAATAATAATAATAATAATAATAATAATAATAATAATAATAATAATAATAATAATAATAATAATAATAAGGTACGGTTTATCTACAGATTTTACGAAAACAAAATGGCAGATTCAATTATCAAATTTCAAACACACTTGATAATTCATTTTAATTTGTTGATTTAATTTAATTCACTTTTTGAAAGATAAATACAAAATAGTTGAGATGTTCTATTATAATTGATTGTTCAAAATATTTTTATATTCTGTTATTATCAATATGCTAAATAATTTTGAGATATTAACTTCTGATAGCAAAATATATATTTGTTGTTGTATTTTATTTACAAGACTTAACGTTATCTTACTATTGTATAACTAATATACTATTATCCATGGCAATAATTTCATGCTTTAAGAAACAAAATAATAATATATAAAAAAACAAGAGAATCCATGTTGCATTGTGTATATAAAAAAAAAAAACAAATGTATTTCCTTTAATTTTATATGTGGTCTTAAGAGACAAATGTCTCTATTATAGTTAGAGCAGAAAGTAACAAGATTCACTCCACAACAAAACCGATAATTGATTATTTTTTTTAAAAAGAATCTTTTATATTACTCTTCTTTGTAGTTGAAGTATAAACAACATATGAAAACTCTCTTTATGCATGATAACTATATTACTTAAACATACAATAAAAATTGGTAAGGGTTATATAAGATAAAAGCATCTTTCCTACCTTATAATTAACAAATACATATGTGTTTTTGTTTTTTATTATAATATGATACATGATGATTATCATAACCATACAATTTGAAGAAAACTTCAAATTGATATAAAATTGGAATTTCATCTTTCATCTACTCCTTACATTTACTTACTAACATTTTATTAAAAATAATAATCTATCATTAAAAACATTATAACTTCTTACAATCTTACAGATTAGTTTTCTTTTCAAACATAATTATTGATTATGAAAAAAAATACACTATACGTGCAACGTGCAACACACTCTTGCTAGTAAATATTAAAAAAATATTAATGAATTATATTCTTGCAGCAAAATTATAGGAGCAAAGTACTACCACAGCGACGGAGATATCACCTACCCCGACTTTCCATCTCCAAGAGACTTAGAAGGACATGGAACTCACACGTCATCAACAGCAGCCGGAGGTCTGGTTGCGGGTGCGAATCTGTACGATCTTGCATCGGGAACAGCGCGTGGCGGTGTGCCCTCTGCACGCATTGCTGTCTACAAGATCTGCTGGGCTGATGGGTGCAGTGATGCAGACATTCTTGCTGCTTTCGACGACGCCGTTGCTGACGGAGTCGACATCATATCCATCTCAGTCGGAGGGTCCTTCCCCTCCGACTACTTCGACGACCCCATCGCCATTGGTGCCTTCCACGCCATGAAGAACGGGGTTCTTACCTCCAATTCTGCTGGTAACTCTGGTCCCGACCCGGAAAGTATCACCAATTTCTCGCCGTGGTCACTTTCGGTTGCGGCCAGCACCATAGACAGGAAATTTCTGGCTCAGGTCATGCTGGGAAACAACAATACTTACGATGGAATAGCTGTGAACACATTTACCCTAGAAAGCAGCTACCCTTTAGTGTACGGAGGGAATGTGCCCAATACTGCTGGAGGTTTCGATGGGTCCACATCAAGGTATTGCGAATCGGACTCGTTGGACCGGAATCTTGTAAATGGGAGCATAGTTCTGTGTGATGTGCTACTGCTGAGTGATGCAGCCTCACTGGGGGCGATTGGAGCTATAATGAGTGGTGATTACTTGAATGATACTGCCTATTCTTTCCCCATCCCTGCTTCCTACTTGGACTCTGCTGATGGTGCCAAAGTTCTTGATTACATCAACAAAACTAGGTTTCAATTAATCCCCCCATTCTCTAATAAATTTCTTTAATTTCCCAAATATTCATTATTCACTGATCTTGTTCTTGCATTATGATGCAGCAAACCCATGGCTACCATCTTCAAGAGCACCGGTGTCAATCAATCTGCTCCTTTTGTTGTTTCCTTTTCTTCCAGGGGTCCCAATCCAATTACAAGAGACATTCTTAAGGTCAAATTATTAACTACTACGTAGTTTTTATTTTATTTTATTTTATTTAAACAGTAGAAATTATATTGTTGTTTGATTTTGTTTTTCATCTTTTTCAGCCCGATCTGACTGCACCGGGAGTCGACATTCTGGCAGCATGGTCGGAGGCTACGATGGTGACCGGACTTCCAGAAGATAGAGTTGTACCGTACAACATCATCTCCGGAACTTCCATGTCATGCCCTCACGCATCCGCTGCAGCTGCCTATGTTAAATCCTTCAACCCTACATGGTCTCCTTCTGCAATCAAGTCAGCCCTAATGACAACCGGTAACTAATATATAATTCATCTCTTCCGATATATATCAACCATGCATGCAAAGAAGAAGAAGTAGTTATTAAACCCTAATGTTTCTGGTCTCCAGCGGCGGTCATGACTACTTCGGAAAATTCAGACGCAGAGTTCGCGTACGGCTCCGGCCACATCAACCCCGTCAAGGCCAAATCTCCCGGCTTGGTTTACGACATGGTGGAAGCCGATTACGTGAGGTTCCTGTGCGGCCAAGGTTACAGCAACAAGAACCTGCAGCTCGTCACCGGAGACAAATCCACCTGCACCGCGGCTAACAATGGCTCCGCTTACGACCTCAACTATCCCTCCTTCTCGGTGTCCTGGACTTCGAGCGGGCCCATCAGCGCCGTCTTCCACCGGACTGTGACGAATGTGGGGTCGGCGTCGTCCACGTACAAGGCGGTGGTGGTGGCGCCGTCGGGGCTGAGCATCCAAGTCGAGCCAACCACTCTGTCGTTCACGTCGCTCGGGGAGACGCAGAGCTTCGTTGTGACTGTTAACGCCACGACTGCGAGTGATATGGTGTCGGGAACTTTGGTGTGGGATGATGGGACCTACCACGTCAGGAGCCCCGTCGTTGCTTACTCTGCTTCTGCTTGATTTGTTAAGGTTGTCTAGTTCCAAATTGTTTAATTTGAAATTTTTTGTTATTCTTTGGGTATTTTCGATGATTTTCAATAAGGATATGGTTGCGCTATGGGCAACGTATGATCCTTGTATTTCAAATGCTAAAAGAAGAATATATTATCTTTAATTTAAGTCCACAATTAATGTTGCGGAAATAATATTTCTACTATAGTATGACTAAATATTTTATGTATTATATCTATATCTATACTATTATAAAAAATGTCTTGTTTACAAAATTTATTTTACCTATTATGCCCTTAGTATTATAATTAGTATATCATTATTATTATTATTTATGTATATGCATTAAATAACTAATCTTTATCTAATCCAACTAAACTATATCACAAGGGAAAAGAAGAGTCAACATTATATTATTATTATTATTATTATTATTATTATTATTATTATTATTATTAAATAGCTAATCTTTATATTATCCAACTGAAGAACAATTCATATACCTAAGGAAAAGAAAAGTCAACATTAATTTGTTGACCGTAAGTATAAAACACATTGAGTTCTCAATGATAAAAAAAAAAAAAAAAAAAAAAAAAAAGAAAGAAAGAAAAGTTTCATATTTCAGCAAGAGACTCCTGAAAATTTGCCTTCGGAGATAAGATGAACAATTTTACGTTGAAGCAACTTAATTTAATTTACATTTTGATTGAGTTCGAGTTCAGGTATTTGTTATTTTCAAGCATATAAAAGGAAATGTAAATAAAATTCACTTGATTTGAATAGTAAGTAATGCAATACCTTAAAATAAATGTATATTTATAGATGTATCACTATGCACTTTCATTTAAAATCAATCATATAAATTATGTATATTTTTGTAGGTTCAGTGTTACATAAATAAATAAATAAATAAATAAATAAATAAGGTTCTTACTGCAAATACTCGGTGCTATAAGATTTGAAATTTTGAATGTGAACCTCCCACATTTTGTGGTGATAATGAAAAAGTCAAACTTGCATTTTCAGAAGTTCCTGATGAGTTGTATGAATTGTATACATCTCAATCAAAAGAAGCCATTGATTTTCTCCAAATAAAAAAACAAAAATCGTTTGTATAATAGTATGATTTCCTTTATTTCATTTGGGGTAAAATTGGATAGAGGGCTTGCATCTACAAGCCGAGGAGTCCACTCTTTTCCAGGATTGATTCCACAAGATATAAGTCCTTGTTTTTTTTCAATTATATTTATATGACACACAAAGTGAGATTGAAAACAAAATGAACACAATGCAAAATTATAATATATCAAAAGATGTAAACTTAGATCAACGTCTATATAATTCTTCAAAAGTTGATCAAGTTGCAGTTATATGGGTTGAAGCCTTGAAGGGAATGGTGACAACATACCATTAGAGCGAGAGATTGTAGATCATGCTCATTTAGGCGAGAGACATAGAATAAAACATTATCACAGATGTTATGACAAGATATGACATAACTAAAGGAAGTGACTTGAAAAGATCTCAAAGAAAATCAATGTACACGTAAGGTACTATCTCTATCTTAAACCTATTCTCAAATAACATGGCAAATTTAAACTTGCTAACACTTTCGTGACCGAGTACGGAGGAATATTTAAGTACTTAGAGACAATTATAACAAAGATTTAAATAGTGATAAGGCTAAGCGAATTTTGTTTCAAGCTAAACTAAGTTCATTTTAATTCCTCTTGCGTGAATTTGATTATTGTTTAGGTCCTTTAGGCCAAAGACTGTGACGTGGTGTTCTTGTTCCACTGAAGACGGGTAATGATCCATATCTGTAATTATGTTACCTATGTTGCATAGATGTGGGGTGCGGTGATGCAGGGGCATCGATCCAGCCCCTGGGCAAGTGAGGAGGACTCACTTGGCTGCGGTAAGCCTGAGGAGGACGTCCCACATCGGTTAAATATGCAAGGCTGTTGAGGTTTAAATAGTGTGGGCAATCCTTCTCTCATAACCATGGTTTTGAGGCGAAGTTAGGCCCAACTATTGACAGCCTATATCAGATTGGTATCAGAGCCAGGTGTGGGCTCAGTTCTCAAGGGAGGGTGGATGATGCGCATTGATTCAGCCCCTGGGCAATGAGGAGGACTCATTGGCTGCGGTAAGCCCGAGGAGGACGTTCGGGAGGGGACAATCCTCAAGGGAGGGTGAATGATACAGGGGCATTGATCCAGCCCCTGGGCAAGTGAGGAGGACTCACTTGGCTGCGGTAAGCCTGAGGAGGACGTCCCACATCGGTTAAATATGCAAGGCTGTTGAGGTTTAAATAGTGTGGGCAATCCCTCTCTCATAACCATGGTTTTGAGGCGAAGTTAGGCCCAACTATTGACAGCCTACATCATACGGGTGCGGGTGCGGGTGTGAAGCATTATGATATGGATAAGTGAATACATATTTTTAAAAATTTTAAATTGCAATTTGTCAAGGATATCACCTATTGATCAGGCCTATAAATTATATATTACATTATACTCCCTCTATTTCACTTAATGTGACACACTTCTTTTTGGCTTTTCTGGCACGCTTTTCCACGTAAAAGAAAGAATTCTTCAAAAATCTATTTTAAAACTCATCATCGAGAAGCATGAAAAAGCGTGCCAGAAAAGCCAAAAAGAAATGTGTCACTTTAAGTAAAATGGAGGGAGTAGATGTTAATTAAAATAAAAATTTCTATTAATAAAAATTTTAGGTTGAGATTCGTCAAGGATACGCCTATATATTTATAAAATTTTAAGCGATGATAAAGACACGTTGGAGATTTTTTTTTTATATATCAAAAAGCAAAAAGAACAAAATGTATTCTACGTCTATGAAAATCAAACAAGAAAATATTTAGTGTGAATAAATATTCACATTTTGAATCTTTTAGACATTCAGAATAGCATAGTTTTATTTTGTTCCTTTTTTTAAATAGATAAATAAATAATAGGCTACTTGTTCTTTTTATTACTTTAAATTACATTTAATATGCTTATCAAATTTGAGAATTAGTTTAGATTTTTTTTGTATCCAACTATAATTCATTATATCATAAGTGAAAAAAATTTGAATGTACGTGCAACAACGCACGTTATCTCTGCTACTTTATGTAAACTTCTCCTACTTAAACTACAATTCTATTTCTCCACTCTTATTTATTGTCTCAATTTTCTAATAACATTATTCATCTCTTCAAAAATCTATTAATCTATTATTTTCTACGTGCTATATCATGAGTGTTAATACATAAATATAACCATCCAAGTTAACAAATGTCAAATTATACCCAACAACATAAAAAGTACAATAATAAATACTTCTATTGGCTCAGGATTTCTGAGTCATCTTATTTTTTTATACCTCACATATGAATATATAAGAGATCATAAATCCTGCTGAGCTCCACTCCTTTTATTATTTTATACCTTATATATGAATATAAAAGGAGTCAGAAATCATGAGTCGGAGGGAGTAGTAAGTATGATATAAATAATAAAATATAAGAAAAATTATATTATTATTTTTACATATTTTTCAAAATTAATAAAAAAACATATATACGTGTAACGCATGTAATCTTTGCTAGTCCTAGAAAAGCATGAAAGAGAAAAGGAGAAGAAGAAATTTGGAGTAGAATTAATAAACAATTCTCAAGTCATATATATTAATCCATCAAAATTAATTTAGTAGATGCTTCCAACTAAAAGAATAAAAATAAAAACTTGAGCAAATGCTTAACAAAGCTCCCCCAATAAATTTCATGATTGGTAAGGCACCTTCACACGGGAGGAGGGAGTTAGGCCATTTCAAGATATAACTAATTTAAAGTGAGAAATATGATGTAAATTGTTGTAAAGTTTGCTAGAATGTTTTATTATAGAAAGCTTAACATGTTATATTATGCAACTTTCAAATCTATAAGGTAAATCTTGGCTAAGTGTCCGGATAAAAAAAATAAAAATAAAAAATCTTGGCTAAGTGTATTATTATAACTTTTTTTTCAAAATAAATTCGAGGGTAAATAATTGAAAATTTAACCAACCTCCTATGTACTTTAATTTTGAAATAAGACACATAAAAAAAATTTAAATTTAGAAGATCAAGTGCAGCACTAACCACTAGTTAACCTTGATCAAAATTCTTAAAAATATCAAATTCCTCTGTTTTTTGTTCCATTTTCTTATAATGCCGGCTTTTGGAGATTCTCATTTGTCAGCCGCTTCGATAACATCAGCGTTTGCCTATGAAATTGCATGAAAAATACTTAGTTGCAGCTCAAACTCAAAAAACCCTATTCCTTTTTCAACAATTTAATTTCCATGGCAACTGTTACAACCTCACCTTCGTGCAAGGCCCTTTTAATGATCCTTCTGTTTTCATGTGTTATGAGCTGCAGTGGTGGAAATCCTCAAGACCAAAAGGCACGCACTAGCTAGTCTTTTCATGAAAGGAGCAGTTGTTCTCATATTTTCATTTGATGTTGTCTCTTTGGTTTGAATTTTGTATATCATAAATGTTGATCTATAGGTATACATAGTTTATATGGGTGATAGTCCAAAAGGAGATGTCTCTGCAACATCACAGCATATGAGCTTGCTACAGGAAGCATTGGGAAGGTCTTCTACCTAATTATGTATTAATTCACAAGTAAACTCAATGTGAGAGAAAAGATAGAATAAAGATTAAGAAATAGTGGTTTGTTCTTTCTAATATACCTTCTCTAATATGTGATAAATCAGCACAAGAGCAGCATCGGTGTCGTGGCTCTATAGTTACAAGAGAAGCTTCAATGGCTTCGTTGCCAAGCTCACCGAGGAAGAGAAAAACAAGATTGCTAGTAATCAACTCATCAATGATCTGATTTATGTAATGTTTCTTCATTTCCTATCTAGTTTTATAAATTTCCCATTGAATTTTTAGGCTTGGAAGGAGTGGTCTCTGTGTTCCCAAGCATGAAAAAGCAACTGCATACTACAAGATCATGGGACTTCATGGGCTTTCCATTAGATGTACAAAGAACACAAACTGAGAGTGACATCATTGTCGGAATGCTGGACTCCGGCATATGGCCAGAGTCCCAGAGTTTCGACGATGAAGGCTTTGGTCCTCCACCGAGCAAGTGGAAGGGCAACTGCCAATCCTCATCTAACTTCACTTGCAACAAGTAAGTTTTCTAAAGTAAGGTTTCAATATAATGTGTGTGTATATATATAAACCTAAATAACTAACATATATCTAAGTTTTTTCTAGCAAAATCATAGGTGCAAAGTATTACCATAGTGAAGGACCTATTAGTCCACCAAATACTCCATCACCGAGAGATTATGGAGGGCATGGATCGCACACAGCATCCATAGTAGCCGGTTGCTCGGTTTCCGGGGCAAATCTGTACGGCTTAGCAGGCGGAACGGCCCGTGGAGGTGTTCCTTCTGCACGCATTGCGGTCTACAAAATCTGCTGGCGTGGTAGCTGTTCGGATGCAGATATTCTTGCAGCATTCGATGACGCGATTGCTGATGGTGTGGACATTATATCCATATCAGTAGGAGGATCATCCCCTGCTGATTATTTCAATGACTCCATAGCAATTGGTGCTTTCCATTCTATGAAAAATGGCATACTTACATCAAATGCTGCTGGTAATTCTGGTCCAGACCCCAAATCAATCATTAATTTCTCACCTTGGTCCCTTTCTGTTGCTGCTAGTACCATAGATAGAAAATTTTTGACTATGGTGCAGTTGGGCAACAATAAAACTTTTGAGGTGATCATTTTTTTTATTTTTTATTTAATTTATTGTGTTTTTTTGTGTATTGTATGTAAGTTTTATACCACGAGCTGCATTACTTTAGGGAGTATCGGTGAACACGTTTAAACTAGAGCAAGACAGTTACCCTTTAGTCTATGGAGGAAATGTGCCTAATATAGCTGCAGGGTATAATAGCTCCACATCAAGGTGAGTTTTTAAGTTAATTAAAGAGTGTTCATAGAATGAGACATGTCATGTACTGAGTACTATTATATATAGGTACTGCCTACCGGATTCTTTGAACCCCAATTTGGCTAATGCCACGATTGTGCTGTGCGATGGGCTGAGTGATGGCGAAGCAGTGGCGGCTGTCGGTGCAGCCGGAGCTATACTACAGGAGGATCGCTTAAGAGATGTGGCTCTCTCCTTTCCCTTGCCAGCTTCTTACTTGGGATCAAGTGATGGTGGTGAAGTTTATGATTATATCAACACAACTAGGTTTGTTCTAGATCCTCATTTTTATTTTCAAGATATATATGTTTGCTATTTTACTTATTACTCGGGACATGCAATTCAGGAAGCCAAGAGCAACCATTTTGAGGAGTGATGAAGTCAATGAAACCTTGGCTCCATTTGTTGTCTCATTTTCTTCCAGGGGCCCCAATCCCATTACCATGGACATCCTCAAGGTGACATAGTCAAATTAACCAACTTAATTTAGATACTATTCCATATTTCTTGAATCAAATCCTAACTCGATTTTTTCTTCAAAAATTTTGCTAGCCTGATCTTACTGCACCTGGAGTCGACATTCTTGCAGCGTGGTCCGAGGCTAATACGGTGTCGGGATATCCTGAAGATCCAAGAGTTGTACCATACAACATTATTTCAGGAACATCCATGTCTTGTCCTCATGCCTCTGGGGCAGCAGCTTACGTTAAATCCTATAACCCCACATGGTCCCCTGCTGCCATAAAATCTGCTCTAATGACCACAGGTAATTAACTAATGGTTCCCTACTTCATCATCAAACCATTTCCCACTCTTAATAATGGTTTCTCAGCTTTTCCGATGAGTGTGGAGATGAACAGAGACGCGGAATTCTCATATGGCTCCGGCCACATCAACCCTCTAAAGGCTAAATCCCCTGGATTAGTTTACGACATGGGGGAGGCCGACTACGTGAAGTTCTTGTGTGGCCAAGGTTACAGCACCAAGAATCTGCAACTCATCACCGGGGACAACTCAACTTGCAATGCAACCAGCAATGGCAGTGTTTACGACCTCAATTATCCATCTTTCTCGGTCTCGGGTGTTTCGGGCACTTCAGCCAGCGCCGTGTTCCACCGGACTGTGACAAATGTGGGGTCTCCGTCGTCCACCTACTGGGCAATCGTGGTGGCGCCACCGGGAGTGAGCATTGAAGTTCAACCTAACACCATGCCTTTCACATTTCTGGGTGAGACACAAAGCTTTCTTGTCAGAATTAACGTGACGATTACCGTTGCAATTGCGTCGGGGTCTTTGGTGTGGGATGATGGCACGTACCGAGTGAGGAGCCCTGTCGTTGCTCACTCTTCGTAATTATACACTTCAAAAAATGTTCAAATAAGTCGCGTGTACTTCATAGCATGGTCTTTTTTTCATCTTATAATGCACATCCGTTGTTTGTATGTTGGGGCTTCAACCAGGGCCGGTCCAAAATAAAATGGGGACTGAAGCGGAAAGCAGGAAAAAAAAATGTTTAATATTAAGATTTATTTCATATTTATTGTCAAAATAAAAAATTACTAGTTTTATCAAATTTTGTATACAACAAAGAAAGAAAAAATGAGGCCCTAATTTATTATTTTTTATTTTGAAACTAAATGAGGCCCTAATCTTAGTGTATGTAGCACGTTATGCTTTTTTTAAGTTAAATGTTGTGTAAAAGGAAGTATGCCTAATTTTAGTGTTAGTATATATTGGGGAAAAAAAAAGTTACACAATCCCAAAGGAATGTGGTGTAAGATGAAAATTTAAAAATGATAAGAAGAAGAAAAAAACAAAAGCAGATTTAATCTGGGTGTGAATTATTAAAAAAAAAATACTTAAATATGCCTAATTCTGGTAAAAAGAAATAGAAAAAAGAAGAAGACAAAACAGGCCTAAAACAATTAATTGAAAAAATAATAATAAAACAGTAGGCCTAATCTAATGTAGAATAAGAAGAAAAAAATGAATTTATATGAAAAAGAAATAGAGGCCTAAACATTTATTAAGAGAAAATTATTTAACTGACATACATTAATTAAATATATGTACAAAATTGAATACATTGATGATGAGAGGACCTTCAATTTTTGGTGGCCTGAGGCGATCGCCTCTCTTGCCTCGCACTCTGACCGGCCCTGGCTTCAACTGAAGACTATATGATGATGTCTTCAATGAAAGACGTATAATTTGGCTTAATTATATAGTAGTTGGGTAAATATTGGTCTCCAAAGATGTAGGGAGTAAATATTTAATTTAGTAGTAAATTATTTTATTAGGGTGCGCATATTCACCCCAAATGAAATGATGATAATATTTTCTCATGTTAATCTCGTTTTCTACCTTAGAAAATATAATAAAATAAATGTGATAAAATTTTTCAATATTTTCTATCCTTCCATAATGTAGTCTCCCACTTGTGTTATTCAACATTTTCTTATGTTCATTCATCATAATATGGAGTAAAAGAGTGAAAAAAACAAAAACAAAAACAATTAAAAGTGGAGAAAATGGTGTAAAATATTCATTTCCCTCATTTGCCTTCAAAATATGATTTTTTTTTAAAATAAATATTGTTACAATTTCGATCTCAGGCTATAAATTTGATTTTGTATTAGTGTACACATTTTTTTTCTATACTAGTTAAAGTAACGTGCATTTGCACGTAGAAAAGAATGATAGCTGATCGAACTTGTTTTCGTAAGGTAATTAATGCACGTAGACAAGGAATTAATGAACACAAAAATAAAAGGACACGAAGGGATTTACGTGGTTCGATCTATTGGAATAGATCTACGTCCATGGACAGAAAATAGATGGATTGTATTGCTAATGCGTGTGTAGCTTTACAAAGATTGTTCCCCCCTTCCAATCTATTCTAAACCCCTATTTATAAGTATCTACACATGGAATTCGACTAGTTTTACAAGTCTTTTCCTATTAGGACTCTTTGGCTTGATCTCCTCCTTTACTGGATAAACACCGAGCCTTCTATATCTCTTGGAGCTTGAATTGTAGTCGATGTAGGAGTTGTCTTGATGTAGAAGTCTCTTTGAAGTAGGTTATAGCTGACTGGGCCGAGCTGCATAGGGCTTTAGTTGGGCCGAGCAGGTGATAGGATATGGCCTAGCTACTAGGCCCAAGCATCGAGCCCAATATAATTGGGCCCCGACAGTTAAGCTCGGCCAACGCAGCTCGGCCCAACTAAAGCCCTATGCAGCTCGGCCCAGTCAGCTACAACCTACTTCAAAGAGACTTCTACACCACGGCAACTCCTACATCGACTACAATTCAAGCTCCAAGAGATATAGAAGCTCGGTGTTTATCTAATAAAGGAGAAGATCAAGCCAAAGAGTCCTAATAGGAAAAGACTTGTAATCCTAGTCGGATTCCATATGTAAATACCCATATGTAAATACCTATAAATAGGGGTTTAGAATAGATTGAAGAAAGAGAACAATCTTGTAATCACTACTCATACAAGCAATAAAGATCTATACTCTTTCCGCCCGTGGACGTAGATCTATTCCAATAGATCGAACCACGTAAATCCCTTTGTGTTCCGTTTACTTTCGTGTTCGTTAATTTCTTGTCTACATGCATTAATTACCTTACGAAAATAAGTTCGATCACTGGCGCCGTCTGTGGGAAACAAAAATTTGTGATTTTCGATCAAAAGTTTTCTAAGTAATCTACAGCCATGACAGGAAGACTAACGCGATCCCCCCCAAACGCGAAATCACCGCCAAATTAGACAAAACCACCTGGAAACATGTTCTACTCGTCGAGAAGATTCCAACGGTAGGTTGCCCGTCAAAAACCGATCACCGGTGCGGCGGGAATCACGTCTGGAAGTTCGTGCTGCTGCACGACTCGCGAAATCACGATTCGTTCGGAGCAGCTTCTGTTATTCGCCAATTCCGGGCTGAAATCACTGCCAAATTGGACGAAACCACCCAGAAACATGTTCTACTCGTCGAGGGGATTGCAACGGTAGGTTTCCCGTCAAAAACCGATCACCGGTGCGGCGGGAATCACGTCTGGAAGTTCATGCTGCTGCACGACTCGCGAAATCACGATTCATTCAGAGCAGCTTCTGCTATTCGCCAATTCCGGGATGAAATCACCGCCAAATTGGACGAAACCACCCAGAAACATGTTCTACTCGTCGAGAGGATTCCAACGATAGGTTACCCATTAAAAACCGATCACCGGTACGGCGGGAATCACATCTGGAAGTTCATGCTGCTGCACGACTCGCGAAATCACGATTCGTTCGGAGCAGCTTCTGTTATTCGCCAATTCCGGGCTGAAATCACCACCAAATCGGAAACATGTTCTACTCGTCGAGAGAATTCCAACGGTAGGTTGCCCGTCGAAAACCGATCACCGGTGTGGCAGGAATAGCGTCTGGAAGTTCGTGCTGCTGCACGACTCGCGAAATCACGATTCGTTCGGAGCAGCTTCTGTTATTTGCCAATTCCGGACTAAAATCACCACCAAATCGGACGAAACCACCCGGAAACATGCTCTACTCATCGAGAGGATTCCAACACGATCAATCGCTGCCGCTACCGCCACCGCTGCCGCCACTAACAATGAAAATGATATTCAGCAAACCGGACAAGGTCCGACAGCAAATCCACCGGTTCAGGAAGCCGACATCCACAAAAACGAGGCAAGCCAGGCACAAGATCTACACCCGGCAACATACCGGCTATCTAGGAAGGAACACGCCAAAGGCGAGACTCCGGACGGACACGTTGAGCATGTTGGATAAGCATAGCAAGATTTTCTCCAGCTCGCCAAAAATAATACAAAGCTCAGCCATGAAAAAGGACAACCCTCACGCAAAGATGGTGGAGAGCACGAAGCTACCTCCGGATCGCGGCATCGGCAAAAGTCCCAAAGCGTCCAAATCGTCGACGCACGGCACGCAACACCACGTCTAAGGAGGTTCGATGACGAACGTCGGGAAGATTCCAATCGACTCTCACCCCAGTGTAACATCACCCCACCTCGTCGCGATGTCGTGCCACCTCGGCGTGATACCATCTCACCTCGGCGCGACACCGTCTTACCTCGACACGTTGAGGACAATTACCTAGCACTTTGGAGCCATGATGGATCATAGCAGATCGGTTCGCAAGAGCCGACGAAGCTGACAGGCACAAGCGCAAAGCCGACAAGGCCGAACCTTCAGATCGGAAGAAGGATCGGAATGACCGAGGCCAAAGTCGGCGAAGTGCCTTCGACAGGCTCCAGCATACACCCCTGGAATCCAGGCTCGGACCTCGGCAAAACCAGGAACGAAGCCAACTCACTCCATTGACGAGGCCGAAGCCAACTCACACTGATATGTTCGAGAAACCTCAGCCCATGTCAAGTGGAAGGGAGAAGCGCCGATCAAAGGAGTACTGTCATTTCCATGAGGATTACGGGCGCAATATCGAGGAATGTAGAAAGCTTGCTACGGTCATAGAGCAATTAGTGCGCGACAGCACCCTCAAGAGTTACCAAAGTCGCAGCCGACGTTCTGACCAGTATGAAGCCCACACTCGAGGCAAAGCGCAATAAAGACGACGAAGTCCTCTCAAGGCCTAGGCGACGTCCTCTCAAGGCCGAGGCCGACCGAAGTCCCTTGAAGTCAAACTCCTAAGTACTGACGAGGCCGAGGAGACAGGTCAACTCTCAAAGCTGAGGCCCAAAGTCCTAAAACGGACAAGCCCTCACATACACGAAGTCCACTCTCAAAGCTGAGGCCCGAAGTCCTAAAACGGACGAGCCCTCACATAAGAGCCCCAAAAAGGACGTGGCCATCACCTTTTACAACAAGGTGAGCACGCTATCAAAGGCCAAGACCTAGCATACTTCCTAGTAGAATCCAAATTCACGGAAACACCGAAGCCATCTGAGCCCCGCTTCCCGAAAAGCACCAAAGCCGAACCCGCAAAAGAACCACCTAAAGATGGTTGAAGAGTATACGTGGACGCGGCTTCGAGGAAATCGGGAAGCGGGGCAGGCATCATACTCCTCAGCCCAGACAGACAAGAGACAACCTATACACTTCGGTTCGACTTCCCTACAACAAACAACAAAGTGGAGTACGAAGCTTTAATCGTTAAACTTTGCCTAGCTCAAGGCGACAGGATACCTCCACAAAGCCAAGAACCTACAACAATACTTCTCACATTTTGAGTTGGTTCACATCCCAAGGGGGCAGAATAGCGGAGTAGATGCACTAAGCAAATTAGCTTCGTCATCCACAAGCCCTCCCGTGGAAGAAGTCAAACACCGAAGTATTGATGAAGCCGAAGCAAGCCTAGTAACTCCATTAGGCAAAGCTCTTAGCCAACTCCAGTTCCCATCATAGCCATCGACTACATCAAATGGCTGGAAGCCGAACCCTTGGCAGAAATCACGAGCAAGAATGCCCTCAACTTCGTCTGGAAGAACATAGTATGCCGCTTTGGCATACCCCATATCCTCGTCTCGGAAAATGGGACACAATTCACGGACAGAACATTCAGAGAATGGAGTGAAGGGCTTCATATCCAGCAGAAGTTCACTTCGGTAGCTCATCCTCAAGCGAATGGCCAAACCGAAGTTACAAACTGAACTATTGTCAGGGGACTCAAAACCCGCCTCGACAAAGCCAAAGGAGATTGGGTAGCGAACTTACCCCAAGTTATAGTCATACCACACAACTCCCCAGACCTCGAAGGTGAAACACCCTACAATTTGGTGTATAAATCCGAAGCAGTGATCCCGGTGGAGATCGGCCTGCCGAGCCCGCGCACTCTCAACTTCACAGCCAAAGTTAACGAGGAAGACCTCCGAACCGAACTGGATCTGTTGGAAGAGAAACGAGAGCTCGCCTAGATAAGAGAAGCCAAGTACAAACAACAAGTAGCTCGGTACTACAACCAAAGAGTGAAGTACCAACAATTCCAAGCAGGCGACCTCGTACTTCGGAACAACGAGGTCAGTAAAGCGGAAAGGCTCGGCAAGTTTGAAGCCACATGGGAAGAACCGTACCGAGTTGAAGAAGTCCTCGGCACAGGGTCGTACAAGCTCGCCCACTTATCCGGTAAGCCAATACCCCGTGCACGGCACATTACTCATTTAAAGAGATACCTTGCACAAGTGGTTGAGAGTAATGTCCAAGTTCATATAGTTCATTTAGGTCATTTAGGTCGTCTTTTTAGGGTCTTGCATACATCTTGCACATCTTTCTCTACTCCACTTATGCATATTATCTCGACAAATAAGGAATGTAAAGCCATATTTAAAGCCAAACTTCGTAGAAATCCAATTTCCGAAGTGAGCTATTTAAAGCCAAACTTCGTCGAAATCCAATTTCCGAAGTGAGCTATTTAAAGCCAAACTTCGTCGAAATTCAATTTCCGAAGTGAGCTATTTAAAGCCAAACTTCGTCGAAATCCAATTTTCGAAGTGAGCTATTTAAAGCCAAACTTCGTAGAAATCCAATTTCCGAAGTGAGCTATTTAAAGCCAAACTTCGTAGAAATCCAATTTCCGAAGTGAGTTATTTAAAGCCAAACTTCGTAGAAATCCAATTTCCGAAGTGAGCTATTTAAAGCCAAACTTCCTAGAAATCCAATTTCTGAAGTGAGCTATTTAAAGCCACACTTTGTCAAAAGACAAAGTGAGCTAGTAAAACCCTGACGAGGGTACTTAATAAACTCCATAAAAGGAGTAAAATTAAAACGCGCGTATTGACCTAACCTTGTTAAAAATAAAGGTACGAACTGCCTCTGCTAAAAACGAAGGCATCACCTTTGTTACAAGCAAGGAGAGATACTTTGGTTTAAAACAAGGAGGCACACCTCGGTTAAAAACAAAGATACGGCCTTTGTTTAAAACGGAGAAGAGCCTAAACCTCGTCTGAAGACGAGGTCGTGCTAATTAAAGCCTAAACTTCGTCTTTGACGAAGTCGTGCTAATTAAAGCCTAAACTTCGTCTTTGATGAAGTCGTGTTGTTCAACGCATTCCGACTTCGTCGAAATCTAATTTCCGAAGGGACAATGCAAAATTCATACCCACCTCGTCTTAACTAGGTGGCAAGCATTCCGACTTCGTCGAAATCTAATTTCCGAAGGGGCAATGCAAATTTTATACCCACCTCGTCTTAACGAGGTGGCAAGCATTCCGACTTCGTCGAAATCCAATTTCCGAAGGGGAAATGCAAATTTTATACCCACCTCGTCTTAACGAGGTGGCAAGCATTCCGATTTCGTCGAAATCTAATTTCCGAGGGGGGCAACGCAAAATTCATACCCACCTCGTCTTAACGAGGTGGCAAGCATTCCGACTTCGTCGAAATCCAATTTCCGAAGGGGCAATGCAAATTTTATACCCACCTCGTCTTAACGAGGTGGCAAGCATTCCGACTTCGTCGAAATCTAATTTTCGACGGGGCAATGCACTTTCAATATTCCTACTTCAACTTTCTACCCCGAGTCACACCCTCACTTCTATATCTTTTTTGGGGGGGATGTGATAGGATATGGCCTAGCTACTAGGCCCAAGCATCGAGGCCAATATAATTGGGCCCCGAACGTTAAGCTCGGCCAACGCAGCTCGGCCCAACTAAAGCCCTATGCAGCTCGGCCCAGTCTGCTACAACCTACTTCAAAGAGACTTCTACACCACGGCAACTCCTACATCGACTACAATTCAAGCTCCAAGAGATATAGAAGCTCGGTGTTTATCTAATAAAGGAGGAGATTAAGCCAAAGAGTCCTAATAGGAAAAGACTTGTAATCCTAGTCGGATTCCATATGTAAATACCCATATGTAAATACCTATAAATAGGGGTTTAGAATAGATTGAAGAAAGAGAACAATCTTGTAATCACTACTCATACAAGCAATAAAGATCTATACTCTTTCCGCCCGTGGACGTAGATCTATTTCAATAGATCGAACCACGTAAATCCCTTTGTGTTCCGTTTACTTTCGTGTTCGTTAATTTCTTGTCTACATGCATTAATTACCTTACGAAAATAAGTTCGATCAATAGCATAATTTAGTTTGACAAAAAATGAAGGTAGAGAATTACAAAAAAATGCTAATACAAAAAGCCAAATATTGTCGTTCCAAATGTTTTTACAAAAACGATTTCCAGTAAAGTACACACACATTGTGTTATTCATTTATCCATGAAATTGAAAATAATAATATACATATTCATTAATAATTGCAACTTAATATCTTGAAGGCGATTAAAAACATGAACTCCAAATTTTCATATAGTGAAGAAAACGCATAATTGATGATAAAGAACACAAAAAGAATTTTATGAGGTATGTGTCATTTATAATGGTATGCGTAGGAATTTTATGTTAGGAAATAGATTACTACATATCTTTTCCATGTATATCATATATACACTTTCCATGTATTGCTAGTCTAGAATATACTACTAGGGCTACTAGGGCACACGGCTCTCTCCAATATATATGTAATGTCTTGTACACACAAATTCAATCAATGATACATATACTAATTCTCTACATGGTATCAAGAGCCTAAATCTTTCCTCCTCTCTTTGCAATTTTTTTCTGCAACCCTAGCCGCTGCAACCCTAGCCGCCGGCGCTTCTCCTCGTCTTCTCTCTTGCACTCATCATTGCTCTCATGGCTCCCACCACAGAAGCCAATGCAGTTGTGCAGCTCAACGCGCCAACGCATTTTCCTATCAAACTCACACCCACAAATTTCTCAGTTTGGAGTCGCCAAGTCCAAGCCACTCTCATCGGACTCGATCTACTCGGCTATATCGAGGGCACCACTGCTGCTCCCTCTCAATTTCTCGACGACAAGACAACCAATCCTCTCTACACGATCTGGCACCGCCAAGATCAAATCATTGTCTCTGCTCTCCTCGGTAGCTGCTCGGAGCCTATCCAACCGCTCATCTCTACCGCCGCCTCCGCTCGTGATGCATGGACTCGTCTGTCCAACACCTACGCCAGTACCACACCTGGCCGTGTGCTTTTCCTTAAAGCCAAACTCGCCAAAAATCCCAAGGGAACTCGTACCATCACTGAGTTCTTAAAGGACATGGGTGACGTAGCTGACTCGCTTGCTCTCGCCGGTCACCCCATCTCCGACGACGATCTGGTTGCTACCATCATTACTCAACTTGGAGATGAATATCGCTTCGTCTACTCTGCTCTACGTGTCCGCGAAACAGCTATCTCGCTCGCAGATCTCTCCGACATCCTTCTTGATATTGAACGGCTCATCACAACGCCGTCCGACGCCTCGCCGTTACTTCCTTCGGTGAACCAGACTCAGGCACGCTCTAACTTTCCCTCAACTGACAGCACTCCGCCCTATAATCCCGGCGGACGTCGAGGTGGTCGCGGACATCGTGGCCGTGGTGGTCGCAACGGTGGTCACCACTACAGACCCAACAGCTCCTTTCACGGTCAATCTTCGCCACCGGTCTGTGATTACTGCTCCTACACTGGTCACACGGCTCGAGTTTGCCGCAAACTTGCCGCATTCTTGCGTGACCAAAATATTATGGTTCACTCACCCCCTCAAGTGAACAACACTCAGCAGCGTGGTGTTCCTCCCTCTCTACCATCATGGATATTTGATACCGGCGCATCACACCACACTACTAACTCCGTCTCTCATCTCCATAGCTTTTCCGATTACGGCGGACCGGACGAGATTCAGCTCGGTAATGGTAATACTCTACCTATCACTCATATCGGTCATTCTACTATTCCCACTACCTCTCGCCCTCTCTCTCTCTCTCGTATCTTTTGTGCTCCTAGTCTCAGCTGTAATCTCGTTTCTGTTTCTCAGTTATGTCATACAAATCATGTCTCTGTTGAATTCTTTCCCTCTTCTTTTGTTGTCAAGGACCTCCGCACGGGGACTCCTCTACTACGGGGGCGGAACGATAATCATCTCTATACTCTCCGCATGCTGCCTCCTCGCACTCATCTCACCACTCTCTCAGCCTCTGACTGGCATCATCGCTTCGGCCACCCGTCTGCACGAGTCTCTAAGTTTTTGCTTAATAATCACTTTGTACCTTCCTCTAAATTTCCCTCGAATTTCCATTGTGAGTCTTGTCTAGTTCATAAAAGTCATAAACTACCTTTTTATGAAAACTCTATGCGTAGCACTAAACCTTTTGATTTGGTTTACACTGATGTTTGGAGTTCTCCGACTCTCTCTTTGGATGGTTATCGCTATTATGTTATTTTTGTTGATCACTTTACTAAATACATATGGCTATATCCATTGAAACACAAGTCTGATGTTGCTGTCATCTTTCCACAATTCGTTCGACTTGTCGAACGTTTCTTTGGTTTCAAAATTGTGTCTCTTTTCTCTGATAATGGTGGAGAATATATAAAATTAAAATCTACCCTCAATCAACTCGGCATTACGCACTACACTTCCCCTCCTCACACTCCAGAACATAACGGCACCGCCGAACGCCGTCATCGTCATATCTCCGAAACCGGTCTCTCCCTTCTTCACCATGCTTCTCTTCCGTTATCCTACTGGTCGTATGCTTTCCAAACTGCTGCCTACCTTATCAATAGACTTCCCTCTTCGCCTCTCTCTAACTCTTCGCCCTATCAAGCCCTCTATCATCACGAACCATCTTATACAAAGCTCCAACCCTTCGGGTGCCTCTGCTTTCCATGGCTTCGCCCATATCGTTCCACAAAACTCAAACCCCGTTCAGCTCCTTGTGTGTTTTTGGGTTACTCTATGACCCAATCCGCCTATAAATGTCTTGATCTCGAAACTAAACGTCTCTACCATTCTCGCCATGTTCGGTTTGTAGATCATATCTTTCCTTTTGCACGTCATGCAAACCACACTCCCTCTAGTCTTCATTTATTTCCTCTCCCTCAAGGACGCTTCTCGAGGACCACTTCGCCTCGCTCCACCGCGTCTGTCGACTCTTCTCCACACTCAATTCCGCCAGCCCCTGCACCCTCGACTTCCCCTATCCCTCTACTCCTCCTTCCCAAAATTCTGTCCCCACTCGTCCTACTCGTGAACGACGTCCTAACTCACGCTACTTCAATCCTAACTTCATCAACCACACCTCCTTACACCCGTTACCTCCCTCACTCGAGCCATCCACCGTTACTGAAGCTCTTCGTGACCCTAATTGGAAAAATGCTATGGATGATGAATACCATGCCCTTCGGAACGACACATGGGAGCTCGTTCCAAAACCTAAACGGCCTATCATCAGTTGCAAGTGGGTTTTTAGTGTGAAACGCAATCTTGATGGCTCCGTTGCTCGATACAAAGCCCGTCTTGTTGTTCGAGGCTTTCAACAACAACATGGTCGTGATTACTCCGAGACTTTCAGTCCCGTTGTCAAGCCGGTCACCATCCGGCTCGTGCTCTCTGTTGCTCTCTCTGCATGCTGGCCTATTCATCAGCTTGATGTCAATAATGCCTTCCTCAATGGGTCTCTTACTGAGGAAGTATACATGGCTCAGCCGCGCGGCTACCGTGATTCGTCTCATCCCGATCACGTGTGTCGTCTTCGAAAGTCTCTCTATGGCCTCAAGCAAGCACCCCGAGTATGGTATCTTGCTCTATCTGCCTTTCTTCTCCAATTTGGCTTTCAACGATCCGTTGCTGATAACTCTCTCTTTATTTATCGCAAATCTGGGATTGTTGTCTACTTCATTGTGTATGTGGATGATATCATATTGACTGGCAGTTTTTCCGACTTTCTGGTTCATTTTGTTTCGAAGCTTGCAGCTCGGTTTTCTCTTAAAGAGTTGGGGTCTCTTACTCACTTTCTTGGTATTGAAGCTATTCCTACCGGCTCTGGCTTGCTTCTTTCTCAGCGCGCCTACATCGCCGATATCTTGGCGCAATTCAAAATGGATGGAGCAAAGCCGGTTGCTACTCCCATGGCTCCAAATACTAAACTTCTGTCTTCTGCAGGCAAGCCGCTCTCCGACGCAAGCTTATATCGCCGTGCCCTTGGTCTTCTTCAATATCTTTCTTTCACTCGGCCGGATATCTCCTTTGCTGTTAACAAACTATCTCAGTATCTACACACACCGCGCGAGCCGCATTGGGATGCGGTCAAGAGAGTACTTCGCTATCTTAAGGGGACGATGGATCTTGGCTTCTTACTTCATCGTTGCACTTCTCCCTCTCTTGCTATCTACACTGACGCCGATTGGGGGGGCTCTCTCGACGATGGCCGCTCCACCACTGGATTTGCGATCTACTTTGGCAACAATCTGTTATCTTGGAAGTCTTCCAAGCAACGCTCGGTCTCGAGATCATCCACCAAGGCGGAATATAAAGCTATTGCCAATGCTTCCGCTGAAGCTATGTGGCTTCGTCACGTTCTTTCCGAGCTCGGCGTTTCTCTTCCGTCACCTGCTACTCTCCTATGTGACAATCTTGGAGCCACCTACGTTTGCAAGAACCCTATCTTTCACTCTCGTATGAAGCATTTAGCATTGGATTACTTCTTTGTGCGCGAGCTAGTGCAGCGTGGTGTTATCTCCGTCTCTCATATTTCTTCCGGTGCTCAAATCGCCGATGTTCTCACCAAGCCGCTATCCACTTCGGCATTTCAGCGTTTTCGGTCCAAGATGGGTCTCCTCGATGGATCCTCCATCTTGCGGGGGCGTGTTAGGAAATAGATTACTACATATCTTTTCCATGTATATCATATATACACTTTCCATGTATTGCTAGTCTAGAATATACTACTAGGGCTACTAGGACACACGGCTCTCTCCAATATATATGTAATGTCTTGTACACACAAATTCAATCAATGATACATATACTAATTCTCTACATTTTATAATTAATGTATAGTATCACGTATAAGTATAGATAATTAACAATGAATAAGGTAAGTTAGAGTATTTTACTATTGTAATTAAATCAAGAATTAGTGTTAGATATTACTATAATCATCTAATATGTATTAGGAATATAATAAATAATCTACATTGTGTACACAAACCTCTTTTTATATAGTAGAGAGAGTAATGCTCCCCTACCTACCGTGGGCATACTTAATATGCCAACGGCTGAGGTGACGGTATTTTATTTTAAAAAAAAATAATTAATATAACTTATATAAATAAATTTTACCATAAAAAACTAAACCCTACTAAAAAAAGTGAACCCCAAAAGAAAAAATCATTGACATGGCAATGTCACATCAGTCGTGGGCACATTAAGTGTACCCACGGTGGGTAGGGGATCATTTCTGATAGTATAGATAGAGAAGTATACATTGAAAGATAGATAGATTAAAGAATTGCATTGACATTTTTCAAAAGAAAAAGAAAAAAAGAAGTGTCCGAATGAAATTTTAGACTATTTTTTTATAATCGATATTTGTACGTATTGGGGTATTCTTTTATATAATTTTCACGTCATTGTAACCGGGTCCAGATAAAGAGAGAGACTGGAACCGGTTTCATTGTCCACAACAATCAGGATGTTCCCAAGTTGGAAGCCCTAATTGCGCAACGAAGAACAACTAGAATTCTAATGCGATTTTGGGCTATTCAACAAAATCATGAAGGTGAATCTCGTTAAATTCATGAATACGACGTCGTTCAATACTGACGTGGCTTTTTTTTTATTGTGTTTTTTCAAATCTGAGTCCTCAACGACCTGTTTCTATATGATGCGAAAATTAAAAAATAATAATAATAATAATATGTGAGATTTTCAAAGACAACAGACATTACTGAGTTTGGTCTAGATTTTGAAATGGAATCAATTGCTTGGTACTAAATTAATTTTCAAATAAATTAACAGAATTTAACTATAAATAAAACTGTAATTTGTCCCTCTTTTCATGCTATCAAGGACATGTATGTAGTAATCCATTAACAAATTATGGCATTAGTTTACCAAACGACACGAATCGCAACACATTTTATAGGAAAATTTCCTCAATAAAAATTAGAAACATGAAGCACAACAATAGATTTAGATAAGAAAAAAGTCCTTTTGGATAGCTCAATAGTAATGCGGTACGCCTATGGCCTAAATGGTTACGGGTTTAAATCTCACCAATGTTTTTGTGCATGCGTTTGTTTCATGGTTATATACTATCGTTTTGTAATCACAAATGAAAATCATGCTAAGGCTTTAACAAAAAAGGAAAAGTCTGTAAACTTGATTATATATTTGCATATAAGCTAAATGCTAAACAGATACAGCGTACATATAATATGAAATTGATGAATGAGTTAAAGTAGATGAAATAAACAATGAGGAGCATATGCTTCATTCTCGTAGTTGCATCTAATGATAGCATGGTTTCTTTTTGTTGTGTTGTTGTACATTGTTGTACGTTGTTTCCATTTTTGGAGGATTTCATTTGTCGGCGGGTAAAACAATGTCCAAGAATTTGAGAACCCAAAGTCAACCCAACCCTTATCACGTAGTATATGCAAAATCTTCCCTATAAATCCATCTCCTTTACATGCATGGAATCATGCACATACCAACTTCTCCAAGTCTAAACCTACTTCTTTGAGAGAATTTTAATTCCTATGGCAACCACTCGAATTTCGCCTTCATGGAAGGCTATTATCTTTATAGCTCTATTTTCTGCGGTTATCAGCTGCAGAGAAACTCCCCATGATAACAGTAACACCGATCAAAAGGCATATTGTTACTTTTTTCTCATTCTTTGGTTCTTGAAATTGTACTAGTCTCATTTTTATTTTCAAATGAAATGTTGGTTGCATTGTATGATAAATAACTATATGATCTGTATTGCATATTTTATGTCACTCTCATGCACTGAAAGTATATCTTCATTATTAAGAATTTGTCTTGTTTAATTTGTCAGACATACATTGTTTACATGGGCAATCTTCCGAAAGGCGAGTTCTCTGCGACGGAGCAACACATGAGCATGCTACAGACAACTCTGGGAAGGTTGATCTTAACTCCGTTCTATTATATTAGTCTCATTTTACTATTTTATACCTCATATATATTCAAGAAATGAGACTGGTATAACAGGATGGAGTTGATTACTGTGTAATCTTCTATTAATTAACTATCACTAATTAAATGGAAACAGCTCCTCTGATAATATATATGTGATGGATTCAGCAAAAGGGCTATAGAGACATGGCGCTATAGTTACAAGAGAAGCTTCAACGGCTTCGTTGCCAAGCTGACTGAGGACGAGAGCAAGAAAATTGCTAGTAAGTCACCAAACTTGCACACAAGAAGCAGAGTTCTTTGTTTGTTTGTTTGTTTGTACTGCGATGGCTAATTGTCGAAATCAGGCTTGGATGGAGTGGTCTCTGTATTCCCTAGCACCAAGAAGAAGCTGCACACGACACGATCATGGGACTTCATGGGCCTCCCTTTGACCGTCGGAAGATCAAAAACCGAGAGCGATGTCATTGTCGGAATGTTGGACACTGGCATTTGGCCCGAATCCGACAGCTTCAAAGACGAAGGCTATGGCTCCCCTCCAACCAAATGGAAGGGCAGCTGCCATTCCTCCTCCAACTTCACTTGCAACAAGTAAAGCTTTCCAAAACTCAGTTCTCCAATTCTCTCACTCTTTGTGTATTTGCACATAAAAATAATAATAATCATCCATGTTCCTGCAGCAAAATCATAGGAGCAAAGTATTATTACAGCGAAGGACAAGTCAGCGATCCGGATTTTGCATCTCCGAGAGACTCAGAAGGACATGGAACCCACACTGCTTCAACGGCAGCCGGCGGATTAGTCTCGGGTGCGAATTTGTATGACCTTGCATCCGGAACAGCGCGTGGTGGTGTGCCTTCTGCTCGTCTCGCTATTTACAAGATCTGCTGGTCGACTGGCTGCTGGGATGCAGACATCCTTGCTGCTTTCGACGACGCCATTGCTGATGGAGTAGACATTATATCCATCTCAGTTGGAGGATTCTTCCCTGCTGATTACTTTTTCGATCCCATTGCCATCGGTGCATTCCACGCCATGAAGAATGGAATCCTTACCTCGAATTCTGCTGGTAATGAGGGACCTTCCCCTGAAACCATAACTAACTTTTCGCCTTGGTCCCTTTCCGTTGCAGCCAGCACCATAGACAGGAAGTTCCTCTCTAAGGTGGAGTTAGGCAATAAAAATACTTTTGAGGTGATCATCTTCTCTCTATATATATAAATTAAAACTAAATATTGCTTACATATGTTGATTATTATCTGTTATTACAGGGAGTAGCAATAAACACATTTACCCTCGAAGAGGACAGTTACCCTTTAGTCTACGGAGGAAACGTGCCCAACACTGCTGGAGGTTATGATAGCTCCATATCAAGGTATTGCATGCCCGATTCGTTGAACCCCGCTTTAGTCGAAGGTTCGATTGTCCTCTGTGATGGGCTGAGCGATGCGAGGGCGCAGCAGATGCTCATGGAGCTGGAGCTATATTACAGGATGATTACTACAGAGATTTGGCCTTCACTTTCCCCCTACCAGCCTCCTACTTGGCATCATCTGAGGGTGCTCAAGTTTATAAATATATCAACACTACAAGGTCTTTTTTTCTTTTTCTTTTTTCTTTTTTTTTTGCTTCATTTTCAAGATTTCAAGCTCCTTATGTGTCCTAACTATTTGAAATATGCAGCAAACCAACGGCAACCATTTTCAAGAGTACTGAAGCTAATGAGACATTGGCTCCATTTGTTGCCTCCTTTTCTTCGAGGGGTCCTAATCCTGTTACAAGAAACATTCTTAAGGTGAACTGTCTAACTATGGTCTCAATCACATTTCAATTTTTCAAATTTTTCATTTTTTTTTTTTGTTTTTCGATCTTTTGTAGCCTGATCTGACTGCACCGGGAGTCGACATTCTAGCAGCGTGGTCGGGGGCTACGACGGTGACCGGACTTCCAGAAGATACGAGGGTGGTGCCGTACAACATCATCTCCGGAACTTCCATGTCTTGTCCTCACGCTTCTGCTGCAGCTGCTTTCGTTAAATCTTTTAACCCCACATGGTCCCCTGCTGCCATTAAATCTGCTCTCATGACCACAGGTGCTAATTTCTTAAGCTTTTGCATTTTCTATTTTTCTCTAAGAAAAACAAAGTAGCAATGGAAGTCTTAAATTTTATTTCTGCAGCTGCTACAATGAACACGTTCTTCGACACGGATGGCGAATTCGCATACGGCTCGGGCCACATAAGCCCTCTCAAGGCTGCGTCGCCAGGCTTGGTATACGACATGGGAGAGGCCGACTACGTGAAGCTTCTCTGCAGCGAAGGCTACAGCAACAAGAACCTGCAGCTCATCACTGGGGATAATTCTAACTGCAGTACTGCTGCCAACAACGGCTCCGTCTTCGACTTCAACTACCCATCTTTCTCCGCGTCCGGTGCCTTGGGCAGCTCCGTCAGCGCCACGTTCCACCGGACCGTGACAAATGTGGGGTCTGCGTCGTCTACGTATAAGGCGGTGATGGCGGCCGCGTCGGGGATGACCATCCAAGTGGAACCCAGCACGCTGTCGTTCACGTCGGTAGGGGAGACGCAGAAGTTTGCTGTGACTGTCGAAGCTACGCTTGCGAGCAGTGCGGTGTCGGGTTCTTTGGTGTGGGATGATGGTACCTACCAAGTGAGGAGCCCTGTTGTTGCTTATTCCGCTTAAATTTTATATTTTGAATAAAGATGTAAACATCAAATTTCAATAAGGTTGTTCCATTTAGGGTGAGGAGTGATCAACTATGCCTTCACTTGTACTTCCGAAATTAATGAAATGATCGATCATTTTGAGTTTGTATCGCCAATTATGGGTGTTTGGCAAAGTTTATAAACTCTATAACAACTTATAAGTTGTTTAAAAGTTTATAAATTTTGAATGTATTTGGCAAAATAAGCTATAAGAACGCTCCTTAAAACTAAGCCCTCACGAGTAACCCCCGATTTATTTTTACATCTGATAAGCTCTTCAAACATTTTATAAGTTGTTAGTGTTGTGTTAACCTTCGAGAGTATTTCGGCATTGAGACTTGGGACCGAGGTATGCCGGAAACAGCTTTTAGGACAGTGTGGTTCGGCCACGGCACAACTCTAACGTTTTTGTTTATTTCTTGTGTCTCCAGTTTTAACAGTTAGTGCTTATAAGCTCTTTCAAATAGGCTTAGCCAAACATTGCCTTAATCGACTGAACTTCCGAAACGAATAGACACTTTATTAATTATATATATAACATGGATACAGAGCAAAGAGCAGAGAAATAGCAGAGTGATGCTGCTAATACAGTGACAGCGTCTTCGTCTTCATCTTCATCGTCTTCATGGAAGCGTGTAAGCTGCAAATATAACAGAGAAATCATTCATATTCATATATATATAATCCAAAAATAAGCTGAAAAATGAGACAAGAGAAGAAGAGGGAAGAGAAGTCATACGTCCACACTTGTAGCCTATAGGCCTATCAGCAAGGTTACAACGTTTAGGAATAGTGATGGCGATCTGAGGATTGATCCCAGCCATCTTCGCCATGTTCGACAGCATCACAGCGCACAGGCATTTCGCATTCTGCCCCAGTTTCTTCACCTGAGCGCAGCAGCTGCTCGACACCGCCGCGTTCGAGTCCTGCGCTGCCGACGCGCATGGAGCCAGCTTCATGGCTTCGTTGTCGGGTGTAGATTTCGGGCATTCTCCGGCAGCGTTTGCCTCGTCGACGGCGAGGAAAAGGAGGAGGCCGAGTAGGCACAAGAGCTTATAAGTTGATGCTTCCATGCTGAGATTTTGTTTGGTGCATCAGCTTAGGGGAATGATGGAGAAGTATTTATACAGATATTTTTGGTATAGTAGGTGGTTGGTGCTCAAGAGTGGGTGAGTCGAAATGCATTATGATTTGAAGTGGATGAAGCACTTGTTACACTCTAATTCGTTTCTTAGTGGTGTGTGATCATTTCTTCCAGCATATTTAAATAGAAAATGGAATTTTACTAGTGTTGGACTAGTATATTTGCCTATGAATACATGCTTGCAATATTCAATAATCTCCCCGGTTGGTTGACGTTTTGTTTATAAATAAAAAGAAGTGATAGTAAATATTAATGGAGTAATAAGAATAAAAAAAAATATAAATAATGTCTGGGATATGTCAAAAAAAGAAAGTATCCATAAATTTTTATAAACAAACTGATAAAAAAAGTAGCCACTATTTTTGTTGACGGAGGAAGTAACATAAATTAGGTCGGCATGGTGGGATCAGATATTCTTATATTAAGTTTTGCTAATAGAAAATTCGTGGTGGAAACATAATTAATCTATTGTTGTTTTTCTTATTTTTCCATGTCATGCATACAATTTTATGTCCAAGATTTTTTTCCCCCCTTTCATATTTTATAAATGTCATACCATTTTCTTCTTTTTGAGAAAAATACCATTTTTGAACTAACCCTATATGTTACTAGAATATATGATTCTAGAATTTTAGAGTTAGCTAGTGTTTACTTGTTATTGGATAAAATAAAATGAAATGTGTTTTCGATCAAAGCCAAAATAATATTATTCGTTCATATAAAACGAACTTGTACACATTTCAATCAATTTTATTTATTTTGGAAATTTATATTAGTGATATGACATATGTATCCCAACTATTCATAACTATAATATATGCCCAATAATTTAAAACTTAACAAAGAAAATATTCCTTATCCAATTTTGTGGCTACAAAATGTTGATTATTATATTTTTACTTTTTAATTTATTAAAAAAATAGAAAAAAAAAATTTGGAGTCTATACATGAAGACATGGTTGGTTGTTTTTATTTTAGAATTTATGTATAAAATTTGGAGTATGTCTTTGACGTTTTCATGGAATCAAGACCCAGCTTGTAGCTTGCTTATACTATCTTTCTTTTCTATTTTCCTTAAAATGAAAATCAATAACGAATTTTCATTTGCCTTGGATTGTAACTCGAACTCTTGACCTATTAGTCGAAGTGAAACACCTTACCAACTGAGTTGAATTTTGTTGTCTTGTAGCTTGCTTATATGTTCATGCTTGATGATTGCAAAATTGGTCTTAATTATTATCAGCTGCATCTCTACGAGTTCCATCAGCGGTGAGGACTTTTTCAGCTAGCAACATCTATCACTTTTGTCTTTTAAAAATCATCAAATGAAAAAGATAATAAGAATTAAGAAATGATTTCAAACAAATAGAATTGAGATGAGGAATGGTGATCACATTTGGATAATCTGAAACGTTATACTCAAAATTGTATCATCAACCACTCAATAAGTCATTCTTAACTAAGGCATTCTTGGATTGCATACAACATTTTGGTGTCTTTGAAGACAATATATAATGTGATTATCAACTTTTTTGCCATTTTTAATAATTAAATGATAAGGAAAAGGAGGGAAATGAAAAGGATGGAAAATATAATCCCAAAATGTGGTCCCCTACTTGGTTTATCACATGTTCTCTAAGGTGGGAAAATATTTTCACTCCAAGTGGGGATGAAAATATTATCCCAATTTGGTGTGAAAAGGACGGAAAAGGGCTGCCCGGGGAAAATTTTCCCTCCTGCCCGGGAAAAATTATCATTCATACAGAACATGAAAAAAGTATAAAAAATGAGGAATATTTTCCTTTTCCCTCCTATTCCTCCATAGAGAACGCCCCCTAAGGGTGTGTTCTCTTTAAGTGATAGGGAAAAGGAGGGAAATGAAAAGGATGGAAAATATAATCTCAAAATGTGGTCCCCTACTTGGTTTATCACATGTTCTCTAAGGGAATGTGGAAAATATGAGAAAATATTTTCACTCCAAGTGGGGATGAAAATATTATCCCAATTTGGTGTGAAAAGGAAGGAAAAGAGCTGCCCGGGAAAAATTATCATTCATACAGAATATGAGAAAATGTGGGGAAAATGAGGAATATTTTCCTTTTCCTTCATTTTCCTCCATAGAGAACGCACAAAATAATCATCTAAAAATCCTACCATGCTGATTCTAATTATTATTCCCTCCGTTCTATTGATATAGAAATAGTTGACTGTCTTTTTGTATAGAACGACGGAGGGAGTACTAGTTCATGACACGCCAATTCTCTTTTTGGCAAATATATTATGTTAATATATTGTTATATGTATGCACTTCTCCTTAGTTCTATAAGTTGAAAATACATAATCATCAATAGAAATAAAGAAGTGATAATGGTCAAAACTAGCCACTAAACTTAACAAAGATTAAAAACTAGCCACCAAGTTAAAAACATATAAATTCTAGCCACTTCCAATGTGTATAGACAAAAATACCCTAAATAAAATTATGATAAAATAATTCATAATTTCAAAAAAAAAATCGTCATTCTTAACTATCATTTCCACTTTTCCCTCTCATCTCTCATCTCTCCTTTCCCCTCTCTCTTACTACAACCGTCTGCACCCCACCCACCTTCTCTTCCTCTATCTATTATCCTCGTCTTCCTCACGCATCTAGTCTTGCAGGCTGCGGCAGCCTAGGAAACATCTTCTTGTTCTTCTTCTTACCAACCGCCATCCTCATGAATGCCAATCAACAAACATTGCCTGCCACCAACACGGTCGCCAACCTTTCTATCGTCGAGTTTCAACTATGTCAGAATTTGCAGCGCCGCTGCCATGCCGGCATCATTACCCGACAGTTATTGGCTCGAACGAGCTCGCACGGGTTCGAACGAGCACTTGCGGGTCGAACAAGCTCCATTAAATCTTGTTACACTATGACTCATACGTGCTCGAACGAGCCTTCACTGCTCGAACGAGCCTGAACGACTCGAACGAGCCCGCACTGCTCGAACGAGCCCTCCCTAGATCTATTCAAGCCTGCTGCACCAGCGACAGTTAGGGGCGACGAAGGACGAGTATGGGGCTGCAACCCATGTCCGTGAATGCAATATGGGGCAGCCCCCCTATCCCATCCATGTCTACGAGCGCTAGACCGACAAACTTGGACTTCCAACGAGTGCGAAGAGCGAAAGTGGTTGTCATGGCGGTCTGACGGGGCTTGAACGGCTGAGAGAGACAGCGCAATTGGTAGTTACTCGCGTCGATACTCGAACGACCGAGAGGTGGGCTCGATTTCCCGGCACGGTGGCTGGCGGCGGTGCACGATTTGGGTTCGTGGTTGCTGCTCCATGAAATTTTAGTTTTTTGTGTGTTTTCTACATTTTTCAAGAAACAAACTAGCAACAAAAAATAAACGAAAATTAAAAATTAAATCATTAAGGGCAATTTTGTCCAATCAAGTGAAAAGTGGTTAGAATTTATATGTTTTTAAGTTTGTGGCTAGTATTTATTTTATACTAAGATAAGTGGCTAGTTTACATTTTGCCTAATTATATTATCTCACTTAAGAAGCCTATCAATTAGAGTGATTCTTTGCCTATGATGAGTTATGGCCACCGGCAGATCCAGCATGGGGCATTGGGGTACAATTATCCAAAAAAAAGTTACTAGTATTATAATTTATTATGTACTACTAATAGTTTTCTATTTTTAGATAATTGAGGTTAACATTATTTTATTTTTTATTTTTTTATCAGGCAAACATAACACACTTATACACACGCACCTGAGGTGACTCGAACCTCTGACCTCTTGGTTGAAGGGGAAGCGTCTTACCAACTGCGCTAAAAAAATAAAAAAAAACATTATTTTATTTTTGTAATATTTTTGTACTACAGAAGATGTTTCATTTTCTAATTTGTGATGTACCAAAAAATGAGGAGTCCTCCTTCCCCATCTGATTGTATATCGGGAGGCCGGGAGTATTTCTAGCACGGGGCGTTGAGTACAATTATCCAAAAAAAAAAGTTACTAGTATTATATTTTATTATGTAATGTTTTTCTATTTTTAAATAATTGGGATTAACATTATTTTATTTTTGTAATATTTTTGTATTTTGTAAAAATTGAGAGATATTGGATGGTGGACTCACTTGAATAAGTTGCATTATTTTGCAAGGTTATTAACATTATCATTCGGCATATTAGTTATTACTACTATTTATACAAATAATTTATTTATTATTTAAAAATAGAAATAAATTAATTAATCTTTATTTCTTAAAACATGTGTCATTTAAATTAAATACAATAATTATGTTATAATTAAATCTCTTGGAAAACTGTTACACAAAAAGGCAACCCCAATCGACAAATAATCTCAACGGGTAAAAGCATAGAACACGGTACAAACATAGATGAGCAGCCCTGGCTACACGAACCTTACGAGCAGCACTACAGCGGCGTAGCCGTGCCTAGTGCCGCCACAGCCCAGTACCCCGACCTTGATCTGCACCACGTTCACCAGCGCCAGCATCAAGATCACCGACCCGACCGCCGACACCTCGTATCCGACCCACGACCCAGAGCGCCGTCTTATTGACGTGGGCCAAATCGAAGGCCCAAATAACCCGGTGGCGGGCCATATTTATTCTTGAACTAAATTTCATACAAGTTGTCTCTATCAGTAACATAAGTTACTTGACATTGCATTTAAAACATAGCACAAGCATAACCAATGAATTAAGGAAAATCACTTTCAATAAAACGTGTATGATCTAGGGCTTTTACTTGCTAGCAGTGGCGACTCCAGGAATTATAATTCGGGGGTGCGAAAAATAATTACTCCTTATATCCCACCGAAATAACATTGTTTTCTTATTATACTCCTTACATATGTTCAAGGAAGACCATTTCAGCGGGACAGAGTGAGTATATAACATTAATAGTACCATTTTACAGAATATATACATAATACTAGTATTTTTTGTTAATATATATACATAATACATAATACTAGTAAAAAAATTTTTTTTTTTTAGGGGTACAGCTGTACCCCCAATGCTCCATGCTGGAGTCGCCAGTGCTTGCTAGTAGTTGCTACACATACCTAATAAGTGATAGTACGTAGTACCTATCAAATAGTTAGAAGGATTGATATTAGTCATTCAACTCACATCAGTATTTCCCTTGACCTATCTAATTTTATCAAACAATACTAAGATTAAGTAGAACTTGAAAAGTTACAAAAATACAATATATATGTACACATGTATTCACCTCCTCTACATGCACGTATTTATTTGTTCTTTAACATCTTTATTCTGGAGAAAGAAGTTTAGGTCAATAAACATACTATATTTCGATGAGTGTATTAAATCATAATAATGCACATAATTTTTTATTACTTTTTCTAATTAACTTTAGCTTTTTCTAACATTTTCATATATATCTATATATGTGTATGTATGCAAATCCACTAATAAGGATATAGACAAAGAATGTCCATATTATTTGATTGTGATTTATAAATAGCACTTTTGATTTTCTTTTTATGTTATTGTTCTGCAAAAAATTAAAATAAGTAATTTGCTGACTAAAGTTTACATTATACTTACTCACTATGTCTCATTCCATTTAATTCGTAGCTTTTGGGCATATGTAATAAGAAAAACTTTATTAGTGTTAATAGTGTAGTATTATACATTTTAATGCATAATTTATTTTTCAAAAATAGAGCATTATAAATCCATAAAAACATAGTGACAATGGATCTTAAATGTAATCATATTAAGACTTATAATTTGATATAAAAATCGTAAAAATTGGAGAGTAAACGAGCAAGTTGTGATAATTTAAAATTTTGCAATTCAAAATATTTTGGAGTACGTGCAAATGGTGAGTAGACGAGAAGTGATATATTGGACTATTAAATTGGTTTAATTAAACTAATAAAGCCTTAATTCTTTCCATTTTTAGGTATAGGTCATAGCAAATGGTACATATCTATTTTTGTTCATATCTTTCGTGACTTGAGTGCTTCATTTGAATAGTTGTGTGCTTAAATGTTTTGTGCATATCCTCCGTAACTAACTAGAGTGCTTCATTTTATTGTTGTGGGTATAGTTATTTTAAGTTTTTGAGAAATGAAAGAAATAATCTGGACATGTTTTCTTGACATGAACTAAAGTAATAGAAAGTCAATCGCAATTTGATTTTTCACATTCTTTAGAATTAGTGATAAACTTACATAACAATATTTGAATGTACACTTGCCAATGCAAATTAATCAAAAATATAAATTTACTTAAGATAAAATAGAGATTACATGTGCAACGCACGTTAGACATTTACTAGATTTTATAAAAGACAATACAAAAATTAGTAGAAGTTAAATTTTAAAACCCCATTAGGACACTATTTTAGGGATAAAAGATACCATATCGAGCGATGAATTGAAGATCAAATAGAGTAAGTCTTAGTCATAATTAAAGAAAAAGGGTTTTCCTTTTCCAGGCACAAACTAAGTATAAGTCGGTAAATGAGCTTCGGTACCCATTATACTCACTTGTACAAAAAACCGAACACACCCAAACATGTAACAATTTTCTCCTAATTTTTTTTGGGTCTTGCTAAATGGCCACAATATGGCCATCCATAAAAGGGTTTTATAGTCATTATCCATTACTCAATTTGTTACTTTACACAAATATCCTTGCATCTATTTATAGAGTTTTATCCAAAATCATTTTTCCATCTAGAAATCGCATATCTCTACATTAATTAGGGATGATTATTTCCATATTTAATTGTTGAATACGGAGTCATTAGTTAGTGCAAAAAATTACTCCGTACAATACATAGTTATGTATAAAACATACTTTCAATATACATATACTCCTATATACTGTATATATACATATGTTATACATTTCTCCTAAATTATGTTATAAACTATATAAATTTTAATATTAAATCACGATTCTTACATAATTGTGGATTTAAAAAATATATATATTTTTAATTTCCAGAATTTTTTAATTAACTTTTAAATTTATAAGCTCTTTTATTCAAACATTTTAACAACTTATAAGCTCATACCACCATACATCTTTATAAGCTCTTAAACATATTATAAGCTTATATAGTTTATAAAGCTTTTTAAAATAAGCTTAGTGACCCACCCTTAATTGATTTAAAACTAATTAAAAAAATATAGTTAATTACTAACTTAATTTTTATTTATTTTTGTTACTTTTAGCCATAGACAATAACGCATATTAGTTTATTATTATTTTTAAATAAAATTTCATGTTAGCTTTTCCATGTTCATTTTCAGTTCTCATGAAAATAAATCCGAAATTAGAAACGGTGCACGTTAGTTAGATCTGGCTAATGTGCGCATCTCCTAGTCAATGGGCAAGCGTGGTCGGCCGAGAAAGGTGATGGTGAGCAACGGGAAACAGAAACAAACGCCGGTGGGAGTATTAAATCAAATAGGGAATTCGCGGTTTAAAACGCCGGAAACGGTTGTCGATAGTTCTGGGAACGATGGAAGGGAATCCGGTGAAACTTCGAAGGCTGCAACTAAAAGGACTGAGGTTCAACGACGGCTGGAGCTTGAGAAATCGGTGGTTCACGAAGTGCATCATCCAATGGAAAAGGAGCATGTAAAGGAAAGAGAAAAGGAGAATAATGATGAAATTCACAAAGCGCAGCTATCTCATACAGGTATGACGCTGAATTTTATCACTCCTATGTTGAAACAAGGGGTTCCTACTGCGTGCTTAGATGAAAATGAAGTTGAAATTGAGTCTGCTAAGTGGAAATCTGCAATTATTTTGTATGTGATTGGTGAGTCCCCAACCATCTCTTACTTGAATGCGTTCTTGATGAAACAATGCCGTATTGAGAATAAACCGGATATATTCTATCATGTTGAGGGTTATTATGTTGTGAGATTCAAATTGATGGAGGAGCGAAATCGTATGTTATATGAGGGACCACACACCATAGCTTCTAAACCAGTAATTGTGAAAGCGTGGGATGCAGATTTCTATTTTGAGAAAGAGGTGCTCAAGGATATTCCTCTTTGGATTCAGTTGCCGAACCTCCCACTTAATTGTTGGGGTGCTAATTCATTGAGTAGAATAGGGAGTATCCTGGGTAAACCATTATGTGCTGATGAATGTACATCATCTCAGTCTAGGATTTCATATGCTAGGATTCTAGTTGAGATTGATGTTACCCAACCTTTAAAACACAGCATCGTTATTGAAGGAGTGAATGGACGGAGGGTGGAACAGAAAGTGCTCTATGATTGGGTGCCTCCCTACTGTAAGAAATGTCAGACTGTTGGGCATGATTGTCTAGACAAACCAAAACCTCGATTCCCTCAGAAACAGCAGTGGCAAATCAAGAGAACTAATGAGGCAAAGAAGCAAGAGAGTCAAGGCAATGTTGCAGAACAAGTAATAGTGGGAAATAATGAATCACAGAAACAAGTTATACAAGGAGAGAATACTATGCAGGGAGTAGGGAATGGAGTGTGGTCAAAACCAAGAAAATCAGCAACAAAAGGGATTATTCAACAAGGTGGGAATGTGGAAACACCTAACTCTTATCAGAATTTGACTACTGATGGAAGTGTGCTACTTGTGGGCGGGGACCTATTCCCCAATGTTGATCCATGAAGCTAGTAATTTGGAATGTGAGGGGCTGTAACAAGCCCTTCAAGCAAAAAGAGATAAAACTCTTTTTGCAGAAAAATAAGATAAATATAGTAGCTGTGTTGGAAACTAGAGTTAAAGAACTGAAGTTTACGGTAGTAGCTAAGAAAATGTTTAGGAATTGGGAGGTGGTGAATAATTATTCTCATGCAGTGAATGGAAGAATCTGGGTGGCATGGGACCCGAGGAAAGTAAATATTACAAGGTTGGAAAATCATGCTCAATGAGTTTTGTGTGAGTTGTTAGATCTCCAATCTGGGAAGGATTTCAAGTTTGTAGCCATTTATGCATATAATACTGTGGAGCAGAGGAAGGAGCTGTGGAATTTTATTAATAGGATTGCTCAAAATACTTCTGGGCCTCTACTTTTGGGAGGAGATTTTAATACAGTTTTGAGCCCTGGTGATAGACTTCAAGGTAATCCTGTTACTCTGGCTGACATTAAGGATTTTTCAGAATGTATCACAAATAATGAATTGATACCTTTGAAGATGATTGGTAATGAGTTTACTTGGTGTAATAATCAGCATGGCAATGATAGGATTTATTCTCTTATTGATAGATGTCTTGCTAATGTTCAGTGGTTGAGAGAGTATCCACATGTGGTTATCGAGATTCTTGAGAAAGGGGTCTCTGATCACTGTCCACAAATGCTTGATTTTGATAATGATGGTTTTGAAAGGAAAGCACCTTTCAAGTTTATGAATGTTATTGCTGATCATCCTGAGTTTATGAACATTGTTGCTGAAGTTTGGAGCCAAAAGTATCACAATAATAAGCTTTTGAATATATGGTATAAACTGAAGCAACTGAAAAAGCCCTTGAAACATATTAATGTGGTGCATTTTAAGCATACTGCAGAGAAAGTGACATCTTTTAGACAATCTTTGGAAGGTATTCAGAAACAGATTGCTCAAGATTTGTTCAATGAACAATTAATAACTGAAGAGAAGAGATTGCTCCAGGAAGTGGAGAAATGGAGCGCTATAGAGGAGAAAATTTGGCATCAGAAGAGCAGGGTTGAATGGGTGAATTTAGGAGATGCCAATACAAAGTTCTTTCATGCCTTTACAAAGGCTAGACAAGGGGGTAATGCAATAAAATTGTTGATTAAAGCTGATGGAACAAGATGCACTTCTCAATCTCAAATTATGGCAGAGGTGAAGGAATTTTATATGAACCTCATGGGGAGTGCTGCTGAATCCTTGCCTATGGTGGATATAAGAGTTGTTAAGAGGGGTCCTCTGCTTTCTCGTGATCAACATAATCTCCTTTGTGCTGAGTTTACTGAACTTGAGATAAAGAAGGCTATTTTTGATATGAATCCTAATAAAGCTCCAGGTATTGATGGGTACAACAATTTTTTCTACAGAAGAGTGTGGAATGTGATTGGGGAGGAGGTTGTACAGGCTGTTCAAAGTTTCTTTCTCACAGGTTTTATGCCTAAAGCTATGAATTGCACTCTGATTACATTGCTTCCTAAAACTGATACTGCTTCTGCTGTTAAAGATTTCAGGCCTATTGCGTGTTGTTCTATTCTATATAAAATCATCTCTAAAGCACTTGCTAATAGGATGCAGGCTGTTCTTAACCATATTATCAGTGAGAGTCAGTCTGCGTTTGTCAAGGGGAGAGTAATTTTTGATAATATCTTACTTAGTCATGAATTGGTTAAGGGATATGGTAGAAAGCAGATTTCACCTCGTTGCATGATGAAGATAGATATTCAGAAAGCTTATGATTCAATTGAATGGCCTTTTATTAAATATCTCATGCTAAGTTTGGGATTTCCACATAAGTTTGTGGAATGGATTATGGCTTGTCTTTCTTCTGTTTCTTACACTATTAATGTAAATGGTGAGCTAACAATGCCATTTGAAGCTAAGAGAGGGCTCAGGCAAGGGGATCCCATCTCCCCTTATCTGTTTGTGATTGGAATGGAATATCTGAATCGATGTTTGGTGGGTTTGCACACTCATAAAGGGTTCCACTTCCATCCTAGATGTAAGAGGATTGGTTTAATACATGTGTGTTTTGCAGATGATCTTCTTCTTTTTACTAGAGGGGATGAAGGGTCAGTGAAAAGCTTGATGCACACGTTTAACAAATTTTCTGAGGTTTCTGGGCTCAAAGCCAATCAGTCGAAGAGTTGTGTTTATTTTGGAGGGGTTAATGAGGGAGAAAAAGAGAAAATTCTTCAAGTCTGTGGCATCGTTCAAGGAGAGTTGCCTTTCAAATATCTTGGGGTGCCTTTATCTTCAAAGAAATTGTCAGTTCTTCAATGCCAGCCTCTTGTTAAGAAAATCTTGGCTAAGATTGATTGTTGGGCTTCAAAATTGTTAACTTATGTTGGTCGTGTTCAACTTATTAAATCTGTTCTTTTCAGTATACAGACTTATTGGTGCCAAGTGTTCTTGATTCCAAAGAAGGTGTTGCACGTAATTCAGGTAGCTTGCAGAACTTTTCTTTGGACTGGGGCATCTGGAATTTCGAGGAGAGCATTAGTTGCTTGGGACCAGGTATGTTTACCTATAAATGCAGGAGGGTGGAATATTCCAAATTTACATTTGTGGAATAAAGCTGCTCTCAGCAAGTTGTTGTGGAATTTAGCAAAAAAGAAAGATAAGATTTGGGTGAGGTGGGTGCATGGGTATTATGTGAAAAATCAGTCTTTATCAGTTATGAAAATCCCTTCTAGTGCATCTTGGGTTGTTAGAAAAATAATTGGAGCTCGGGAGTATCTACTGTCTATTCCTAATAGAGATAGGTATATGCAGTGCAATGGTTTTTCTATTCGAAGATTGTATATTGAGATGAGGGGTGAAGTGCAGAAGGTGCCTTGGTATAAAATGATATGTAGTTCTGCAGCTCCACCAAAATGTATTTTCGTCATTTGGCTTGCAATCTTGGACAAGTTAGCAACTTGTGCTAATCTCATGAAGTGTGGCATTAATGTTCCTGTGTTGTGCTGTTTATGTGGGAGGGAGAATGAGACTATGAACCATCTTTACTTTGGTTGTCCATTTTCTAAAAATTTGTGGGAGAGAATTTCTGGATGGTGTAGAATTCCAAGTGTGGCCAAATCATGGGATGATGAATTGCAGTATATGACTACCCAATGTGGCTCAAAGACAGGGAGGCAGAAGATGTACAGATCCATGTTATCTGTTGCTGTTTATACTATATGGATTGAAAGAAACAAGAGGAGATTTAAAAATGTTTCAAGCTCTGTAGAAGCTGTTGTGAAACAAGCTCAGTTTCTCTTAGCTGTTGGGTGTAGAAAGGATCCTAAACTTGTAAGGTTGTTACAATTGTAAGTTCTTGTAGGTTCTTGCGGCTGTTTGTGTTGTTTTGGAGTTTGGTGTTTGTAAGATGTTGGTTTTCAAGCCTTTTGGGAAATAAAATTTATTTACCAAAAAAAAAAAAAAAAATAAATCCGAAATGTAATAGTGAAAATATTACAATTTGGTCATTTAATTATAATAGGTTGTAATGTAATTGTGAAAATTGGATAGTTCAAATGTTGAATTTAAATTTCTCTTATAATAATGTATGATGCATTTTTTATTTTTTATTTTTCTTTTTCAGTTTTTCCAACTAAACGTCTGTATCTATATTTTCATATAATTAATATTATTGTCTAACTGATCAACTCTCGTTCTAATATACAGTATATGATCAAGGGATTCGATGCTTATCATTTCTCTGTAAAGCACTTTCATATATAATATTAATTTTGGATTATTAACATAATTGTATCATATTAATTAAGCTTCTAATCATATATACTTAAGGAAAGAAAATATAATCTCTCAATCATATTAATACGTCTAATGTAAGGGCATAACAGTCTACAAGTTTTATGCAACATTCCTTATAAAAATAATACGGAGTATAATTTTAAACAAATAAAAGGGTATTATGGCTGGCCATATTATGGCCCTATAGATTAATTCTTTTTTTTTTTTTATCATAAAACCAAAATCGAGGGAGTATATAAATTTCAAAAAAAAATATGTACATTAATTGAGGATTATTAATGCAAAATCCCTAGAAGGTAGACGGAAAACTAGCTATATATTTTTTTAGCTTATCTTAATCATTCATTAGACATTTGCTTATTCAACACTCTAATTTAGTGTCATCACGTACGTGACAAGTGAAATTATCACGTTCCTCAAAACTACAAAATACTCCACTCACTAATTGCATGTGAGATAAACTAATTAACAGTTTTGACTTTGTATATATATGTAGTTGTTTCATCTATATATAACTCCGTCCATTACTACTATTATTAACAGTCTTAAGTTAAGCATCATATTTCTGCAGGGAATGAAAATGTATCATTCTCTAGCAGCAAACATGAGTTTTGTTTCCAGTACTAACATCGGCAACAAACTCCTCCTCCTGCCATCTACATCTCCTAAAACTCTTTCAAAGTCATGCAAAACCAACTCTTCTCTTTTAAGGTTCCGTTTGGGAAGGAACCAAAAATGTGGTATTTCAGCAAGTTACCATGAGAAAACTCAAGTAGAGTTGCCTGCAGGCCTCGAACCAGAAAGGCTGCCCAAACACGTCGCTGTGATAATGGATGGAAACAGAAGGTGGGCCAAAAGCAGAGGGCTTCCACCACGTCATGGTCACATGACTGGAATAAAAGCCTTGGAACAACTCATATTCAACTGTTTGAAATCCGGAGTCAAAGTTCTCACAGTTTTTGCTTTCTCCACAGAAAATTGGATTCGTCCCAAGGTACAATCAATTCTTTTCTTTTTTTATTATTATTATTATTATTATTATTATTATTTATTTGCGATCAGAGTGTTACTATTATAAAAGAGTCAATTCTTACAACTTTTATTTTGCCTAATATGCCCCCTATCCTAAATTTATTTTAAGGGTAATGAAGTAATTCTGAACATAATTTTATTATTTAATTAAATTTATATAAACTTCTCTTATTTATCTTCTCAGTTTTTCAAGAACATTATCAAGAATCTATTGTTTCATACGTGCTATATCATAAAACTCACAATAATAAATACTCTTAATAAGTATGACTTAAAAAATGAAATATAACAAAATTATTTTTAATATATTTTTCAAAATTAATAATAAAAAAAGTATCTACTGCAACGCACGTAATCTCTGCTAGTTAATAGTAATGAATCGACAGGAAGAAGTTGACGGAGTGATGGATAGCTTAATCGAGTTTATCGCAAACGTAATGATGAGGCTAATGCAGTAAGTTTGTCTTCCTCTTCTTCTTTTTTTTCTTTTTTTTTTTCCTTTAATTTTCCCAGTAGCTAAGCTAATACTATAGTATGCATTTTACGAGGATCGGAACAGAAATGAAGTGCGGATATCTTTCATGGGGAGAAGAGAGCAGCTCTCGGAGATGGTACGAGAGGCGATATCCATCGCCGAGGAGACTACAAAAGGCTACGAAAGAATGCACCTTGTGGTGGCCTTAAACTACAGCGGTCGGCACGACATGACCGAAGCGACGAAGAAAATCGCGACGAAAGTGAAAGACGGGGTTTTGCAAGTTGAAGAGATCGACGACGCCGTTTTGGAGCAGCATCTTGGAACCAATGTGATTGATGAGTTCCCGAACCCTGATTTGCTGATCAGAAGCAGCGGCGAATTGAGAGTGAGCAACTTCATGCTGTGGCAGTTGGCATACACGGAGCTGTTCTTTTCGAACAAGCTCTTTCCTGAGTTCGATGAGACGGATTTGTTGGAGGCTATTACTGAATTTCACCGGAGACAGAGACGCTTTGGTGGGAAAAAGCACTAGATACTTTCTCTTTTTATGGTTTTTTATTATATTTATATACCATCAACAAATTTCCGCTGGATTGCCCTTCTTAATATGTACTCACATGGCCATAGCAGAGATTACGTAGATATATTGTTCTTAATTTCTTCTTTTGAATAAACACTCGTGTGATTTTTTTCTAATCTCATGTTTTTCCTTCATAAGAACAAAAGATTACGATTAACCAAAATATTTATTTGTTAGTTCTCTCGGTATATTTTCTATTTTGATATCTTAAAAGATAAGTCAGGTGTACATAGCTATTCGAAGCTCGATTCGTAAAAAGCTCGTTCGAAGCTCGTTAGGTTTAAAAACAAGCCAAACTCGAGCTTTGAATCGAGTGCGAACTTTTTTTCGAGCCGAGCTCAAGCTTATATATGTTCGGCTTGAAAGCTCCCGAACATGTTCGCTCAATGCCGAACATGTTCACGAACACATTCGTTAATATTATATACTACCTCCATCCCATTTCATTATTTTCATTTGTCATTTTGGTTCGTCCCACTTATTAATCTCATTTCCTAAAATGGCAAAAAATTTATGGCTACAATTAACTCTCTCTCCTTAGAATTGATTATAGTCACATGTCTCTTCCTTCCTTGGTTTCTGTGTCCATTCTAAATGAGACTAATTTTAAGGGATGGAGGTAGTGTATATATATATATGAGAATGAACGAGTACGAGCCCGAGCTCGAGCTTGAGTATTTTTGAATTTTTGTTAAAACGAGCTTGAGTATATCTCAAAAGATAAGTCAGGTCTACTCCCATATTTGGTATAAGTATAATTTTCAATTTTTTTTTTAAAGGATAATTTTCATTTTTATGAAATGCTTTATGAATTATGTGTTATGTGTCATTATAAAATGATGAAATGTAGGAAAATATCCTCGTAGAAGATAACAAATTAAATTCTGTCCTCCACATAACATAACACAAATAATGCCCAACTTTTTAAAAGTGTTCCAAAAATACTCTTTATTTCCCCAAACCCTATCCCCTTTTATCTCTCTCTCCAGCCACTCTAGCCACTTTCATTCTTTCATTTCAATCTTCTCTCTCTAAAAGCCTTAGCCCTCCTCCCTCTTCTCTCTCCTATCTTTTTCTCCCTATTTTTCTGCCAGTGGAGGGCGACGATGGAGTAGAGGAAGTCGATGGCGGCGAAGAGGAGGCACCGTCGCATCCCTATCTCTCTCTCTCTCTCTCAGATTTGAATTTCTTTTTGTAGATCTACGGTTTTTTATTTATTTATTTTTTTGGCCGAATTTGAATGTTTGTGGTGCAATCGACCACTGGGCTTTGTTCTACTCAGAAAGACGAAGAGATGAAGGGGTGACTCGCTCATTTTGGTGGTGAAATAAAGGAGAGACATGTCGCGTTGGTAAAAATTTATCCGTCTCTGAAACGTTGGGTAAGAAAATTGTATGTTCTTATATTTCTCTAGATGAACCAGTCGCGTTGGTAAAAAAATTGATGATTATTGTTCTTCTTCACCTTTTTTATTATAATAATTGCAATTTCATGATACAAAAATGCAAAAAACATGAATTTGATGTGTTAAAAAACTAGGCTTTAGGGTTTCTTGCTTATGTTTGGTAATAATTGGTGTTGAGATATTATGTTGAGGGGGAACTTGAATCAAGTTAATAAATCATTTTGATTTGATTCCAAAACCCTATTAGAATATTTCCCTTATTATTTTTAATGAATCTAGACAACTTAGTAAAAGTAAAGCTTGCATGTTAGGAAGCTTTCATTTATCTAGAAGCGCAGATTATGAAGCAGTAAAAGATCGCAAAGCGTCAGGATGCAAAATGACTTCATCAGTGAAAGCGTCAGCAGACAAGACCTACAAAGTGTATAGGAAACGCTTTCAAAACATAGAAGCTTGTGCTACCGAAGCAAGCGCTCTCAAGTCAGTATACTCAAAGCGCCTCAACCCCAAAGCCGTTCTTAAAGTGTCAGGATGTACTAGCCGTATTTTGTTGACTCACCAACCCACAAGTTTGAATTTCAAAGGATGACGTGCGCGCAGTTGCAGTCCATGTGTCATCGTATTATTGCCCAACGGAGTTATGTGTAGAAAAGTCAAGATAAGGTACAGGAGACCATACCTATATTCAACCACAATGCATGCAGTGACATTCCCCTAGTATTGCAGGCTATAAAGTATCTGACCGAATAAGACTTTCCCATGATTTCCGGGAAAGTGAGGAACATTTGCCTCTTCTCTCTAACGGGAAGTAGGGTTCCTCCTACTATAAATAGAAGGAGTTGCTCACACTAAAACTACGCACGTACAAAGTAATCTATTCACAAGCAAGAACTCAAGCAAACAATCTCAATACTTTCGTTTAGTTCTTCAAGCCGCTTCCAACTTTAGTGTGTCCTTAAGAAACTTGCTTTCTTAAGTATTAGCAACATCTTTCTACTTCTAGGTTCAACCGTTCATATTTATAACCTAGTCCCTTGAGAATCCTTATCCCTTTACTATTGATTTTAATTGTAAAGGATTCTCACTTTACGAAAACCAAAAACCCCAAAACCCAAGTTTATTGTTCTTAGATTGAGTTGTAAGGTTGTAAGTTTTTGTTAGAAAGTTTGATTGTTGTAAGGCATCTCGAGAGCCCGGAATCTCTGAGGATTCGAAGCAAGTTTGTTACTAGCTTTGAATTACTTCCCCTTGGAAGTATAAAACAAGGAATACTGAGTGAAGGTATTCATCTAGTCGAGGATAAGAGTGGACGTAGGAGAGTTGCTCCGAACCACTATAAATTGTTTGTGTCTCTTTACTTGATTTATAGCTTTGATTTATTGCATACACATACTCACGCTTTAAATATCAACTTGGTTTTAATTCACAAGAAACTTAAGTCTCACCACATTCCGCACACCACTCACGCGAGCGAGAAGCTTTGAAAGTTTAACAAGTCTTCAAAGCGTCTACTCGATAAAAAGTCTAAAAAACAAAATAGAAGTTAAACACTTCTCAACGCACGTATTCAACCCCCCCCCCCCCTCTCTCTCTACGTGTGTTAGTCACTTTCGGGACCAACAATTAGTAAGAATCTGATAATTTCTTACCTTATTTTGGTAATAAAAGACTGGACTTTTAAGGTTTAAATTTGATGATAATTGGTAAGAATCTGACATTTTCTTATCTTATTTTGTTTGATGATAATTGGTAAGAATCTGATATTTTTTTACCTTTGTTTGGTAATAAAAGACTGGGCTTTTAGGGCTAAAAATTGATGATTATTGTTATTATTGACCTATTTTGTTGCGATAATTGCAATTTCGTGGTAAGAAAATGCAAAGAATATAATTTTGGTGCGTTAAAAAAGATTGGGGGTAATGTTTTAATGCTTATGTTTGATAATAATAGTTAATAAGAATTTGATAATTTCTTACCTTTTTTCAAGTTATGTAAGAATTGCATCATTCCTTATTGTAGGAAGTGTTCGGCTGACGACGACTATGAGACGGGAAAGACAAAAAGATGTCAATTTCTTACCAAATCTGCAGTTTTATTATTATTATTATTATATTTTTTGCGGTTTCTTGATAAGAAAATTAACAATTTTTACCAACACATGTAATTTATTATCATTTGTCGAACCTCCAACATCTCGAAATCGACAGAACGGACAGCCTTAAAATGCTGCCAAAAGGGATCTCAGATATGGCCTCACATCAGACACTGAACAAGTTCATCATCATTTTCCCGAAGGATCGAAGCAATGGCGCTTGTGGGCTTGCAGAGTTGAAGAATTTGAACAAACTCCGAGACTCTCTGAAAATCGAGGGGCTCGGGTTTGCAACGGATGCAGCAGAGGCTAACGGAGCTGAGCTAAGAAAAAAGATCAACCTCACTGATCTTGGATTTCAGCCCTCTGATCAAGAACTCGAGCCAAGATGCTGTGATCGAGGCTCTTGCGGCGCCCGAGAATCTGCAGTCGTTGCAGATTACTTCGTACGGAGGATCCGAGCTTCCTAAATGGATAGTGAAGTTAACTAAGTTGCAAAAAATCTCCTTACAAAACTGCCAAAACTGCACTGCATTGCCTCCTTTAGGTAGGCTTCCATTGCTTGTGACTCTCCATTTGGAGGGCTTGAGCTCTATGAAGTGCCTCGATCTCGAGTTCTTAGGATCTCGTGTCAGCAACGAGGCGAACGGATGGGATGCCACGTCAGCATTTCCGAACTTGAGGAAGCTCAAGATCTCGAAGATGGAAAGATGGGAAGACTGCGGTGTGAAGAGTGTGATCATGCCTCGGCTCCGGTGCTTGAAGATCTCGTACTGCGGTAAGGTGAAGGCGGTGCCGACGCTTCTCCTCCGCGGCTCAACGTTGAGGAAGCTGAGGATTGATAATTGTCCACTTCTGCATCAGCTGTACAACAAGGAGAGTGGAGACCTTTGGAGTGAGATTTCAAAGATTTCAAAAGTTAGAGTTTCTTGAACTTTTATAGTTATGAGAATGGGTGTTTTGTTGTTATTAATTTTTGTGTGTTTTTTCTTAGTTGTTTTCTTCTGTAACCGTAAATTCAAGAGTGTATTTTGCATTATTAAGAATATTTGACATATATAATAATGGAAGAATTACATGCTAGTCACTTTTGGTCTGCAATTTTTTATCCATGTTGTTATGATTTTTTATATATTTTCATTGATCTTTATTAAAAAAAATTATTAATAACATCATTAAACTCCTCTACAATTATAATTATAATGAATGTAATGTTAAATGACTTAGCCCTATGATTAAAGCAATTAGTTGAAATTTAAAAAATAAACACTATAAAACCCCAACCAAGAGAAATAAGTACTCTTATAGGACTGTATTTAAACAAGTAACTAGCTGTGGGACAAGAGAAGAATTGTGGAGGAAATTAAGTGTTGCTTCTGGAGTTGGTGCGCCGTGAGAGGAGAAGTCGGAAATAATTTACGTTTTAATGTCTGGGCTAATACCAAGCTTGTAAACTTGTGGAACAGGGATGTATAGCTTCTTCACTTTCGTTGGGTACCTCTTGTAGTCTTTTGCGTCGATAAAAAATAAACTTCTTTTTCAGATTTAAAAAAAAAAAAAAAAAGTAACTAGCGGTCCTCTCATCAAACAGCCAAAATCTTAGAGCGAAAAATTTTGGAGCTGTCCTCCACTGGGGATGTCTCGGGGACGGATCCAGAAAAATTGCTCGGTGGGGGTTGACGTTTTAAGATTTTAAAATTCAACACAATACTCCTAAAATTTAACTCCGTGATAGGGGCTTTAGTATAAAAATTCGTTAAAGATATCAATAAATTTGTAGATATTTAAGTGAAAAAGAAGGAAAAAAAAAAAGTAAATATGTTGGGGGCTTGAGCCCTTTTGCATCAAAGGCTTTGCATCAAAGGTGGCTCTGATCTCCGTCGGTATCCCAGTTTATCGCTCTCCTTGTTGGTATTTTGTTTTTTATTTTTTATTTTTTATTTTTTATCAAATTATAAATAATTAATATTTAATTTATTTTTAAATTATATTAGATTATTAATCTACTCCCGAAATACATGAAAATTGTATATATATATATATATATGCTCAAAACCTTAGATATAAATGTTTAAAGGATTAAGATGGTGGAGTAATTACTTCATTAGTTAATAAAGTAGTAACTGTCCCACATTGATTACTTAACCTTAAGTAATCTTGTTTAAATGTGATTAAACAAGTGGGCTCTCTCACGTGCACACACCCTCACGCCCCGCCGTCCTTCTCGGCACGGTACGGGCTTTGGGTTTCGTGGGCTTGGATCTTGGCAATTGGTCCTTTGGGTTGGTCGTGGGCTTGGGCTTTAGGTCTTGATTGCTTTAATTTTTGGACCTCCAAAACTAAAACAAATGGACTTACCAAGCCTGCCCCAATCGCATATCCAAGCCCAACATGTGTGACTGTCTAGATTCGAGTGAATCAATTCGAGTTGTTACTGTCTAGGATCGATTTGTCTAGATTCGAGTGAATCAACCCGAGCTGTTACTGTCTAGATTCGAGTGAATCGATCCGAGCTGCACGTCCAGGTTTCTTCCATTCATGTTCAGTTTTTGTAACAGCTCTTCTGGAAGGATGTTACATGTCTGCCTTCAACTCCACCATTTGAAACCGCAAGATATAACTTTCTGATCTCTCTCCAGTTCGCCGGAGCTCTAACAGTCTGCGGTGCTGCTACTTTAGAGACAAAACCATTTCATCTTTGGGACAATACTCCATTATCGAGACCACTATCTGAATGTATTTCGTCTTGCGGAAAGAGGGATTTCCTCGACTCGGCATTTTGTTTTTTATTTTATTTTTTTTAGTTTTTGTTTCACTTGTAATCTTTAGTTTTTACGTTGTAATTTGTACGCTTGGCAAGTTTCCGATACTCAGTTTATAAAACTCCTCTCTCGCTCCCCCTCTCTCTGTGGCGGTGTCACGGCGGAGCGGTGAACATGCGGCATGCAGAAGTGTTGTTTCTCTATCAATCTCCCTCTCCAGTAAGTGATGTTAATTCAATTTCGATTTTCGAGTGTTATTTTCAAGAATTAGTTTTTCTCTCTCTCTCTCCCCTCGTGTCGTCAGCACTGAGGCGTTCAAGAAACTCTATTGTTGATCCCTTTCCCTCTTTGTTCTCTCCCCTCTCTGTTCTGTGGCAGCGCCGCCATTTTCAAGAATTGGGATTTTCAAGAAAATGCTGACTCCCTCTCCCTCTCTTCTCTCTCTCTGCCCCTTTCCCCCCTCTCAAGAATTCTAATTTTCAAGAAAATGCTGACTCGCTCTCCTTCTCTTGTCTTTATCCTCTCTATGTTCAGTTAATTTCTTTCTGTTAATTATTGTTCTTTCAGTCTAGCGATGATAATTGTGTTAATAATGATTCATGTGGAGTATGTTTAATTTATAATTTGGGCTCTACAACTTTTAATGCGATAGAGAAATGGGTTATCACCATTTTACTTGTAAGTTGTCTTTTGATTGTGTTTTGGCCTCTTTATGTGTTTATATTTTATGAATTTGGCATACCCCATGAAATGAATGCCCTGTAGATTGCTATCATTTGTTTCTAGTGCATCTTATTTTAGGCTTCATTCATGTTTAGATGCTTTTTATCTTACAGTTATTCAATGTTGTATGAAGTTCACACTTTCGTAGGATCATGAATTGCAGAGTTTGTTGAATGATTATTATGTTAAGCTGCCTTTTCCTCAAAATGGTAGAAGTTGATTTTTAACCTTAATACACATTTCTTTTCTGAATGCTCATAATGTTAGTATATTATAACAATTTTCTGAATGCTCATAATGTTAGTATATTATAACAATTTAATGTTGATTGGTGATATATGATCATTTTGGGCTCTATCTCATTTGAGTTGGTGTGCTGGTTCTTTATTCTAGTTGATACTTTGTCAAAATTCCTACTGTCAGAATTCACTATTGTCTCTTTGCTTATTCTTTTGTTCTTTTTTCACTGTTTTTCTAGAAAATGGATCCCGACGGGAACTCGTGGACCGCCATCCGCATCAGCACTTTCAGTACTTGAATGGAAGTTCGAGAGTTGCCGAGTTGTACGAAGAGAAGGTGGTGAAAGAAAACCGTTTGCTGGAGATGCGCATTATTGCGTTGGAGCAAGCATCCGATGTCGAGACTGATGGAGCTGGTTTCCTCAAGCAAGCGTAAGCTACGATGGATCCGAACAGCAATGAAGGCAAACGAGGAAGGCGCTGACACAACCTCCTTGCTGAGGTCATTGCACCCGGTGAAGTTGGAGTCAGTTTCAGCGACATTGGGGCGTTGGAACATGTGAAGGAAATGTTGAAGGAATTAGTGATGCTACCGCTTCAAAGACCAAAAGTGTTCAACAAGTGACAACTTATAAAAGTAAGTGCATTATGCTTAAAGCATATCAGAAATCTAGCATTCTTCTATTCATTTTTCATAAAACAGATTCTAACTATTTCCTTGGCAGCCTTGTAAGGGAATATTGCATTTTGGGCCTCCTGGAACAAGTAAGAGTAAGACTATGCTTGCAAAAGTTATTGCAAGTGAATCCGGTGCTAATTTCATCAATATATCCATGTCGAGCATCATGTCGAAGGTAAAGTTTCCACTAGACCTTGAACATCTTAGTCATTCTCGTATGTTTATCCCTCTATTGGTGATTGTGGTTTATTTGGCATTCAGTGGACAGGCGATGGGGAGAAGTATGTGAAAGCAGTCTTTTCCTTGGCTAGCAAACTATCGTCTTGCGTTATTTTTCTTGATAAGGTCAGTACGACATTTATTGTTATTGTGATATCTCATTTATAAATATTTATTGTCTTCTTTTTAAATATTTTATGTTATTTGTTGCCACATGCTGACAGTCTATTAAGGCATAGGGGAGCGATTCAAGCAATGAGCTCCAAGCGAAGCTCACTAACTTCAGTCGTACGAGGGTCACTGTTACTTGCCTAGGTGGTGAGGATATTTCGGCACTCAAGATAGCCAAGGGCCCAAGAGGTTTGGAAGAATAAGGCTTAGATTTCGCATGGGGAGGAGCTCAACTATGCCGCTGCACCTCTGCCGAGAGATGGAGCGACTATCCGACGGTGTCATATCGGACTTTAATCCCGACCACTTGTACGAGCTCACAGCTACTGGCATGTTCCAGATCATCTACTAGGGGTTTCACAAATTCTATAATTATGAGCTTTAGATGGAGTTACACTTGTTGGATGTTCAGGCTGCAGTTTATTTCTTTTTTTAAGTTTGGGATGTGAACATGTTTTAGGTTTTAAGAGGTTTAGGGAGAGAACCTGCAAACATGTAGTATATTGTTGTTTTGTGTTGCCTGTTGTGTGTGGATCGTGATCCAAACATGTGTGTGTAGAGAGATAAATGGATATGTTGTGGAATGTGGATATATTTTGGATTATACAATATTTGATATGGAGTTGGAGACAATCCACACAACTTGGCAATTGTGAAATTTAAACTTTTTGTCAATTGGCCTTGATGTATGGCAACTCATACCGGATCTATGATCAGTTTCCTAATTAAAATACTAGAGTTGAGACAAGGTGCACTTAGACTAAAAGATAACAAGCGCAAAGATTTTGTAGCAGCTAGGAACTCATTCCTAATCACTCCTAGGCCAGGAACACAACAAGACTGGCACATACAATTGTACAAGGAGGTGGTACATCGAACATATTTATACTAACTCATTATGTATGATCATGTACTCAATAACTTTACATACAGTTTTGATTGATTTTTTAGTATTTTATGATTGACTTTACTTGAATTTTGGTTTACATAAAAATTGTGAAAAAAGAGTACTTAAATTTTAAATTTTACCGGAACATTCTAGCAAATTTATTCATGTGTGACAAATAATAAAATACTAAATCAAAAGCAATTCATGTACTAATAGAATATTCTGATAACCCTTGATCTTGATTTATGTCTCTTGGATAAAAAGTTACTAGTGTGAGAGGAGAGGATATGAAAGGACTTTGAAAATTTGATAAATCGTGATAGAATATATGATCGCATTGAGTTGACGACGAAGACATCAATGTGATCTAGTTTAGAAAAAAGATTTACACAAACGTTAACATTACTTTCTTAAACTTGTTGAACTCAAATAATAAAATTGTTATGACCGGTAAAATTTGGACATCGTGATTTATCATTATTCATGGATACATTAAAATAAATATCCACTGGGTGATCCCCCGGAAGATAAAATGAAACCGTTTCCCGGTATACTGTCAGAGACGTCACTTGGTCAGCTAGTGGTGCCGAATGTTGGGGAAATATGCTCATAAAAACCTCAAGGCGGTCGAAATCAATGGGTACATAGGGTGTTTGAGTGATGAAAAGTTGGTGAAGGCATTGATTCAGATATGTCGTTCATCTCTTGAGAGGGTTGCCATTGATACGAAGAGTGATTACTATGATAGTCCTGAACTCGAAGACTTCATTTCCATTCGAGAGGAATTCCTTAAGGGTTACTGATCTCCCCCCGTTGAGGCAATGACACTTGACGAAGCAAAAGAGTGTCCCGAGAAGTTGGTATCAAAGTTTCCGAGGCGAATCAAATTTATTGTGACTTGATGATGCCTAGTGTTGTTTATAAGGCTGAATTTGGAACATACATTTAAATTTGGAGTATAGATGTTTTGAGTATATTATTGACTATAAAGGAGAAGAAGGTGATACATTTATAAAAGAACATAAATTGAATATTTTTCAAACTTTAAAATATATATCATGATAAATCAAAGGTGAATATTAGTTGTTTCTTTTGTACATGTAAATTCAATAATGCATTTTGCATTATTAAAAAAAATTACAATTGTTAATTGGGGTTTATAATTAGTTCTTAGCATTCAATCTCAAATATATATGCTCCCTATCTCAATAATAATGGGCCTACTAATTATTAGAATAAACTCAATTTTTAAAGTTGACTAGTTAAAGGTACTAGTTAATTACTACAGTATAGTAGGATTTATTTTTCCATAACTAGCTAGGGTATACAACTTTTTAATCTTCAAGTCCTTTTTTTTTTTTGAATTTTCTTATCATTTACTCCCCAGTTTAATGAATGTAATAATGAATCGACATCAAAACTAAACAATCTCACTCTTCCTTGTAAGAATCAAATTCTTGTATGCAGTTTTGTTATACTATTCCATATACTCCATATCAATACTAAGTAAAATGTATAAATTCAATGTGTTTGTTTCTTAAATTTGCAATTAAATACACTCTTTTCTTTTTTCTAAGCTTCTATTTCTTGGTTGTTCATATGTCTTTTCGTGTTCTTTTTGTGATAAATTTTTATCAAGTCTACGACCACGCATACAATTGCTCATTAAACAGAAAACAAGAAATTGTAAAATTATTACGTACACAAATTGCAAACTTGCTAAGAAATAATTTCTTACCAAGTTATAACGAGTTGGAGAATTTGTAACTCTTTACAGTTAAAAAAAAATGGAAAAAAAGAAAAGAAAAAAAAGAGAGAAAAATTTAAAAGGGAAAATAAAGAGAGGGAGCATGTGGTGTGTTAGGTTAGAAGAGAGAAAAAGGTGCCTGTGTCAGAGGAGAGAGAAGTGAGGAAGAAAAGTAAGGTAGTTTTGTAACACTTTTGAAAAATGGGCAAAATTTATGTATTATTATGTGTTTGGCAAATATTGATTTTTTTATCATTTAAAGGGGCATAATAATTTTTGTCTCTTATAAAATTAGTACATTTCCCACATAATAAAGAAAGTTGATATAATAATAATAATTTAACGAAACGATCGACTCTTTTAATTTTGGTCGGAAATGTAATTTGAGAAAATTCCGGAGCAATCGAAATTTAACGTATTCCTACCAAACTTTTACTCCATCTGTCCCACTTAAATAGAGTCAATTTTTTTTTTTTTTTTTTTTATATGTCTTATTCATATAGAGTCATTATCTAAAATTGATTTTTTTTTTAGAATTTTCGAAAAGAAATTAATAAAATTAATAAATCTAAATTTGAAAATATAAGCAAAAAAATTGAAAATAAAGTACAAATAAAAAAAATGAATATAACCTCTAGACACATCTTTAATATACTATTAATTATTAATCACTCTCATCTTAATTTTCATGCAAAAAAAAATAGTTATATATAAGTGAGACGGATGAAGTATTTATTATAGAAAACACCGAATTTCATATTTAGTTTGTGTATATATAACAAATTAGACAGAATCATAATAGAACATGTGAATAGGACAGCAAACGAGCAGAGCTATTCGGGACTTACTCGGTGCTCGACTCGGAAAAAGCTCGTTCAAACTCAAATTCGTTAACAAATGAGCCGAGTTTCAAGCTCATTTAATTTAACGAGCCGAGCTCGAGCTCTAGGGTAATCAACTCGTTTTGCTCGCGAACGTGTTTGGTTCGTATATTAATTGAGTCTATCGCTACTGTTCGCAAACTCTTAATCGAACCTCTAATCGAGTCTGTAAAGGAACTTTTGCATTTATGTGTAAAATTAATTTCAAATCACAACTAAAGCTAAATAGACACTACACCACAATTATTATTAAAAAAATATTAACTTATAACATTAATATATATCACCAATTATCATCAATTAATTTATTATATGGTACATTTATTTATTTATTATAGTATTTAATATTTTAAATTTTTGTTTGATGAATTTCATTTTAGCTTATGTCATTTGGAATGTTAACAGAAAATATTTTTAAATCATGTCTTTAAAACGAACTTAAAATCGAGTTCGAGCTTGAATTAAAATAAAATTCGAGCTTTTCACAAGTCAGATTTGAGCTCAAATCTAAACAGAACTCGAGCCGAACCATTTATCGAATATTTAGCGAGTCGAACTCGAGCTGAATTCGAACTCAATATTTTTACCTCGAGCCGAACCTGAGCCCGAACATGTAAAATATTAAACGAGCCAAACCTCAAACATGCCAATACTCGGCTCGGCTCGATTCGTTTGCAGCTCTACATGTAAATATGGTACCACGAAGAGTTTGTAGCAAAGTCGCACTTCGAAGTTTCAACCACAATAGTCTTATTTGTTTCTAATAAAATGTCAAAATTAGCGATGCTAACCGCTAATTGATTTGAATACATTTCACAATTACTAGTTGAATATAAAAAACAATTACCAGAAGAAATCCATCGTGACAAGTAGTCAAGTACTACTATTAATCGAGGGCATATAAAATATAAATGACAATAAATCAATAATATGTTTATGATTAAATCTCTTGGTAAACTGTTAAACATATATCCCGAGATTCCATCGACACAAAACGGAAAACCCCAATCGACAAATAATCTCAACGGGTAAAAGCATAGAAGACGGTACAAACATAGATGAGCAGCCCCGCCGGTACGAACGTTACGAGCGGCACCACGGCGGCGTAGCCGTGCCTGGTGCCGCCGCAGCCCAGCAGCCCGAGCTTGATCTGCACCACGTTCACCAGCGCCAGCATCAAGAACACCGACCCGGTGACCGACCCGACTGCCGACACCACGTACCCGACCCGGAGCGCCGTCCTGTTGACGTGGGCCAGATCGAAGGCCCAAATGACCCGGTGGTCGTGGTCGTGGTGGCGGGCCAGGCGCGTGGCCTGCTTGAGGCCGAGCGCCACCAGGCTGGAGAAGAGGAAGCAGCTGAAGGAGTAGACGTGGAAGGCGACGAGATCCTCGGCGACTTTCGGGCCGGGCGAGCAGGCGGAGGGCTGGGCCGGGTCGATGAGGCTGTTGTTCGGGTCGGTCGGGTTCCACGCCAGCCCGATAAAGACGGCTAGGGTGAAGAGAGAGTTGACGTTGACGATGCCGTCAAGCGCCGTAATGTGGATGCTGGTGGCCGACATTTGCGGCGGAGATTGGATCCGGTTAGGTTGAATTTACTGTGAGTGCGGTGGAGGCGGAGATCGCACGCTTCTGCGCGTGGAAGGGTATATATTTGAGAGGGTAAAAAGGTAAAGCTGCTGAGATAAGCGTGCCTCTTTTGCTTTTGCTTTCGGACAACGAGATGCTGATGTCGGGGCCCACACTGTGTTATTTTAAAAATCAGGATTAAATTACTATATGAGGGCATTTGGTCTAGTGGTATGATTCTCGCTTAGGGTGCGAGAGGTCCCGAGTTCAATTCTCGGAATGCCCCTTTTATTTTATTTCCTTCATTTCTTTGTATGTTTTTTTTAAAGGCTGATGAACCAACAAAACAAAACTATTTTATGTTCCTCATTTCTTTGTATTTATTTTTTAAGGTTGATTGAACCAACAAACAAAACTACTATTTTCCTCATTTCTTTGTATTTTTTTTAAAGGCTGATTGAACCAACAAACAAAACTACAGTCAACACTGTGTAAACATAAGCGTAGATTGATAAATAAATCAATGAACAAATAATAAATACATCCTACAACGATATGCTTCTAAAAGAAGGAAGCTACGTTCATTCCCAATTCTCAACTAACATCCAAACCCAACCATTTCACCGGTCCCTCGACTCTGTTTGATCCTTCCCTTCTACACTCAGACGAGAAGCCACTATCGTCCCTTCACCGATTCTGTTTGAAACAGAACCGAGGCCTTGCAGAATATTGCCACAGTTCTTCGCTCTCGAGTCCCCACCAAGGTAGTTGGTGAGGGCTCGTTTCACGCCTAGCCCTCGTCTTGAGGGCTTGTTCAGACTTCCACTAAGGAACGGAGTCCTCTCTCCTCTCACGGGGCTTATCAACGGAGCCGGAGAGAAGCTAGGCGTGCTGTACGCTGATCTGTAGGGAGTGCCCGAGGCAGGCACAGTAAACGGGATCGGGACTTTCTTGTGAGAAACCACACTCATTGTGGAGAGTTTCTCGGACTGCTTGTTTATGTCATCTACATAGAGTAGATCTTCGATTCGTGCCACAATGTTGAACGCCAAACTCTCGAGCACTCTCGAGTAGCTCTCCAATATAGACTTCCCAATATCCTGAACAGATGAAAACAATGTTGCAATAAGTGAAAAAGGTAAAGCTTAGATTTATGGTGGTTTAGTTAACTAGTTAGTTAGTTAACCTTGTTGCATTGTATTTTGGTGCTGTCGAGAGTGGTTTGTGTGAGTCCCGGGAACCGTTGTTTCAAGCATAGGAGGAGGGTTTCAGCTCTTTCAGCAAGAACTTCTCTCTTGTCCCCATCTATCATGAGATCTTTAACAATCTCCCACGATGATTTCGTGGATGAACGGTTCGGATGAGTTGGTGGCTTAGGATGTTGATGATGTTGACGGTGATGGTGATGATGTCTTCTTCGCCACACGTATATTGCTGCCTCCACACGGTTTGCTATCTCCAGAGCAACGTGCTCCGATGACAAGTCCAGACAGTCAAGCAAGCACTCGGAGGAGAAGTGATCGGATGTTATGTAACGGTAGATCACATCCCCCAAACATCCCCTCCCATTCTACAATTCAGAAAACAAAAGTTAGCATCTATACTTCTACATGTGCAAGAAACAAGCAACACAAATGCTACCTTCGGGAGCGTTTCCAAGTACGAATCGGGAACTTCCATCTCTGCCAAGGCAATGCTGTTGATCGACATAGCAGCCTTGAGTATCTGATTTGCGAAATCACGCTTGTGGATCAACTGCTTCTTTGAGAGCTCGGGAAGGCCTCCAGCCGGAACACGAGGCACGGGCAGCCACCATTTCTCCTCCTGTCGTTGTATAGCTTCGCGAAAGGAGGCCGATCCATCGCTCTCCGGAGCAACCACGCCTTGTTGATCCACATACCAAAATTCAGTTTCTTTGAACCCTTCTAGTATTTCCTACAACATTCACAAGAACAAAGATCAAGATCAAGAACAATGCTCAAAGCTCAAAGCTGCAAATAGCAAAAATGAGAAGTGAATCCATTCAACTCTTTACCAGTAGCATGTTATCAAGTTTCTGCAGAGCAGGAAGATTAATGACCAAATCTGTTCGTGGGCGAGATGTCATAACCTAAAAACGATGAAAACAAGTCCGAATTTATTCGAGTTCATCGCAAGATTGAGCACATTTTTACATGATATTCAACATAAGCAAAACGTAAGAGAAGAATACCTCAAGCCTGCTACCATCAGGAAAAGTTTGCCAAGATGGTTTCAATTCAACAATGTAATCACTAACACAAAGAAGCCATTCCATTTCTCTCTTCCACATTTTTTTCTTTTCTGAGGGCAACGGTTCCAATCTCCATAGTTGCCCAAACACAGTAGCTAATAAACATAAAATCAGCACTAAACATATATAAACTATTCAACACATAAAAGCTACTGTATAATTCAGACAGAGGTAGTAGCGACAGAGATTACGACAAAAGTGAGTTTAGTTGAACTCTTACCGCAGAGATTGGTTATGGCGTTCGATATCGCCAATGCTGGGCAAACTCCTTTACCACCTCCAGACATGTCTTCTCCCAGCAATAATTTCGCAAATCTCTCTTTCATCATCTCCATTTCTTCTTAATTCCAAAAAAAAAAAAAAAAAAAAAAAAAAAACAGCATTAATCAGTACCGACATAACAACAGCAGCAGCAAACAAATTCATAACACAAAAGAAGGGAGAAAGTAGTATGATCGCACACGCAGAATCTTTGACTCACCTGAAATTTTCGAATCCTGCTTCTTCGACATAGTCTCGTTTTCAGCACAGTCAGCATTCAATTGGGGCTTTCGTTTTTCTTCAGGCGCAGCATTGGCCGTACAATTGATGGCTTTCTTAATCGGCCAACCCAGCTGGGCCGAAGAGGAATTGCCAGAACTCGATCTGCTCTCAGAACTCGACCCACTCACCGAGTCATCACTAGTCAACTCGGAACCCTCTTTCTTCTCGCTCTTCCCAGCAGCGCTCGCCATTTAAATGGCAACGGTGGTGAAAAGGAATTATACTTGTATTCAAGAAAAGGGATTAGCCGTTGCTTCAAAGACGGCCATAAAGATTCAATCTTTGACAAGAGACAACAGGTTAAAGAGGTGAATATTTCGAAAAGAAATAAATTAAGAAAAGAAAAGGTTGAGCTTTTATTACATTATTACTGGTACTGCTACAGCCTAGAGGAGTGGAGTGTGTGAATTCGGAATTTCAACTGTGTGTGTTTGTAGTGAGTGTTTTTGGTGAAGATTTTGATTTTCAAAGTTTGAAGGTAACTGCCCAAGTCACAAGAGTGCCAACGTCTACTTTGGAAGTCCCATTCAAAATAATGATACTATATTATAGCGATTGAGAGATGCAGCCGTAGCGTATGAATTACGGATCCTCCACCTCTTAATTTACCCTTTTACCCTTTCTTCTTAATTATTTATTCTTCCTCTTTTTGCGGTAAGATAATTATTTGGTCATCAGCAATTAATCAAGACAAATAGTTATGACACTGGTTAATGCGAAGTAAGATAATTATTTGGTATGTTTTTTTTTTAATTTATTTACTGTTATATTTAGTTGAAAAAGGCTGGTCAACTAATTAAATTGGGTTCTAAACAATTAATAAGGAAAAAGAACGAATGTTCTTTTTTTCTAAGTCTAAATTAAAATATATGTATCGAATTTATTTTAACTAAACAATGCTTGTTTGTTGAGATTTTCATAAGTAATCTTAAATATGCCATGTAGAACAATGCGCAATAATATGTATACGTTTGCTATTACATTAGTTCTCCTCATCAAAAATCTAAGGAGTCATATTATTATTATATTATTATTATTTGAAAATTGACGACTTAGTCATTTTATAAGTTGTAGATCTCATTGACTAACATGATCAGTTGACTTTGGATGTGTTTAGCATTAATCATGCTCACTTTTTTGTTTTTTGTTTTTTTTTTTTTTGGAAAAGATCATGGTCACATTATAATAAGCATATTAATGTTCCAAAGTGGTTTTCAAACTCGAGTGATGGCCTGGCCAACTTCAAGGGACTATTATCTTTCACAAGCATTTGTATTTGAAATGCTTGAAATATTATAATTTGCACGAAAAATCTTGTAGTTTAGTGCGGTAATCTTTAATTTTACAAGTGTAAAAACCTTGATATGATTCCCTTCCATCTCTATATATTTCCTTAAAAATCCTTCAGAAAATGATACTCTCATTAAGGGAGTAAAACTTTCATTTGATGTACTTGTTTGCATAATTAATTATTGATTTAAATTAATTATTTATAGAGATCTAATTTTATTGAGCCTTCGCATTAAATTAGAGCTGCATTTTTCGCATGGGGAGCGTCACCGTTTTAATTCTCCAATTGTGACGAAAGTGACATAACCATGCATTTATAATTGCACTAAATGTGTGTGTTTTCTCTTTGATTAGTCCATTATTTCTTTCTTTGTTTGTTTACAGTACGAGTATAGCATATTATACTTAGGTATATTATAAGAAATCTACTCACATAGAGATGAGATTCATATTTTGAGAAAAATACTACACATATATACTACACATTGATAGTGAAAAATTGAACCCATCTGATCTCTCACTAACGAAAGACTAACTTTGCCACTAGACCAAGGCATTATCGACTCTGTCTTTCTTTTTTTTAATTTGCAAATATTTTTTATTATTTTTGCAAAAGTACTTGTTCACTGGAATTAATTATTTATTAAAGATGTTAAATATTTATACTCTTAATTGAAAGCAAACAAAAATGAATTCTTAAAACCAAAATAATTCAAAATACTAAATAAACTATGCATTATTTTTTTGTTGAAAATGTCATATTCGTCAAAAGTATTAATATAACAAAACCAATAAGATGATTCAAAAAAAGAAAAAGAAAAAAACAAATCCAACATGAGTTGTTTGACAATCAATTAATTATATTCATCGAGTTTGTAGTTTTCCTGCTTTTTGTTGCCTGAAAATAAGGTTTTTACGTACATATCGTAGCAACATTCTAACGCCTACGAGAAGCAGTAGGTTGCAATATGCAGTAGTGTTTTTCAATATTATTTTGCCCTCGACACTCGACAGCTGATCCATTATCATTAATTAAAATATTTATTATACATGGTAATTATAAATATCGAACTAACTAAGCTACCTTCTATTTGAAATAATGCATGATTACGAGAGAATTGCGCATCGAGAAATGAGAAGAAGCTTTAATAATCTAAGAGGGAAAACATTCCATTTTAAATTTCAAGAGAAAAGGAATGATGAATGATCGAATCAGTTGATTTGGATCAGTAGACAACAGTGGTGTTTGTGAATTGTGATATTATTAACCAAAAAATTAATTAATTCAAAAAAAAAACCTAAAAATAAATTGATTAAAAAACCAAAAAATAAATTATATACGTTTTATCCAACCTACCTCACTATATATGGGTTTGCACTTTACACATTAAGACACTATTACTTATATTAAAACAAAATATACATATATATACATATGAAAATGACAAATATATGAGTAGTTAATCTTTAAATGATCTAAGATCCTGATTAATGAAAGCATTAAAAATACCATATGCGTAAATAGCACTAAACCTCCTTAAAATCTGGAAAAAAAAAAGAAAAAAAAAACCTTATATAATACTCCTAAGTAACTTACATATTATTCAAAAATTAGACTGTACTCTTCCCTCAAAAAAAAAAAAAAAAAAAAATAGAATTATTGGTGTAAATAATTTGCTTTAATAGTGACGACTTTTTATACCATTTCAATTTATAAATTTAAATTTTCATAATGTTGATCGAGATCGAGTTTAATAGTACGGAGTAATATTTTGCTCATCAACTTGTCATTTTTGAACTTGCAATCTATTCAAATATTTGGAAACTTTTATTCAATATCTTATTGTTTAATTTGCAGCGTCTGACGTCTGTTGTGACTATATTGATAATGAAGAAATTTATTTTGAAATTCTCTTATGTATCATCAATTGGAATAATAATTTATTGGGCCTTTCTACTTGCTACTGCATGTACAAGTCTAATAGTATTTTTCTTGCCCATATCCAGTGTCGTGGTACGCGATGTCGTAAATTTCAATCTAAGGAAAAACTTTATCTTTCTTCGGTAGATAATATGCAAACTAAATAGAAATTAATTAAACACAATAGAATTGGATCTTTGAGATTTTAAGGTAATTGATGCAGGTAGGAAGAATCACTAATTCGAAATAGGCTTGATAGGGTTAGATTTAATCAGGTGCCAAATTTCTACGAATGTGTACTTCGGAAAATGGATGTATAAATGGAGATGGGATCATGATTTATATGGAGAGACATCAAAGAATCTATAACTACCAAACATTAATTTTTTATTATTTATAATTTTTTTTATAAAAATAAAAATTGTTATATTATAATAAATCATAATAAACATTTGTAGCTAGAAAATAGAGTTTTTAAATATAATATACCCTAATTTTGGATTTATCAACTCTATTTTAGCTAATGAAATTGAAATTAAATACTAAAAAATAATTATAAACCCTAATTGTATGAGTGAACCCTAGAAAATAATTATAAAATTATACTAAATCATTATGAATTAAAATTGTTGAATATAAAAAATATAAAACTAGTATAAATTAAAATTTAGTTTACGGTTGGAACACATAAATGGGTACAGAGGATCACATGACATGAGTAAGTTGCCCCTCCCTATCCTTAAATATTATAGCATCTATACTGGGACAGCTCAGTTGGTAAGACGCTTCCTCTCCAACCAAGAGGTCGGAGGTTTGAGTCACCTTAAGAGGGGAGGGGGGATGGGAACCATTATTAATCTCTTTAAAAAATAGTAATAAATAAATAAAGTTAGCCACTTCTTCAATGCATTATAACCATGTTATTATGATGAGATCCTATGTCGTAAATTCTTGTGTATTAATTTTTATCTCAAATCAATTATTTTTGCATTTTTATAATGTTTATCATAAAACTAAAAACTTACTATGATATATAAATTCAACTAACATTTATAGCTAAAAATTAAAATCATAAAAATTATATACATTACCCTATTTTAATGAATAAAATTGAAATTAAACTCTAAAAAAATATTGTAAATCCTAGTTGGGTTGGTGAAACCCAATTCATAATCGTAAAGTTAAACTAAATCACAAGGCGATGTTTGCTTGGGGTGTTTAGGCCGGATTGACTAATTTTATCCGGCATAATCTCATGTTTACTTTGTATGATTAAAAAAAACATATCCTAAGGTCTGGTATTGACTTGCAATTTATCTATTAATTTGGTAGTTATAATGAGACATGAAAGTCACCCAAACACATGAGATTATAATAATTCTATCTCATCTTTATCTCATCCCATTAGATTAGTGTTATCTTTCAAACTAAACGTCACCTAAATGTATTGAAATTAAAGAAAAAAATTGAGACACAACTGGTACACCGACTATATTAGGAGTATCGACTTTAATTTGTTCCTCAAACTTTATTAATTTAAACAATATTATTCAGTTAAGATTTAAAGCCCCCTCAAAAAAAAAAAAAAATCTGCTAGCCAACAAATACGGCGATTCTAGTAAATTGAATGCAGGCCCTTAGCATTAATGAAGATGTGTCGAAATCAATGTCGGATTCTCCATATACTTATATCATATCGTTAAGTAAGACAAGTTTCAAATTCACTCTGAAAAGAAAACGATAATAAAAATTAACTGGATATAGGAGAAATTGCCCATTTAAAGTGTGTAATGTAAAAATTACAATTTTAAAGAAAGAATTGTAAAAGTGTCATCTTTAATATTTTAATGTGTAATGGGTCTCACTTTTATATTTAAAACTAGTAATGGGTCCACCCCATTTAATTTTTTTCCAACGAACCAACACGAAGTGACTACTATTTGATTTATTTCTTTTATTATAATTTATCTTTTGTTTTGTTTTTCAGAACTAATAAATTTTGTCATGAATTGACGACGACGAATCTCTACTATATTTGCATGCGTGAATAATGCTATTTTATTTTATTTTTCTTCATGATGCATAGTAATAAATTTTGTCATGGCCGGACGAATCTCTACTGTATGCATGTAGGCGTGAATAACGCAATTGAATGATACTGAATCATACAATTTTGACTGTTTTTTTACAATAATTCAATCTGTACAAGACGAATAAATTTTGGTATCCTATGCCAACCCAAGCCACACAAAACTCAATATATACAACCGTAAAAATTACGAATAGAATTCAAAAATAAACAGACTCACCAAAAAAATTGGTTGGAGAAGAAGTAAACACAACATCTGAGCTAAAGAACTGAGCTGAGGAAGACGAGGCATTATATGAGTTTATCAAGGAGGATATCGTGCGACGTTGCTTGATCTACTTCATCGTATTTTTGGATTATCCAATAATATAGGTAAATTTTAATATCGATTTTATATGCTTAATAAGTAGTTTAGGTATTTATTTTGGAAATAAATTGAATTTTTTTACATGTTGAAAATGAACTTATATGTTTAGGAATTAGTTTATAGATTTATTTTGGAAATTAATTGCTTATTATGTTGTTTAAATTGATTTATTTAAGTGATTGAATTCGAAATTAGTATATATTTGTAATGTTTGTAATATTAAAATTTATAAATATATTAAGAAAAAAAAGGAAAAAATTTGGATATAGCCAACCGGTCATTCTGACACCGGAAAAAAGGCCGACCGGTCGAATATTCCGGTCGCCGGAAATCACTTTTCTGGTAAACCGACCGGCCGGTTGGCTATACCATTATTTTTCATTTTTTTTTTCTAAGTATGGATAGTTTATCACATTTATTTTTTGAGCTTAAAAATTCTTCCTATAGATTTATATTGAAATTAATTGATTATTATTTTGTTAAATTAATTCTTTTAATATTTAATTCGAAACCCGTCATCACCTCCAAAGCCCAAATCATCAATGCCCATGACGGCCCGTAAATGTGATATTTCTTGGACATTGTCTGAAACGTCCTTAAATAGTACTGAAGGGTTATGTGTACGCACCCCAAGGAAAACCATTAAATTCATCCTCGTCATTAATCAACTCCCACAACCACGGGAAAACATTGGCCTTCGCCTCGTGTCCGAGAATAAAACAATTTGCCATCAACAAGTTTGATAGCTTCACATGAACTTCACCATCTGGATCATTGGCCGATGTGAGCTCCTTTAGTTGCGAGTTCAACCACGCCTCATTCCTATTAATGCCGCCACAGACGACCTGAAAGAAATGCGATTCACTTGGATGCCTCTGAATCCTAAGATCAAACAGTGTAGGCCCAAATCTCAACCCTGTAATGAGAGCGTGGTCTCGGATGGTGTATTCTACGTCTTGGCCCCTAATGTGGAACCAAATTCCTTGCTCAGTAACAATACAACGAGATATAATAGAGTTTAGCAATTTTTTATTGTTTTACCCCGGCTCCCAATTCAAAAAATGTCCAAAAGGCCCCTCTTGAAATCTATCGACTAAGGTATAGCTCTCGCTCACTACGTCACGGATATCAGCCAAGAGTTTAATCCTATAGTTGTTAGTCACATACATGTTCTTGTTGATCAAATAGCTTCGACGGAACTATGGGGGCTCAGATTCCTGTAAAATAGGGACACAATCGATATTATTATTAGTATTAAAATTTAAGTATTATGTTTAATAAATAATCGTTATGTTTAATATATTAAGTATTGAGCATATAAAATAGTATAAATTTACAGTTAAGATTATCCAAATAATTACTTAAATAATTAATTTAAACAAAATATATATATATATAAAAGATCCATCAATCTATACTTAGAAAAAATAAATAAAAACATTACATACGCTTTTTGAATTAAATCACATATATATACGTACAAAAATTTTGATTATTTTTCTTAGCATATATGTAAATTTCTGAATTTCAAAAATAACATATATATACGTTTTTTAATTAAATTACTTAAAAAATAAATTTAAACAAAATATATATCAATTAATTTTCAAAATAAATATACAAACTATTTTATTAGCTCAAAAATAAAATGTGTTTAACAATATTTACTTAGAAAAAAATAATAAAAATTGTGGAATAGGCAACCGGCCAATCAGGCGACCCGAATGTCAATTTTCCGGCGACCCTAATATTCATCCAGTTGCCCGTTTTCTGGCACCATATTGGCCGGTTGGCAATCCCAAAAAAAATATTTTATTTTTCTGATCACATATGTAGATTTTAATGTTTCAAAAATAACATATATATACGTTTTTGAATTAAATCACTTTAAAAAAAACTTAATTTAAACAAAATATATATCAATTAATTTTCAAAAAAAATATACAAACTATTTTATAAGCTAAAAAAATGTGATTAACAATCTTTACTTAGAAAACAATAAGAAAAATAGTGGTATAGGCAACCGGCCAATCAAGTGACCGGAATGTCAATTTTCCGGCGACCGGAATATGCGTCCGGTTGCCCATTTTACGGCACCGGATTGGCCGGTTGGCAAACCCACAAAATTTATTTTATTTTTCTCAACACATATGTAAATTTTATTATGTTAAGCATTACATATATATATACTAACTTTGAATTAAATCCTAACAAATAATAAATTTAGAGATCCCAACAAATACAATTTCATACAATTGGTAACAAATCATAAAAAATTGTATTTGTATCAAATCAATCTTGATCCACAATTAATAAAATTTAAACCCTAACAAATCATACAATTTATATCATAACAAATAATACCATTTTAATTCATACCAAATCATAACAAAAAAAATCAATACATTTTTTAAAACATACCAATATTCGTCATGGAATTATTTCGATTGAGATTCCTATTTCTTTTTCCGGGAAGACTTTGTGTTCCTCGCCATCGACGTCATTGTCGATTATGTACCCTCCCGCCATCCGGTGCGATGCAATGCAAGTTATTCGAACGTAGAGAGTGAGGAGTAGGCGAAGAGGGTGAGGATTATGGGACGAGGGAGGTTGAGCCGAGAGAGTGAGAGAGTGGGTCGTCGAGTGAGAGAGTGGGTCATCGGCGTCGGGTCGGTAGGGAGAGTAGTAGAGAGAGTGAGAGGTGGTAGGGTTTTTTGTGAATTCTACAATGCAAAAATAAATAGGAATAAATAGGGGAGGGGGATCAGAATATAAAAAAGAATCAAAACAAAACAAACAATACAAAAACATAAAAAAATAGAATCAAGGGAGCTGAGGAAGCTTCGGTGTTTTTGTTTTTTTTTTTTTTTGCTTGTTAAAGAATCACTCCTTCACGGGTAGAGTGGTGGAGAGTATTATGTTTGTGTGTGTGTATAACCATAAGAGAGTGAGTGTGGGAGTGGATATCCATATATATAACCATAGTATTAGGGTGGATATCCATAATAATAGGGTTTTGTTGTTTTGTTTCTATGATAAGGGAGAATATATTCTCATGCACACACGACACACACTTCATTATTTTGAGAGTTTGAGAGTGGGCCCCATTCATAAACAAACGAAAAAAACATCTTGACCGGCACAATTACCGGAGCCGAGCATCTATCAGCTCATACACAACATCCAACACAATTGTGGGCCACTATCATACATTATTTAATTATGTAAGGGTAATTTTATAATTTAGTGTTTAAAAGGGGTATTTTTTACATTTTGGTGTTTAAAAGGGGTAGAAACACCGAAGTTCCCTTATTAAAACTAGTACCCAAAAAAAAAAAAAGAAAAAAAAAAAGACAAGTTTGAAATTCGAACATACGTAATCATACCTTATCGTCAAATTCCAATTCCAAAAGGTTGAAACGGCTAGTAACGAATTTCATGACCCAATTCGCATTTGCGTGATATATAGTCACGTATGGACCCAAAAAAAAAAAAGGTGTGACTTTTTGTGTGTACCGTTGCTGACAAAAGTAAAAACAAAAAATGAATAATATTTCACGTACTTTGGTTAAATTTTAGTCTTAATATTTTAAAATACCCTTTTTTTAAACTAGCATGGCATTTATACCCCCTTTTAAAAACATATATGATTTATACCCCTTTTATTATTTTAATATATAAAGTATAATTTTTTATTACACACACCCCTTTTAAAGTATAATTTTTTATGCCCTTGTTTAGAGTTATTTTTTAGGGTTAGTTGTATGCTTAAATTTGTATTAATCTATGTATTTAAGTGATTAAATTTATGTGTAGTACTTGATGAATTATTAGTTTAAATTTAACTAATTTAATAATTCTCTTGATTTATGAAATTTTGTTGTTTAATTTGAATAAATACATGAGGGTTGCCGGCGGTGGGGAAATTCCGGCAGCCCTACGCCGGCGGTGGAAAAAGTATGTTGTTTATAATTATTTTTTAGGTTTAACTGTATGCTTAAATTTTTATTAATCTATGTATTTAAGTGATTAAATTTATGTTTAGTACTTGATGAATTATTAGTTTAAATTTAACTAATTTAATCATTCTCTTGATTTATGAAATTTTGTTGTTTAATTTGAATAAATACATGTATGGACATAAAAAATAATTCTAAACAACATACTTTTTCCACCGCCGGCGTAGGGCTGCCGGAATTTTCCCACCGCCGGCAACCTTTTTCTAGTATAAATTTTAGGGCCCACTTCAATATAATAAGAAAGAGGACATTTATCACATTCAAATTTAAAAGGGGGCATATATCACATCTTCATTTTCAAATAGGGCATTTTAAATTTTCACCCTAAATTTTATGTAACCTGAATTTAAAACAATATACTCCGTAGTTACGTAGATTCAAAAAAAAAAAAAAAATGAAAAACTTTAATCGCAACATCGATGATATCTTCGACCGAGAAATGAAATTCTTGAGGCCCTATCTCATGCGTCGCACTTTTACATATTGTATAATTTTGGCACCTAACGGCAAATTTACGAATATGTATAAGTCATTTTTATCTCAAGTATTATCATTTGAGAAAAAAACAAATATATAATTAATTTAAGAAAACTAAAAGTTTGTGAATTGACGTTATTCAAAATTTTAAATAATACTAATAAAAGGGGAAAATACACAAATTTATCCTAATAAATTCACCTTATGACAAATCTAGCCTTAACTTCACATCCGGGACAATCTTAGCTTTATAAATCAAATGTGTGACAATTTTAGTCATTTAATGAATTTTGGCACCAATAGAACCTGTTGTCCTTTGGGGCCTACGTTGCCAACTAAATTTTCCGTTACAAATTCATCAAACGGCTAAAATCATCACATATGTTAATTTATAAGGTAAAAATTGTCACACATGTGAAGTTCGTGCTAAATTTGTCACAAAATAAAATTAAAGAGCTAAAATTGTCACGAATGTAAAGTTAAGGCTAAATTAATCACAAAGTGAATTTATCAAGCTAAATTTGTGTATTTTCCCTAAAAAAAAATTGTTTGAGAATCAACATAGATGTCTTTGAATTTAGCTGAGTTCAAGTTTTTACCTATTAAAGGTGACCTAGTAGTATACTGCTCTGTCTGTAGCCTAATGTTTCATAAGTACTACGAGTTTGTCACACTTATTTTCTCATTTGTGATTTATAGGCTATTGCACGAGGATGGTGGTTTGCCTGATGCATACAAAGGCAGTGGTTACAAGTTCGAAAAAAAAAAAAAAGTCTCAAGTTTTGAAACACAAGGCCCAAAAGAGTGACTTTTTATGTCTGAAAGAGTTGGTTAAAGTTGCAAACATTTCATTTCTCGCTTTAGCACCCTTTTAAGCGAGTGAACACTTTACTTGATACTCCTACTTTTTTATATGTTTGTGCGTTGTGCATAGCCCAAAAATCATTGTTTTTTTTTTTTTTTTTGCGTAATATATACCAAGAGCAAACAATCTTTTGATTTTTTTTTGGCGTAATATATACCAAGAGCAAACAATCTTTTGACATGCTCTACTACAATTAAATAAGGCATAAATAACCAACCCTGTAAAAGATTATTACGACTGAATAGAAAGAAAACTATTTGAATTAGAACATAGTATATATGCGCTAATATTTAATTTTTGCAGCAACATTCTAAATAAGGCACTACGTTGATCCTATGGAGTTCAAATACCTCCGTCGACGCTTATATGTTGACTTAATTAACTTAATAACATAAATTAATAATGCAACACAACTCTACAAATAAATTTACAACTAACCATGCCATCGTACTTCACAAGATCCGTCCATATCTTCTGCAGCGACTAAGCATAATCATCTCTAAACTTGAGAAAGATTGCAAGCCTAGTGTCACGCTTACAAGTTACAACCAATGGTAGACGCGGAAAAATTGTTCGGTGGGTTATATCAAACAATATATTCTTATAATTCAACTTGTTGGTCGGGCTGATGTATAGAAATTACTAATAAATACCAATTATTTTGCTACAAATCTATAAGGAAAAAAAAAAAGTGGGAGATTAAGACCCTATGGACATGTTGTAGATCCGTCACTGCTTACAACGCAATTATCCGTAGTATATAACTATTGGGAGGAGAAGTAATTTTCTCATCTGTGCTATTAAATAAATGATAATGAGTGAGAAAAACTTATCATGTGTATGAAAAAAAAAAAGAATTGTGAGAAACCTATTTCTAGTGAAATTCTATTTAGAAATAAAATCTTCCTATTAAATGTTTTTAATTATTAACTAATTGACTTAAATTGATTAAATTTATGAACTACGTATATTCTAATATTTTTTATTATGATTTTTTCAATATTTAGCATTTGAGATTTTTTCTATCCTAATTTTAGTGTACTATCTGTGTTTCAATTTATTTTTTTTACTTTATGAATTTATTTTCTTTGATTTGAATATATTATGATTAATTTTAATTTTATTTATTAACTAAAATTCACTAAAGGGGTTTATAATTGTTTTTTTCGAATTTAATTCAAGTTTTAATAGTTAAATAAGGTCGATAATTTCTAAATTATGATATATAATATTGTAAAATTTTAATTTTTAGTTATAAATGTCATTTATAATTTTAAATTATAATATATATAGTAAATATCATAAAAATTATAAAAATAATTAATTTTGAACACTATTGGTATAGAATCTCGTATTTTTACACACATTCATGGTGAATTGTGCATGTTCCAAATCTGTACGAAACGGTGACCTTTCCGGCCCGACCTTTTGAGACCATTGGGCCAGCCCATACTTGTCTGTTACTGTTATTTGTTAGAAGCATGGCCACACTTAAAATTGGTTTTATTAAGGGCGTAAAAATTGAAATTACAGTAACATAGTCGAGTTACGCCTAACGTATCTAATTGGATTTTTTAGTTTTTGTATATTAGTATATGATTTTTTGGGATAGTATTATTCTATGATACTATAATACAAGGACCGCTCCGATCTTTACACGCCATGGACATATTTTAATTCATTAAGAGGGCGTTTACTTCGAGAGATATGACTAATCCTATAAATAGGACTAAATAAGGGATGAGATAGGATTAATATAACATGATTAATATCAAATTGAGGGATAAAGTGCGGGCCAATACAAGGTATTGGGATATCCTCTATTTCCAATCTTATAATGTAAATATGAGATTAGGCCGGATAAAATTAGTCAATTTGACCTAATCACCCCTAAGTAAACGAGATATTCCGTATAAAGTTGGTAAATAAACTTTTATTCTCTCTTATACTTCCTTTTATATCATTTTACTTTATACTCTCTATGTCCATTAAATACGTGCCCCATTTAAAATAATATGTGTCTTGTATTATAATAAATCACTTATAAATTTGAGGAACAAAGAGAATATTAAACAGAGCCTCAATGTATCAAAAAGATTGTTGTGGATAAAATAGTTTTCAAGGTACATAGATAAACTAATTTTCTCCATCTTACTTTAGTTTGTTTGCTAGTCTGTTGACCATCATTCTATATCTATGCGCTAGCACGTTTGTACTACATGCTTCTCCTTGGCCTACTTGACAAGATAAAATTGAAAAGTTGGAAACTCAAAATAATAAAAGAATTAAATGTCTAATTTGTGTTTGTGGATATTTTGGAGTTGAAAAACAAAATTTTGGAGTTAGAATTGAAATTTTATAATTCGAATAAATTCAATCCACAATAAAAAGAAGTCAAAGTAGTTGTAAGAATTCAATAAAATTAACCCAAAACGAACCCATTTCTTTAGGACTGGTCCGACCCATCAAACACACCTGATCGAGCTGGTTAACCCTAGGCCAACCCATGCTTGGCTGGGCCTAGCTGGGTTAGCCCGACCCAGTTAACAAATATAAGCAACGCTGGTACAGCCCGGCCTGATTTCAAGCTGAGTTAGGCAGCTTATGATTAGGCCCGACAAGATTTTGGGCTGGACCAGGCAGCTAAAAATGATAGAAGTCCGACTGGCCCAGCCAAGCCCGTTCCAATTATTTTTGTACTAAAAGTATAATTTTGGGCCGTATGCTTTAGAAAATGTGGCCCGATAGGATTTCATGCGAGTTCGGGCCTGCCCATTTTTTTGCCAAAACTTCATCGGACTCGGGTCGAGACGGCCCAATCCGCTGATATGCTATCCCTAACGAAAATATTAAGATCCATTCAAACGTGTGGCTAACTTGTAGGTATTTTTAGTACTACTACTCCTATATTACTTCATTAGTCTTCCAAAGTTGTTCATATTATCAGGGTTGGTCCTGTATTCTGCGAGGCCCTAGGTGAAAACAAAAAATGAGCCCTTTAGTAATGACAAAAAATACCTACAAAAGAACAGTAGAAGATATAACAATAATCGATGTAGTAGGGAAATAATTTTTTACCTTATCTCAACATAACAGGCCTCACAGTTTTAGACGCAGAAGTATTTGTCAAATATGTGTAACCTAACTCATCAACTATTTTTTTTTTCTTTCAATTGATAACATAGCCAACCAATTCAACTTGTTTTGCAACATAGTTGATCGTAGATAGGTCTTAATCAAATTCAATTTTGAAAAAGATTTTTCAGCTGATGCAACTGTAACCGGTATGGTTAATAAAATATTGTAGGAAAAATAAACATTTGGGCCCTCTTTAAATATTAAGAAAGGAAAATGCGTTTCTTTTTTTCTTTTTTTGTTTTGCATTAAGTTTAAGTTGATTAAATAATTATTCCCAAAAATTAAGATTGAATAGTAATTGCAATAATTTTTTTCTTTAAAAAAAATGTTGACCCCCCCAATTTTGGGACCCAAAGCATGGGACTTGCGAGCCTTGAGTCGAGTCCGACTCTGCATACTATTATACCTGGTAGTATTATTTTATTTGTCTCTAAAATTTGTCTATATTTCATTTTAGACAATGAAAAATGTTTTTAATACCCTTACACTTATTTAATCATGGCTCATTAGTCACCACTAACTAATTTATTTTAATAAATACATAATAAATATATTAAAAAGAAGACCTAAAATTCGTCCCGATAATGCCAAGTGGAGAAGCAAGAAGGACAAATGTGTTGAAACGTTAATGACACTCTCATTCTCTTGCAAACTCTTTTAATTAATTAATTTACACCATGGCCCCACCCCGATTCCTACTTTGATTTCATATATAGTATTTCGAATTCGCACCAAATCCAAAATCTTCTTCTAAAATTGAGTTTTGAAATTTGTCTCGAAATGGCCCTGAAACCTTAAAAATAAAAGCAAAAGCAAAACCCCTGTCCTCAACATTCCCCTCCACTCCTCTGGGCCCCTCTCCTCCTAGTTACTCACTCTGCCTCCGCCATTATTATATCTTCCTCAATCAACCAGCAACCATTTTCAAATCTCTCTCTCTCTCTCCCCTCTCCCACGAGAATGGCTAGTGGTAAAGAAGGAGCAGGTTACTGGCTACCCCCTGAGTTTCTGAGCGACGACGATTTTCTCATTGACACAAAGAATTTCAGCAACAGTAACACTCACAACTATGTACTGGAACCTGACTTCTGCTTCCCCGCTGAGTTTCCTTTCGATTGTCATACTCAGAAAGATCATCTTCTTCAGGCACTCAATGATTTTCTCATTTTACACTTCTTCTTCTTTTTTATTTTTTGGTTGTAATTTCTATTTTTTCCCCCTACAGAAATTCTGTGCGATGTCGACTTCGCCGCAGTCCACACTTTCCGGCCTCCGCAGTGGCGGAGGTTCACACAACGGAAGCCCAAACGCCGGGCAGTCGCCTCCTTCGGCGCTGATGAGCCCCAGATACGATGCCGTTGAGGATCTCATATTCCTCGCCGCCGGTGAAGTCGCGAAGCTCAGGCTGAACCGCGGCCGTGCGATGAACTCCTGCCCACAGCCCAGAAATCTTCCCCAATTTCACAAAGATACAAAAATCTCGCATACACAGGTAATAATTATCCCCATTAAACATATTTCGTATTTTCTTCTAGAATCTTCTTCTAGATATTTCTCATGCATTTCATTTTCAGCCCCAGTTTGAAAAAATTGGTTCAAGGGCAGTTAGGGGAATGAGCCATGTTGCATGGGATCCTTACCATTACCAAAATCACTCCCACGGAAGAGCGGCTCCTGATGGCGGCGGTGCGGCGGCGAGAAAGGCCTGTGCTGGAACAGGGGTGTTCTTGCCTCGGCGATACGACAGTAACTCTCATTCATCATATTCTCGCACTAGTCCAGGTATTTTACACCTCCCTC
>CM038117.1:12428945-12501004 GCA_001642375.2 Mentha longifolia
ATTCGAGTTCCTCAAGTGTGTTCAGTATGAGGCCACAAGCTCGAGGATTTTCGATCAATTCTGTCTTGTAAAATTCGATTCTGGGATCGGTTATGTCATCAGCTCGACAAAAACTTGGAAGATCTCGGCGCCTTAGATACCTTTCCATGCCGGGCACATCCTTTACAAGTGTATCCAAATCATCTCCTACAAAAGGCAATAAACAAGAGCAGAATACAAATAAGTGGAGAAATTGCACTAAAGGTTGATGATTTTTTACTGTTTCTTGATATTTATTGCATAAGATGAACTCATGAACAGAGGAAAAGGAACCTATAAACCGTTCTACATTCAAACAAATAAACTAGGAACTCAAGAGAAACTCTGCTACACTCAACAAATTAGGGCACAACTCCAAATCATGAAAAAATCAACATTAAAAAAAAAAAAAAAAAAAAAAAGAAGTGAAATGTGCAAACATACCTTGAAAAGGAAGCTCTCCAGATTCAATAAGCTTAGGAAGAGAAAAGAAGATCCAAAGGCAGGCGGCGCTGATGGTCCTAGCATCGAAAATGGGGATCCCGACATCATTAGACACATCGAAAGTGAACCCTAACACCCCATCTGCAATAACACATGAGATCCGACTGCCGCCGCCGCCGCCGCTCTGCAGCAATTTCTTGAACAGAGGTTTAGTGTTAGTCCTCAGGGATTCGAAGACCTCCAAGTAGTTGTCGCCGCGGGGGTGGTTCTCCGGCAAGCCGTCGGAGATCGTCCGGATTCGGAAACTCGGGTGGGATTGGAAACGGGTGTGGATGTTGGAGTGGCGGAGGAGGCGGTCGTGGATGTGGTCGGTGAGTAGGAAGGTTATGTGGAGGCCCTCGAGGCAGAGGAGCTCGGCGAGCTTGAGCATGGCGTTCACGGGCCCCTGGAGAGGTAGCGGGAAGATCAGTACGTGCGGCGGCGCCGGCATTTCTTGCTCCATCGGAAAGTGGATGGAGAGGTCGGAGTTAGCAGAGTTGGTCGCGATAGAACTGTCTGGCGGTTGGGCCAATTTGGATCAACGTTTTTTATTTTCTTTTTTCTTATTTTTTTTTCGGTAATAATTTGAGGAATATTTTCCTATTCAAGTTAATAATTTTTCATGAACACATTAATTATACACACAATGACTTGGTAATAGTAAAGCATTCCTCTAACAAAAATAAAAATACAATCTCAAAATAAAAAGACAATACTATCCATCTACTCATTATACAAGGTGATTTGCTGTTAGTTTTAGCAGATTATATATAATAACATTGGATAAAGATGCTTCCATCAAAGAAAAAGGAGAGTGGGCAGGAAATAAGTGGGGTTGGGTTTGGAATTGGAGGAGGGATTTTTTTAGTGGGATAGGGATAGAGAGTTGTTTTTCTATTTACTTTTTTTGACAGGTTTAAACCAACTCGAGACAAGAAAGATAGCTGGAGGTGAATAGCTGAAAGCAATGGATTTTTTTCATCGAATCAGCATATGTCGAGATTGTAAAGAAAGTCATTTGGTGCAAGCTGACACCAAACAAAGCCTCTACTTATTTTTTTTCATGTTCGTTTGCATATAGAGTTTGGGCTGGTTGCTATAGTTGGTTTTGTCTTGAGTATGTCGGACATGTTAACCCATTATGTCATTTTATTCAACATTTGGGTTTGACAAGTAAGAAAGGAACTTCGGAGTGGTGAAAAGCCCTTTGGATTTGCATTGTGTTGTGGAACCTATGGAATCTTCGTAATAGGATGGTGTTCGAGAAGTCGTCAAGTTAGTGCAAAAATTTGATTGAAGTGATTAAAATTAGGTTTTGATTTTGGATTTCAAGTCTTTCCCCAAAAGTTTCTTGCTATAGTTTGGGAGATTGGATTAGTAGCCCCACTTTATGTCTGAAGTTGATGTAATTTTGTTGTTTGGTTGTAATTGTTGTGTCCCTATTACTGTTTGGATTGCACCCCTCGTGCGTTTTTAATTTAATTTTTTTTCACCTTAAGAAAACAAGGTGATTTGTTAATTAAAATACATTAGTAAACACTGACCATAGATCATATTATGGAAATATAGTTTTCTTATTCTGTATGTAGGATAAGATTTGTGGATAGGTTTCACACAGAGCAGATCCTACGACATGAAGTCCATAGAACTCTGTTATTTTTTTCTTTGAATTATATTACATAGTAATTTCAAAGACCGAGCTCTGCTTATTTGCCGTACTGTATTGTACTCTGATAACATAAAAATTAACCACAGTAGAGAGCTTCGGACATCGATGATCAGCGACGAACAACTTGAGCGCTCTTGGTTTTAATGTCTTCAATCAGACGTTCCAAGTGAGAGTAAGATGATCCTCCTTCACTCATAGATCTCTTTGCCGAATTCGCCATCTCATCAGCGTTTCTTCGAAACTCCTCTTTCCTTACCTCCATAAGATTTCGAATAGTTTCCTCAATCACACTTCTATCACAAGTATCCTTCATGTCCAAACCCAGCTTCCATTCTTCCTCAACTAACCGGCTATTAACCTGCTGGTCGAGGAAATAAGGCCAGCAAATCATAGGCACCCCTTCGTATATGCTCTCTAGAGTCGAGTTCCATCCATTGTGAGTCAAGAATCCACCAACAGCTGGATGTGCCAACACCTCCTCTTGAGGTGCCCAGTTTACAATGTATCCCCTCTCTTTAGTACCTTTTGATAATGCCACCGGAATCTCACGTTCCATGCTTTTTCCGGCTACAGAATCCGGCCTTATCACCCACAAGAACCTCTGACCACTATTGACCAGACCATGCCAAAACTCCATCTGTTGATCCTTTGTTACTGTGGCCAGACTTCCGAAGCTCACGTAGAGCACGGACTTGAGTGGTTGAGAGTCGAGCCAGGTAATACACGACTTATCTTCTTCCCACAAGCTGTTGGAAAATGCAGGTGGTGGTGCTGCAGTGGCTGCGAGTTTGGCCTTGAAATGTGCGTGCAGTGGTCCGATGGTGTAGACATTCGGACAGACTTTACGCATCTCAGAGAGTATGGGTGCTTCGAGTTCTTCAAATGTGTTCAGTATGAGACCAGAAGCTCGAGGATTTTCTATGGATTCCGTCTTGTAGAATTCGATATTGGGATCAGTTATGTCACCGGATCGACAGAAACCTGGAAGATCTCGACGCCTCAGATACCTTTCCATGCCAGGCACACTCTTCACAAGTGCATCCAAATCATCTCCTGCAACAAATAAAGAACAGTATGATGTATAAGTAAAATTTTGAGGTGCTCTAACAAAGAAACAGTAAAATATGCAGACCTTTGTCTTAAAATGGAGAAATTGCATTGATGGGAGTAACAATTAACTATCGATAGTTATACCATGACTTGGTAGGTTAGTTCTGGAATAAACCATCTATATATTATAGAGGAGAATGAAACAGAGGCCTTCTTAGCTCTCTCTCTACGAAAGTTGTGAATGGCTTCTTTGGAGGCAAAGAGATGAGACACAAAAACCATCATAACTTTCACTAATGAAGGTCTATATTATGAATTTATGATGCTCTCAACTGATTCATACAGAGGAGAGTGCGTTTGTTAAGGAAATGGGAACACTGCGAGAAAATGTTTCACAAAACAATCAACTAGAGTTTCTCTCAACCTAGTAAACGTAAAGCTAATAAAAAGCATTGTTTAATACTTTGGATGCTCTTCACACTTAGGTGGAAGATCACCTGAGGAGGATGAGTTGAAAAGACCTTATATATTACCTCAAGTCTTGATCAATGCATCTAAGAAATTTTGGTATTAATTAGGGTGCCTTCTCTTTGAAGGAAAGTAAGAGGAAACCATTTTCTCTCATTAATTCTAGTTCTTTATGTAGATAATTTTTCATGTCATGATGAAAACTTTTCCATGGGTAACTTTTTTCACATTTTCACTCCAAATCTCACTAATTTGGAGTGATAATATATTTTTTTATGTTAAATCTCTTTTTCACTTTAACGAACATAAGACAAAACAAGTGGGGGACCGCGTGGACAAAAAAATTCAACATTTTCTTCTCTCTCGTTTCCCTCTTCCCATTTCGTATATCGTATGTTTTCTTAAGTTGAAAAAAATACTTAACATGTGGAAAAATATTATTCATTCAAAATAGTTACAAAAATATTATCATTATTTGGAGTGAAAAGGTGAAAAAATATCTACCCAAGAAAAAAAAAAATCTTCATATATTGGAAAAATTATTCATGATAGAGAACAAAAGAAAAAGAAGAAAATTAGTGAAAAAAGAAGAAAATTGGTGAAAAAAGGCACAGATAAAACAAGTAAGAATTATATTATGGAGATAAAAATTTCCATCATTTTCTAATTCTTTCATTTCATTTTTCATTCAAGAGACACACCCCTAATCAAATAAAATAACCTACGAAATTATCTATATCTTCCTTTAATATGCAATGATACAATGTATTTACGAAGTGAAATTTAGAACACATGATAAAAATTATTCTTTTTTATTTCGAAGTAGTAATAGTTAAAATGAAAATACAAACATTAATTTCATCCAGTGACATTAATAGCTAAATCATTTATGAAGAAATGTACCTGATCTACATATTAATAGTTTATATAGATATAGCATAAGGGAGTGTTTGTATAGTAGCCTACGGCTATGGCCTGCAATTTATTTATCTCACATGTCTTCATTTAAGAGCAAATGATGCAAAGAGACCAACCAAAACAATCCAAAATCGAACAATATATCCACTCTATGTCATTAGTTTCGTAATCAAAATGAAATCATACAACATTTTCTCGATTTCAAGACAGGCTTAAAATCTGAAAACTGGAGACAAAACTGCACCAACAAGCTGTTCTAAGGTTCAAAAAATTAACCCACACCCATCCACAAACACAAACTCTGCTACAGTCTATACATATTAGCAGCAGAATCCCCCCCCCCCCCTCCCCCCAAAAAAAAAAAAAAGAGGAAAAGAAATGATGATACCTTGTTTGAAAGAAAGGACTCCAGATTGAATAAGGTTGGGAAGACAAAAGAAGACCCAGAGGCAGGCAGCACTGATAGTCCTAACATAGAAAATAGGAATTCCGACATCATTAGCAACATCACAAGTGAACCCTAGCACCCCATCTGAAATAACACATGAAATCGGAATGCCGCCGCCGCCCTCGCTGCTCTGCACCAATTCCTTGAACAGAGGTTTGGTCTTGGTCCTCAGAGATTCGAAGAGCTCCAAGAACTTATCGCCGCGGGGGTGGCTTTCCGGCAAGCCGTCGGAGATGGTCCGGATTCGGAAACCCGGGTAGGATTGGAAGCGGGTGTGGATGTTGGAGTGGAGCAGGAGGCGGGCGTGGATGTGGTCGGTGACTAGGAAGGTTATGTGGAGGCCTCCGAGGCAGAGGAGCTCCGCGAGTTTCAGCATGGAGTTCACGGGCCCCTGCAGTGGCAGCGGGAAGATCAGTACGTGCGGCGGCGGTTGGTCCATCGGAAAATTGGAGAGAGAGAGATGGAGAGGTGGAGTAGATCGGAGTTGGCTGAGTAGGTTAGGATTGGATTGGTGGCGATGTTTTCGTTAGACTGTCTGGTCAATTTGGATATTGTTCGGTCGTTTGTATTGGGGGAGGTGCGCTTACGCTTTTTACAAAACGTTAAGATATATTTTGTTTTCGATTTATTATACCAAAGTGGTTGTCTTTCTCCAATATTGAATTTTCTATTTTTAGACATTAATAGGCATAATTAAAATCTGTACTAGTTTTTAGTTTTAAATTTTAAATTTTAAATTTTAACTAACCATTTTAATAAGGGTTAAGTAATTTATTGTTATACAGTATTATTTTCAAAAGAAGACATATATTTAAAACTTCTGGCGAATATCTCCAACAATGGTCTTCTTAGAGCATCCCAACGCTCTGGGATCGCCCGTGCACCACCGCGAGCGATCTCGGGACCGATCCCGGGCACATGTTGGGGGACGGTGGGATCGGAGAGGAGAGATCGCTGAAGCGTGCAGGGCGCGATCTCTGTGCTGACGTCATTATGACGTCAGCCACCCTAATTTTATTTTATTTTATTTCTTAAAATCAATTTTCTAGAACAAAAAAAAAAAAAAAAAAATCAAAAGAGCCGTTTGATGCATCAACGGCTACTTCCAAGATTTCACCTATAAATTCATCTTCATTTTTCTTCTTCTTCACCCCTCTTAACTCAATTTCTTCCTCATTTTTCTTTAAGTTTTTGAAATTTTTACATCAAATTCAAGCAAAAAAAAAAAAAAGGTTAAAAAATGGCGGATCCAATGGAAAACAAATTCAACGCTTGGTACGGAGATTACGCCGCCTCCCACAAATCCGGAGGATCCTCCGACTCCAACTCTGGGGCTCAGTTTTGGTGCATTTGCCAACTCTCCGGCGCCATTCATGGGCTATTCCGGCGAAGCCTATCGGCCCTCTCCGCCCGATAGTCAACAATGCGGTTGGATTTTCAACCTCTCCCATTAATTCCGGCGAAGCTTGCTTCGCAACGCAAGGCTTGGAGTCCATGAATCTCGCCGCCTCATTCGAGAGTGTCTCCAATGTTCCCGCTCCGTCACCGTCGAAAGGAAAAGGGAAGGCGAAAATGAAGGCGAAGGTGAAAGCGAAGGCGAAGCCCAACGAAGATGACAGCGATGGCACTCCGACAAATAAGCCTCCCACCCCATATTCTCCCGAAGAAACGGCGGTTGTCGCGTGGTGTTGATTTGCCTTGCTCAAGATCCGAGGAAGGGAAGACACCAAACAAACCTCCAATTTTGGAAGCGGATTGAACAACTTTACAATCAAAAGAAGCCAAAAGACGCAATTGACCGGGATCAGGTTTAACTCAAATCGCATTTCGGAAGAGCGCAAGCAAAAATTACCTCATTCAACGGCTACTACCTTCAAACAAAGAGGGAATGGCTAAGCGGGTCGTCCAGCGAGGACATCTACGACGCTGCAAATAAGTTGTTCTAGGATATGAACAACAAGCAGTACTTCGTTCTTAAGGAGGCTTGGAGGATCTTGGCACCAACTTCCTAAATTTTAAGGCATCGGCTCGAAGGATGACACGAGTGGCTCTGATAAGCGACAAAAAGACCTTGATGGGTCGTCCAATTCAAGTCGATCCGAGGATGATGCTGGTTTTTATAGTCATGATCGCCGATTGGGCAGAAGCAAACAAAGAACCAAGCTCGCAATAAGGGGAAGCGACGGCAAGTGCCACAATAGAAGACGTCCCCGAGGAAATGAATGTCAATCTAGTCCAAACAACGACCGAAGAAAATTGAGAATTCGTCGAGTGGGCAAAGGCTAAAGCTCATGAATCACGTTGAAAAGCGAAAAGGAATTATCAGAAGGCGTTGGCGACAGATACGAGCAAAATGACGACAACGCAATTGGAAGAACATCTTGAGCTATGCAATGAATTGAAGAGCTTGATTTGATTTTTTTTATTATTATCTAAATTTAGATGTTTCTTTAATTTAGATGTTTTTTAAATTTCATGTAATGTCTAGTATTTTAATTGAATATATAAAATTAGTTTCAAATTATTTGGTTTAGATACAAATCAAAATCGAAAACAAAACAAAAATCAAAAATATCAATTGAAATAAAAAAAGATTTAAAAAATAAAAAATAAGAATAAAAATTAAAAAAAAAATCAGAGAGATCTCGTGCATTGGGGCAGTTTTCCGGGTGTGGGATCTCTCCCACCGGAAAGTGGGAGAGATCCCACAATTCAAGATCTACATTAGGGGTGCTCTTATTGTTGCACCAAACAACGCAGGTGATGCAGTTTCAACTTTTCTATCGGCAGGCACTGGATCTCTGGCCTGCCGACAACAATGATTGTTCTCAACTGGAATTGTAGGGGGTTAGGCCATCCCCTTGCAATTCCTACTTTATGTGAACTCAATTGAGTCCAAAGACCTGATGCGATTTTTCGTTTTGAAACATTAGCACACCGTGTAAAAGTTGAGGAAGTGTGACTTCGTCTTAATTTTCAAAGTTGTCTGGCAATTGATTGTGTAGGTCGAAGTGGAGGTTTATGTGTTTTGTGGAAGGAGACTACTGCTGGGAATGTTCTTTCTTACTCCCAAAATCATATTGATATGGAAATTAAAGGTGTTGATTGTAATTGGAGTGTTACTGGTTTTTATATATGGCTTTCTTGAACGACATCGCAAGAGAAACTCTTGGAATTTACTTCGACGGTTGAGCTCGGTTCGTATGCTACCTTGGGTAGTAATTAGGGATTTCAACGACTTGCTCAACCTCAGCGATAAAAGGGGGCAGAGTGGATCATCCTAATTGGTTATTTAGCGGGTTTAGAAGTAGTGTGACAGATTGTAATCTCACTGATCTCCCTCTTCATGGACATCAATTCACATGGTCAAGGAGTCGAGGAACACCTAATTCTGTGGAGCAACGACTTGACAGAGCTATGGCAAATTTGAAATGGCTAACTTATTTCCAAAAGCTACTTTAAATAATTTTGTAGCCCATATTTCAGACCATTCGCCGATTTTCCTCCGAACTGTTATACCGGAGTAACAACACAAAGGAAGACAGTTTAGATTTGAGAATAGCTGGCTTAAATAACCAGATTTGAAGTCTATTATCAACCAAAGCTGGAGAGAGTACGGAGTCTTAGATCTCATGGGACGATTATTGTCTACTTCCGAGTCGCTTAGAGCTTGGGCAAAATCTGTTGCTCAAAATTTCAGACAAGAGAAGAGATCTTGTGAGATCCTGATTGAGAGTCTTCGGGACTATATTGATAGAGATTACTTGCTAAAGAAAAAGAGGGAAAAAAGAAACTTGCTAAATTACTCTTGAAAGAGGAGATTTTTCAGAAGCAAAGAGCCAAACTTGAATACCCGTTTCTTTCACGCGATGGCTTCCGCTAGAAGGAAATCAAATTCTATCTCTAAGCTAAAAAGAGATGATGGCAGGTGGACCACAAATAAGTTGGAGATATAGGAAGTGGCAAAAGAGTATTTTGAGAATCTTTTCAATGCTACTGAAGAGGCGGGGGACATTCAAAATTTTCTCCATCGCTTAAATCCCATGATCACCGATGAGATGAATGCTGATCTCATAAGACCATTTGAGGATGAAGAATTTTATAATGCTATAAGACAAATGCATCCGGATAAAGCTCCGGGTCCGGATGGTTTCAATTTGGCATTCTATCAAAAGTTTTGGGATACAGTAGGTGAGGATGTTTTTGTTGCTTGTGTGGTTTGGTTATCTGATTTTGAGTTTCTACATAATCTGAATAATACAAATGTGGTTCTCATCCCAAAGGTGCAACATCCAACTAATATTAAAGAGTTACGGCCAATTGCTCTTTGTAATGTTGTTTATAAATCTTATCAAAAGTTCTTTGCAATAGACTACAATGAGTTCTTCCTAATCTTATCAACAATTCTCAGTCAGCATTCGTAAAAGGCAAGGCAATTTAAGATAATGTTTTGATTGCTTTTGAAGCAATTCACTCTATGAGACGGAAAACAAAAGGGGCTAAGGGTGAGGTGGCCTTGAAGATAGACATTAGTAAAGTTTATGATCATGTGAATTGGAATTATCTTGAAGCAGTTCTTCATAGGCTTGGCTTCTCAACTACATGGATTCAGTAGATCATGTTGTGTGTACAAACTGTTAAATACAATATTTTGATAAATAACGAGCAAGTCGGACCTATTCTTCCTTGCCGGGGTCTTAGATAAGGTGATCCTTAATTGCCATATCTCTTTATTTTACGTACATAAGGTCTCTCAACTATGCTCAACTATGAAACATCAAGAGGACATCGGCATGGTATAAACGTTAGTCGAGCAGCCCTTGCAATTTCTCATCTTTTATTTGCAGATGGTTGTCTATTTTTTTGTTTCATTCATTCGAATGAAGAATGTGAGAAGCTAAAGAATACTTTGATTCATTATGAGAAGGTCTCTGGCCAAGCATTTAATTTCCAAAAATTGGGTATTTTGTTTTGCAATAATATGTAGACTACAGTTCGTAGTACGTTATCTGGGATTCTTGAGGTTTGGCAGCCTCTCAACACTGGAAGATATTTGGGTTTACCTTCGCTGATTGGTCGAGACAAGAAAGCCATTTTCAATTTCCTCAGGCATAAGCTATGGCATCGACTCGATGTTTGGAGGGGTAAAAATCTTTCAAAAGCGGGCAAAGAAGTCCTTATTAAAACAGCTGCTCAATCTATTCCGGCTTACTGTATGAGTACGCTTCTTCTCCCTCTTTGTTTAACAGACGAGTTGGAGAGAATGCTAAACTCGTTTTGGTGGGGTAATAAACGTGATGTTTCTAGAGGGATAAATTAGATAAAGTGGGATAAAATGTGTGTGAGAAAAGAGATATGCGGTTTGGGTTTCAGAAATCTCCAAATCTTCAATCTAGCAATGCTTGGAAAGCTTGGTTGGAGGCTCATTTCTGGCTCGAATGCTCTTGTTTGTAGTTTTCTCAAGGCCAAATATTTCCCGCGAGGGGATTTTTTAACTGCTAACTGTGGGAATAATCCAAGTTTTACTTGGAGGAGTATTCATGCATCACAAGACTTGATTAAACAAGGACTTAGATGGAGAATTGGTAAGGGGGATAAGGTGAACGTGAGGTCATTACCATGGTTGCGACGCGATGGAAATTTCTATATCTCTACAGCACCTCATTCTCAATTGGCTCAAGTTCGTGCTTGTGACCTTTTTATTCCGGGTACTAGAGAATGGGATGAAGAATTGATTTAGATCTTTTTGAGAAAGGTGATGCCAGTGAGGTGCTCTCAATTCCTATTAGTCCGTTATCTTATGAAGACAAGCTTATTTGGCATTTATCTAAGAATGGGCTATATTCTGTCGAATCTGCCTATAAGCTTGCATGTTCTCTTACAGTTGATGAAGCCTTTAGCACCATGAGGAGATGGAAATCTATCTGGAAATGACAGGTTCCTCCAAACATTAAACTTTTCATCTGGAGAGCAAGGCACAATTGTCTTCCGAACAAGGCCAATCTTCTTAGTAGAGGGATCAATGTGGATGGAGAATGTGGAATTTGTAAGGCTGAATATGAGAATCAATGGCACACGTTTGTGTCTTGTCCATATGCAGAAGGGTATTGGAAATCAATAGGTTGGGAAAGGCTCCTCCAACAAGCCATTGATAACAATGAGTCCTTTGTGGACCTATTATTCTACTTGTTGGAGAAGCTGCATGAAGAAGATATGAGCAAAATGGCTATGACGTTTTGGCAGTTATAGAGGGAGATGAATTCTTCAATTTGGAATCAAAGGTTTTGATCCAGACCACGCGTTGATTCAAGCTAATCTTACTTGTGGGGAGTGGATACATGCAAGAAGAGGAGAGAGTAGTTCTGCACATGACACGCGTGTACCTGCTAGATGCATCGGTTGGCGTAATCTTCCAACCGGATATTTTCATTATGGAGTTAATTCATCCTTTTTCCCGCAACCAAAGACTACTAGTATCGGCATGATCCTTAGAAATGCTACAGGTAAGTTTATTGTTGCTCGTGTTCTTTGTGTGCCGAGCCAAGTTCGAGTTGATGAATGGGAAACAATAGGACTACATGACGCTCTGTCTTGGATAAAAGGTCGTGGTTTATTACAGGTAGTCTTCAAAACTGATTTTAAACTCATTTTTTTGGAATTGTATTTCTGCGTTGTAGGAAATAAGTTATAAATATTTTATATAAAAAAATATCACTTCAATTATGTACAAAAAATAATAAAAGAAAATACAAATTTAAATGTTCAAAATTTATTTTGTAATTTTAGCATTAGAATTTATGGGCAAAATACACAAATTTAACCTGATAAATTCAACTTGCGACAATTTCAGCCCAAACTTTAAATATGTGACAATTTTAGCTCAAACTTCAAATATGTGACAATCTTAGCCTTGTAAACCTGAAGTGTGACAATTTTAGTCATTTAACGTATTTCGGCACCAAAAAATCTAGTTGGCGCCCAGATAAAATACCATTGCATGATATACTTCAAATAAAATACTACTATCTGAGGTTAATCCATTCGGATTTCTAAACTTACAGTCATTGTGATATCAATTTTGCCCATCTTAGTAACTTGACTTATCTTTTAGATGCTAATAGACTAATGCATCTATTACAGTAATCAAGTAAGATAAAAAAACCATAATCCATAATATAAACAACAAAAACAATAAGATGAGCTTCTTTTCCTCTCAAAAGAACAAAGACTGCAGTAGCCTGGATCTTCACTCATTTTCCTCCTTTACCTCCACTTTCTTTTCCATAGTGCAATCAGTTTCACCCTTATCGAAGCACCTTTTCATTGACCCAAGAACAATGTATTCCTCATCTAAAGTTTCTACTAAGTCTGACCCAATGAGGTTGTCCAAGTTTGAATAAAAAATCTACAAATAAATATCGCAACTAATATATGTTAGATGTCTGCAAATTAAGTTGGAATATGCAGTTATAATGCAACTTATTCATTTAATACCTTCACAACATCAATAACCAAATAATATGTCAAATAATCTGCAAGTAGAGGCTGAATTTTGACTCTCCATAATCTGAGCCACATAGTCATCCAGAATGTGTGGATTGATGCAGATTTTGTTGACAATATAAGGCTGATCATACCTAAAATTTGCATTATTCCTCATTTGAACTTTAAACAGATAGAATCTATCAACAAGTTTCTCTTCAATCTCCTGCGGAATAATGCAAGATTCTCCATCCTGAATATTGAAAAAAAAATACAAATTTAAAAAATTCACACTGCAAGAAGTGTTGAATTTCAAAGTAAAATTATACTACCTTATCAACTACAACCTCAATTTCCCAAGCTCTTTTTCCCAACAGCTGGACATACTCACGATCCCATAATAGAAGTGTAGCATTGCCACTTGAATCAACAACATTGATCCTTAACATAAACCTGTCAAATCAATAGCTTAAATGATAATTCCTCTGTCTCAGAGATATTGACCTATTTCATTGTTTTATACCTCACATATCAATATGAAATGGCTCAATATCTCTGAGCCGGAGGAAGTATGATTAATCAGTAAAAATAAAAGTAATTTGAACTTGCCTTTGGTTAGCTATCCAATCGTACTTGTTGCATCTGTCGTAGAAGAAACGATTATCAACCCTTACTACTGTTTAGTGCAACGCTTGCAAGCCATGTACCACCATTCTCCATTTGATTCAACATGATCAATCTTTGCACAAATCCAATGACATTCATCATGTGTATCACAAAATGACAAGAACTATAGGTTGTTTAAAATTTAGATATGATTTAATATGAAATTAATAACTCAGATTTTTAATCAAATTGATAGAAAGATACCTCCAAAAAGAACACATCCTCAATAGACTTCACATTAAATTTTCAGTTTCATCAACCACATTGTTTGATTCATTTAAGAAATTTAAGTTGATAGTTTCCATAAACCTCCCATCATCTGATATCTTGCATCATACAAAGGAAATCTATAATAAGCAATCTATGTTGTTTCATACTTGCAAAATTGATTAAAATCAATCTCATATTTAGAAGGAAAAGAAAAATGCAGATCCAAAATATAATATGTGTACCTTAGTCACATATCATTGATTTCCTTTATAGGGAAACTCTTGAACAATTGTAAGAAGAGCAAATTCTTATTTTCCCTACAAATATTAATATGATAAAAACTAAGAAAATTTTGTACATATAGAAATATTTTCTTTTGAAATTTATTTACCTTTTTATAGGCTTGGCTTACAAAAGTGAATAACCACAATTGGAATTTGCTTCACATTTGGGTCCACTTGGTTAAGAAACTGATCTACATAATCCTCCCATAATGTACAATTCACAATATTATGACTGCCCATGTAAAATACATGTTAATCCTAAAAACAAACACCCAAATCAACATTCTAATTTATTAGCAACAAATTAGTATATATATACTTTTCATCCTGAATTTTCAGTTCAACGAGCTTTGCATTTTGTTGATTGTTAACACTGCTGATGTACAATGACTCCAATGATATTTGCAAAAAATAAATAAATATTATAACCATTTTGATTTCTAAAGATACGAAGTAAGCATTAAATATCATACCAAATAATGGTGTATCTGCAATATCATTAATAGCATCAATGTCTTCAAATGGCTTAAATGACAACATGTGAAATGGAAAGTCATCGTCAAAGACTTTACAAATTTGTGTTTTTTTTAAATCATGGCAATTCAATATGCATGATTTGTGGTTTTGAATCGCATATGATTCGGCCTTATGTAAAATTTGTACACGATGTAGCAGTGGCCTTCCTTGATGATTGTGGCTGTTTTGAGTAGACTATGCCCAAATGAAACATAAATCTTAGTACCCTGCATTAAATGAAAAATGGTAATGTGAGTACACTGTTTATCACATAAATAAGATCATTCATATAAAATTTGATGTGTTATTTACCTCATTGTCATGAAGTATGCATATAGACTCATTACATCACCTGCATTCCCATTGAAGGGAACTTCATATACTCACACTACTAAAACTTTGATCGCCGATGTTGCTATCGCAAAGCTCGTTAATTGGAGTTATGAAAGGACTCATTCTTGTAGAATTGAGATGAACAGAGATTTCCTGTACAAATAAGAAAGTTGTTAGGGGCAAAGTTTCAGATCTTGAAAAAAGCACAGAAGAATTTTTTTACCAATGCTTTGAGTGTTATAGCTTGTATGTTACAACCATCTGGTATTTATAGGCAAATGAAGTTGTTCAAGTACGTCAACATAAAATAATTCTCAAGACCCGCAAAATATTGCTTTTTATTGTGTGATTTTTTAATTTGCATCACGAAATCTGTAAGATGTGAGCTTTTGTGGTAAAAAAAATAAAAATTATATCTATATCTATTGAATTTCAAAGATATAGTTGATTACTTATTTGTATTTATGTTTTATTTTTTCTTAGGAAGTCTTTAGGGTTAATAATGAAATTTCAATATCAATATATAGCCTTTTCATTATCTAGTAGCAGAGTTATTTATGAATACTTGGAGGCAATGTTTCCTTTCCGATTACTTATTGATTTGGTGTTTATTGTTTATTTTTTATGAAGAAATCTCTAGGTTTACTCATGAAATATAAATTAGTATTGTACCCTTGCGATGCACGGAAAATAATTTTATCTCCAATTAAAATTAGTTTGTAATCATAAAATGATGTATCTATAGAGACGTATTATCATTTTAAAATTTACAGACATGTCTACGTATCCTATAAATATTAAATAAAAATGACATATTAAAAACATACAAAGAAAAATCTGAAATCTCCTTATACAATATCTAAAATTGAACTTGTTAAGATATATTGAAAAAGGGGAACACTTTGGAAACCTTAATAAAATTGTTTTGATTCGATTCCAAAACCTCCTCTTATCTCACCCCTTATTTTGATTGATCACAATCAACAACAGGACTAGGAGAGCTTATTTGTTAGGAAACTTTGTTTGTTTTCTGTTTTAGTTCAGAAGCTGACAAGAATGCCGCTGACTAGAAGAAAGGAGCATCGCAACTATCAACAACAACAATCAAGACGCTGAAATTTATCAGCACCATGAAGTGATAAACAAGAGATCATTCTTGATATTTGAATGATCTTATCATTTAATGCATTATGTCCTTGGTTAGCTACGTGGCTTGATCTAATTTGAAGAGAAGTCAACTTGGAGCCACAAGTCAATAAAGTAACGGGAACATTCAGAGATCGTACACATTCAGTCCCATCAAAGTACCAAGTTTAGTATGAGGCAGAATGCGTGAAACGGCGACTAGCAGAGGCAACATGGAATAAGCAACCCTAGCTGTCATCTCAACAGTGACCTGTCACTTCGAAAACCCTAGCCGGGAGTTTGAACTCCATATCTCCCCAACGGATCTGAAGTTCTCTCTCAGCATAAATGGGAAGAAGACACAGAGAAAGAAGTAAGGCGAACATTCAAGCTTTATTCTCACTTGCAAATTCTCTCTCATACTTTACAGAAAGTGCAAGTCATCAAGCTTCGCAAAAGATCTCTTCTCATAAGATTCATATCTTCAAGAATAGTTCGTCTCTTAGTTTCTCTAAACTAGATGTTCTTAAGAGATCTCACTCGTGTCAAAAAGGCTAGTAGTTATCATCAACAATCCTAAGCCTTAGAAGAGAAATCTAACCTTACTTGTTCTTCATTGTAAGGATTTCTCTATTAGTTGGAAGAGTGTTTACACACCAAATCCCGAACTAAGCTGCGTGTTAGATCGAGTTTAGAGTTGAGAGTTTGAGTTGTGGTCGTGACTATGATCCCAGACGTAACATTCTTGGAGGAAGGTCTATACAATTTAGTGCTTTCAAGCTTGAGGACTAGGCTCTGTGAGTGTCCATTGTAAACTCACAGCTTAGGCTTATCGGGAGCCCGTTTTAATCTCGATCCTTTCTGGGAAAGGTATTTCGTCACCAAGTGAAGGTGGCAAGAGTGGATGTAGGTCTTGATCCGACCGAACTACTATAAATCTCTGTGTTCCTTGTTCTTTAGTTCGTGCATTTAATTCCTTGTTCATTTATTGCATACATTATCACAATTCTACTGTTTTCATTTATTATATTCCTGACAAATCCTTTAAGGCTAGCTCACCACATTCCGCACAAAGATAAGTTGACTCTCCTAAGAGTCCTCGTATCATTTTGTCTCTACAAAATTCTCACATATCACTTGCTACTATTTCAATCAGCTGATGACTTGTCAGCAAACACATTATCCAACTTTCAAAGCCTTAAAAAAACATATACACGCTCCCCCCCCCCCCACACACAAGCATGTTAAGCGAGACTACTTGGGACCAATAGAACTATCATTTGAAATTTCCTAGCTAATTATAAAAGACCACAATACACACCCAAGTTATTGGGATATGATTTCTCATAAGTCATGATTAATATGAAAGTGTCATATTAATATTATTTTTATTTGATAGTTAAATGAAATGACATATAATATATGTAAAATAAAAATACTATATTGAGAGTTGTTGCCACTAAAACTGAAATTCACTATTTAATAGATTATTAAAATAAACGCATTCAAGCAAAATGAAGAAATGAGAAAAATTAGTTAGTCAAAATTAAAATTTATATTTGAAATTGAGATAATGTAGTCATATGCCTATGTGGCATAAGTTTTATTGAAATATACCTAGAACTTAATAAAACTCACAATATACCTAATCTTTCTAGTACGGGACTAAAATACCCCAAGTTCATTCTCTCCCTATTTTCTTTAGCACCCGTTTCTTCAGCATTTCATTTCAAATTTTGTATCTTCTCTCTCTCTCTCTCTCTCTCTCTCTCTAATCTTCTCTACCGGCGACGGGCTTCATCTGCATCTCTCAACGTCGGTGATAAAGCTGCCTCAATGCAGTGGTCGACGGCGGCGCTAGGGTTTATGAGTGCGGCTGCGGCGGCGATATAGTTGCAGTCTGAAATTAGAAAGAAGAAGAGTTGCTAGAAGAAGAAGAAGAAGAAGAAGAGAAATTGGGGGTTTTGGACTGATTCTTTAGTGAATTTGAGTGAATCTTCCATGAATTTTGGGTATTTTTCTTTCTCACTCTTATCTCTTGGTAGCAGCATGGATTCTTTAGTGATTTTTAGATTATGGCACCTATGCTTTGGGTAGTTGACGGATTTGAGAAATTAAAAAAAAAAATATCTGAAAATAAAATTGGAGAAGAGAAGGTGCAGCGTTGGAGATATTGTGGAATTGATTATGCTTCCATTTTGTCTTTGGGATTTGGGGGTGGGGCAGTTGGTGATGGGTTTTGGGATATTTGTTTTTTTGTTTTGTTTTGTTTTGTTTTGTTTGTTTTTTTTTTGTTTTTGATTAATTTTGAACTTTTTGTTGCCCTTTTTGGTAAGAAATACTCATTCTTATCAAATAATAGATAAGAAATTGAATTTTGCCTACCAACTCATAATACAAATTTACGATCACATACAAAAATTAATAAAAATACAGTAAGGATGGTAAGAAAATACAAATTCTTACTAAATAATAGGTAAAAAATTAAAATTATATTACCAAGCAGTAGCCACGTATATAAATTTATAAACATGATACACATTGAAGAAATACGAATAAACAGTAAAAATAGTAAGAAATACGAATTTATTACCAAGTAATATGTAAGAAATTGAAATTTTGTAATAGTTCTTGTTTGTAGAAATTTATAAATTATTACAAGACGTTTTAGAAATGTAAGAAATTAGCAAAATATTACAAAAAAAAAAAAACATAAGAAATTATCAAATTCTTACATATTTAATACAAAGTAAATCAAAACTGAAAGTAAAATTGTATGTTTTCCATGTGGTTGTCTTCTTCTTCTTCTTCTTCTTCTTCTTCTTCCCTCGGTCTCCTCTCGGACGTGAAGGCAAACGGCTCTTCAGTTGCATCAACTTTGAGGGATTTCCGATACATCGTGCAGCGCTCGCTTTTGTACGGCTTAAGCATCGGCGAAAGGGGCTAAAAATCAAAGGAAACAAGACAATAAGTTAATAAGAAATTTTCAAATGCTTACAAAACTTTTAGATAATGTAATAAATTAATAAATTCTAACCAACTAGAACATAAAAAATTGACAAATTCTTATCAATCAAGTTTAATAATGTAAGAAATTTATAAATTATTACAAGACGTTTTAGAAAATGTAAGACATTAACAAATTATTACAGAATAAAACATAAGAAATTATCAAATCCTTACATATTTAATACAATAAAGGTGGGGGAAATGAAGTTAAGCGGTGGTTGATTAATTCCGCTTCTAAGAATTGGGAATTGGGAATTGATTCCCTAATTTTAATCCTCATTTTTACTACACTTCACACTGTTTTTACTTTTTAATGTAATCATTTATTAAGGAGGGGGAACTCATTGAGGATGGGGAGGTTGAAGCCATTGAGGGTGGAGAACCCCTCCAGGCGCGTGGGTTCGTCGGCACGTGAAGCTATTTTTGAGGTTGGCGTGATTGTGTAGTATTTTTTTTTCTTTTTAGATCGGAGTTCTTTGTAGAAATTCTTGTTCTCCACTTCTCCCTCTCTTCTTCTTCCTTTTTTTTTTTCTGGTTAATTTTACTTGAATGTTGCTTTTAATTTTTTAAGTTTTTCTTCGATTTATATTTTTAAATTTTCAAATTCTTACAAAACGTTTTAGATAAGGTAATAAATTAACAAATTCTAACCAAATAGGACATAACAAATTGACAAATTCTTACCAATTAAGTTCAAGAATGTAAGAAATTTATAAATTATTACCAGACGTTTTAAAATTGTAAGAAATTAACAAATTATTAGTAATATAAAAAATATAAGAAATTATCAAATTCTTACATATTTAATACAAAGTAAAAATTGAAAGTAAATTTATTTTTTTTCCAAATGAATTAGTATAACATAAGAAATTGTCAAATTCTTACCAACTGAGTTGGAAAATGTAAAAAATTATCAATTTCTTATCAATTTTTTTGTATTTCTTATAGTATTTTTTTTAAAAAAACGAAACAAAAAATGAAAAACCAAAAAAAAAACTGAAAAAAGAACGAAAAAAACAACCAAAAAATATGAAAATAATAAAAAAAAGAACATAAAAAGGAAAAAAGAAGAACTGAAAAAAGGAAACACAAAAAAGGAAAAAAGAAAAAAAAAAACTGAAAAACAAGAAAAGAAAAAAAAAACGAAAAAAATCTGAAAACATGAAAAGAAAAAAAATATAGGGAATGAAAACTGAAAAAAAAAAAAAGAAAAGAAAAATAAGAGAGAAGAAAAAATTAAAAAATTAAAATAAAGATAAAAAAGGAAAAAGAAAGAGTGAAATGAGAAAGAGTGTGTTTTGTCGGGTGAGAGAGAGAGGGGTGGAGGAAAAGAGAACATCAGTGTGTGTAAAGAGAAAAGGAAAGAGAGAGAGAGTGTGTGTGTGTGTCAGTGTGTGTGAGAGAGAGAAGAGACATAAAGTAAAAAGTAGGAGTATTTTGGGATGAATTTTGAAAGTTTAGGTATATTTTGTATTTTGTTATGTTGTAGGCATAATTAGATAAATTTAGTGGTGAATATGTATGTATTTTGTTGCCTCTTTGAAATTTATAGTATAATGTGTTGAACTTTAATGAACAAAAAATGAGACTTTTCAAATTAAGTAATAAATATATTAAAGAATTACATGGAAAATGATGTAATAAATCTTGAAATATGAAGAACTTTAATAATAAGAAAAAATAATAAAAAAGTCTTTAATATCAAAAATTTAGGAGTGAAACACACTATCTTACTTTATATATATATAAATAAATGTTTTTTTATAGTCTTTTTAAATATCTATAGGTATAGTTACAGAGTTATTTATGCATTCTTCGAGGCAAAGTTTCCTTTTTGATTGCTCAATCAATTTCGAGCCCATCAATTTGTTATACACACCAATATTAATTTTCAAAAATTATAGAGCATGAATAAACCTTTTTTTTTTTGATATTTTATAAAATAAGTAAAAACAATCACTTGTAAAAAATGTGTTGCGGTGTATGGTGCACTACCTTGCTTTTATATATTTATAAACTAGTATTGCGCCCGTGCACTACACGAAATATATGAATTATAAAAAGTGATAAAATAAATAGAAAATTAAAATTATATATTTTTTCTCACATCATTATTGAACAACACAATACAATATATTATTGTTATCTTTAATAAAAATTTAATTTTATAATATTGAAAACCTAAAATAATTTAAGAGAATATAAATAAATATAATTTGAAATATTCATGCAATAGAAATATAAGCATATGCTATACTATATTTATATGAACCTATTATTGATATTATAATATTTGGATTATTATATTTTTCATATTTTATTTAAATTTATAATAGTTATTTAAATAATTTGTAATTAGTACTATTTTTTTTATTAATTTGATAAATTTCTTTGAAAAAAATAATACATCAAAAAATTAAGCAACAAATCATGATCACAGTAAATTTATCGATCAATAACTTTAAATCTAACTTAATATTATTTCACAAAAGTTTAATTAAAAATTAGTTTTATTTGTGACAATATATCCAAATTTTCTATTGTGACAACAAAAATTTACACAAATTATTAATAAAAAAATAGAATTGAAAAATAAATAAATAACAAATGGATATAGCAAAATAAAGAAATCAATGAAATGATTTAATTCAAAAATATATTAACAAATAATGAAACACTATTTATAATTTAAATTCATTTATTACCAAATCCATCGGACAATTCACAACTATTTGAAATAAATCATCTTCATAAAACTATTGGACAATTGGAGGACACTTTTGAAGGGAAAATGACATTTTTGTAATTTTTGCCAATAATTATACCATTATGTATTGTATAAATATGCATCGGAATAATATGAGCTGACAACAAAAAGGAGCTTGGAATCATAAACAAAATGAAAGGGTAAAAATATGAGAAATAAACTGAGGGAGTTCTGCACAAAAACATAATACTCAAGAAGCAGATTTTTAATATCTAAATTAGAATTTTTATATTTGAATGCATTAACAAAATGTGACTTTTAGCCAAGCTTACTAACTTTTATACCAGATGAAAATTGGGAATCTAAATTGGTTATATTGGCAAGATGATTGATTTTTTTTTTGCAGCTATTGTACCCAGTTTTGGAGTATATTAATAGATGTGAAGTTGGAAAATATGAAAGTAGAAACTTCACAATAACGAAGGTATAGTTTATATACTAAAATTATCAAGAACTTTTGCAGAAAATAAATAAATAAAAAAAAACAGAGTAGAAAGGAAGTGATTGAGGTGGGAAACCAATTTGGCACAATAGATCTGCTTGCCATTATAAATTGGACTCGGGAGAATATAATAGTACTACTCTTTATGTTCCGCTTTATAAGTGTCGGAGTTATGAGATTAATGAAGCACCACGGAGGGAGTACATATAGGAGATTAAGGGGGTTGATAGGATATGGCCCAATAGGCCCAGATCAGCTCGGCCCATTCCTAATTCCCCCGGCCCAATCAAGGATAAAGCCCAGTGGAAGTCAAGAAAGTCAACCAACTGCTCCCAACCACTCCACAGTGCAGACAGGAGCACCCACGACCCCCAACCACTCCTGGAACACCCGTGACCTCCATCCTCTATAAAAGGGAATCATTTGTAAAGAAAGAGGCAGGTGGTAATAGCGGTTAGAACACGAAAATATAAAACATTCTCTCCTTCGTGGACGTAGATCTAATCAAAGATCGAACCACGTAAAAACCTCTCGTGTTCTTCATTCTCTCTCTCGTATAATCACCCTAAAATACACGATCGATCACTGGCGCCGTCTGTGGGAATGCTGGAATTTTGTGAAACCGATCAGCGTATTTCAAGTGAAAACACGATGGTAAGACCAACCCGCTCCGCCACCACCGCCGCTGCCGCCGCTGCTGCCAAGGAAAAACAGAAACGAGCTGACCTCTTTTCCAATCCACCTTACATGCCGGCCAACGAGGAAGAAGGTGACGTTAGTCAAGCTCAGAAAACTGCTTCCCAGATCCAGCGTGACCAACAGCCCATCCGCCGAACTCCTGAAGGCCACCCGGAGGAGGTCCCATCTGGGGGTTCAGCTAGCGACGGACCAGATCAAAGTGGCAGCCGACGCGGGAATGCTGAACTCCAACCCGAGCTGGGAGACGTACTTAAAGCGTACCTGAGCATCCATGAGCAGGATTTTCGCAGGTTCGCCGATCAACACCGACAAAGTCAAAGCAAGGAAGACGAAGTCGAACCGTCACAAAGGCCATCCCCAAGTCTTCGGATCGTTGGAGGCAGGGAGGCCGAAGTTCCCCGTAGGCGACAAAACAATCGCCGTGGGAACGGTCGCGCTTCACCTCGGCGCGGTTCAACGTCACCTCGTCAAAACGCCGTTCCTCATTGGCGTGACGAACGGAACGTCTATCAAAGAAGATTCGACGTTGAGCCCGAAGTTCCCCGAAGGCGACAGAGCAATCACCGCGGAAACGATCACGTTTCACCTCAGCGCGATCCGACGCCAACGCGTCAAAACGCCGTTCCACCTCGGCACGACGAGGAGAACACCTACCAAGGAAGGTTCGCCGTCTACGGTCGAATCTCGACTCCGTTCACTAATAGGATACTCTATACTCCCCTCCCGTCGACGTATAGAGTACCTCCTATCCCGCCTTACAACGGAACCCAAGATCCCAGCAACTTTTTATCCCGGTTCCAATACAACATGATGAACCAGGGGTTGGCCGAAGACGTTTACATGTGTAAAGTCTTCCCCGAGCTACTAGTAGACAACGCTAGAAGCTGGTTCGATAGCCTCCCTAATTGCAGCGTAGGATCGTATGCCGACCTACTGGACGCCTTTGAACGTCGTTTCTTCCAAAAAGCCGAGGCAAAAATCAGCCCAGCCCAGCTCCTCACCTTAAAGCAAGGGCGGGGAGAAACGATCAGTGATTTTCTGGCCCATTTTTATAACGAGAGCCTAAAAGTCGATCGTCTCTCCGACGACGTGCTTATCTCGGCATTCCAAAATGGCATCCAGTCCGGGACTCTCTTCAGAGAGCTCGTAAAGGCACGTCCTACGACCTCCAAGCAGCTATGGAAGATCGCCGCCGACATCCCCGAAGCGGACGAGGCCGATCGGAAGAAACGGGCTGCAGATCGGCCCGAAAACTGATAAGAGAAAGAAAGAGGAGCGCACCGACCTTGGGCAAGGCCGCCGAAGTGCCCTCGAAAGGTTACAACGAGGACCCCTCGAGTCCCGATTAGGACCTCGATCCAACCAAGACCGAAGTCAGTATACACCACTGACAAAGTCAAGGGCCGAAATATACGAGCTCCATGCGAACTTGTTCGAGAAGCCGCCGCCCTTATCTCGAGGTGGGTCGAAACATCGATCCAAGAAGAAATACTGCAAACTCCATAATGACTACGGTCATGAAACTGAAGATTGCAGAGATCTCGCCTCGGATATAGAGCACATGATACGCGACGGTACCCTCAAACTGTACCAAAGTCGCAATCAGAAAGAGGCCCGACCTCAAGGGAAGGGCAAGAGAAAGAAAAATAAGGGAGGCTATAACTGCGCCCCCCAAAATGACAAAAGGCCAAGGCACGACGACGAGGATGAGGACGAAGATCAGCCTCAATATGACGCAGTCATCACGGCCATCACCGGACTGCCCGAAGGCACGACGAGGTCATCATTGAAAGCCGAAGCCCGGAGTCCACAGCGAGAAGAACCCACTCAAAAAAGGTTCAGGAGAGACGAGGTCGTCACCTTTTCCGGTGATGACCCAGTTCCCCATGCGATACCTCATCAAGATGCCACCATAATCGAGGTAGTGGTGGCCAACAAACTGGTCCACCGCGTATTTGTTGATAGTGGAGCATCGGTGAGTGTGCTCTTTAAAGACTGCTTCGATAAGCTAGATATCGAAGAAGCACGTCTAAAGCCAGCACCCATGCCATTAAAGAACTTCACACAACAAGAGACGACGACGGAAGGCATAATTTCACTGCCCGTGACAGTTGGAAAAAGCCCGTTGTCTACTACGAAGATAATCCACTTCTTCGTCGTAAAAGCCAGCTCCCCCTATAACATCATCTTAGGAAGGGATTGGCTAATATCGACAAAGGCAATCTGCTCGGCCTACCACCTGACGATTAAGATTCCATCTAGAAACGGAGTGATCACGCTTCGGGGAAACCAGCAACAGGCAAAGGAGTGCATGCAGGTCGCACTCCGAGGTGATAGGAATCAACACCCCCAGGCACAGCAACTACAGAAACCCGAAGAGGTGGAGCCGACGTCGTCTCCATCCATCGAGCCGGTAGAAGACATCGCATTATACGAAGATGACCCTGCCAAGGTCGTCAAAGTAGGGTTCGTCGGCGAAAACGAGCTCCGAAGTCAACTTATCCGGCTACTTCGGGAGTATAGAGATGTCTTCGCCTGGTCGCCGCTTGACATGACCGGGGTGGCACCAAACATCATCACTCATCACCTCAACATCGACCCTGCAATAAAACCAGTTCGGCAGAAACAATGAGCCTTCGCAGCCGAAAGGAGTCAAGTAATTCACGACGAGGTCCGGCAACTGCAAAAGGCCGATATTTTATTCGAAGTAAAGTATCCGACCTGGTTGGCCAACCCCGTGATGGTGAAAAAGCAGGGAGGTGGGTGGCGGATGTGCATTGACTACACGGACCTTAATAAGCACTGCCCAAAGGACTGCTACCCCCTCCCCAACATTGACAAGAAGGTCGAAGCTCTTGTTGGCCACAAGGTGTTCAGCTTCTTGGACCTATACAAGGGATACCACCAAGTCCTCATGAATGCCGAAGACGCGCCGAAGACCGCCTTCGTCACGGACTTCGGCATCTATGCATACAAAAAAATGCCCTTCGGACTAAAGAACGCCGGAGCCACATACCAGAGGATGGTCGATAAAATTTTTGAAGCCCACGTCGGTAGCATTGTCGAAGTATATGTAGACGATATAGTCGTAAAGAGCAAGGAGATCGCCACTTGTGTAAACGACCTTAAAGTTGTCTTTAGCCTACTTCGTAAAGTGAACCTAAAATTAAACCCAGAAAAGTGTACTTTTATGGTCCGATCTGGAAAATTTCTAGGGTGTTGGGTTTCACGCGAGGGGTTAAAAGCCAACCCTTCGAAAGTCCGGGCTATCCAAGAAATGCAAGTGCCGAAGTCGATCCACGACGTGCACAAACTGACGGGCTGCCTAGCCGCCCTGAGTCGCTTTCTATCTAAGGCCGCCGAAAAACAACTCCCATTCTTCAAGATACTAAAGAAGGCTCCGAACTTCGAGTGGAACGATGAGCACAGAGGAGCTTTCGATGGTTTGAAGAAGTATCTCACAAATCTCCCAACCTTATCTGCGCCAAAGAAGGACGAAACCCTCTCTTTATACCTCGCCGCTTCGAACGAGGCAATCAGTGCAGTCCTGGTACGAGAAGAAAGACGTCATCAGCTACCCGTCTATTTCATAAGCCGAGCCCTAAAAGGGCCGGAGACGAGATACCAGCCTTTGGAAAAGGTCGCACTTGCGTTGGTGAATGCAGCGAGGAGACTTCGACCATACTTCCATGCACATCAGATACAAGTACTGACCGACCTACCACTTCGGCAAGTACTTACAAAGCCAGAAGCGTCTGGGCGAATCGCTAAATGGGCTGTAGAACTCGGCGAGCACACAATTTCCTTTATACCTCGCCAAGCAATCAAAGGACAAGCCCTGGCCGATTTTCTGGTGGAAGCCAAGTTCACGGAAGCACAGCAATCCGTTGAACCTACTGAAGATAAACCAAAGGCCGAGGCACCTAATCCACAACCGCGAGACTGTTGGAAGGTCTACGTGGACGGGGCATCAGGTAACAAAGGAAGCGGAGCCGGGGTTTTACTCATCAGCCCGGAAGGAAAGGAGATCACCCACGCACTCCGGTTCAATTTTCCGACCACAAACAACGAAGTTGAGTACGAAGCTCTAATAGCTGGACTTCGCCTAGCCGAGGCTCTCCGGGTAAGGGCCATTCAAATTCACAGCGATTCCCAAATCATAGTGAATCATATACTGGGTAAATACGAGGCCAAAGGAGAACGAATGAAGAAGTACCTTCATAAGGCCAAGATCCTACAACAAGGCTTCTCGTACTTCGAGTTAGTGCGAATCCCAAGAGAGGATAACGGGCGAGCTGACGCACTAAGCAAGCTCGCGTCATCATCAACAATCTCTCCAGTGGAAGAAGTACAGCTCCGAAGTATCGATGAAGCCGAAGTTAATATAGTAACCGAAGATGGACCGAACTGGATGACTCCACTTCGCAGCTATCTAGAGATAGGCGAACTCCCCACCGATAAGGTCGAAGCTAGGAAGCTCCTGGCCAAGTCCACCAAGTATGTCTTTGAACAGGGAGTGTTGTATAGAAGATCCTACCTCCAACCTCTCCTAAGATGTGCGGGGCCCAACCAAGCAAACTACACACTGCGCGAAGTCCATGAAGGCTCCTGTGGCAGTCACATTGGAGCCCGCGCCCTCTCCAAAAAGATCATGAGGTGTGGGTACTACTGGCCCACCATGTTCCAAGACGCTACCAACCTCGTCAAAAGGTGTCCGAAGTGCCAAATCCATGCGACGGTTCCGAGGTTGCCTCAGACCAAGCTGACCAGCATACAAAGCCCTTGGCCGTTCATGCAGTGGGGAATTGACATCGTCGGCCCATTTGAAAAAGCCCCCGGCCAATTACAATTCCTCATTGTAGCCATCGACTACTTTACGAAGTGGGTCGAAGCCGAACCATTGGCCCGGATCACAAGTAAAAACGCCCTGAACTTCGTTTGGAAGAACATAGTTTGTCGTTTCGGCATACCTCACGTCCTCGTATCAGATAATGGAACCCAGTTCACAGACAGGACGTTCAGAGAATGGTGTGACGAACTCCACATCCAGCAAAAGTTCACCTCGGTAGCCCATCCTCAAGCGAATGGCCAAACCGAGGTTACGAACCGAACGATAGTCAAAGGGTTAAAAACCCGGCTCGACAAGGCCAAAAGAGACTGGGCTGCGAACTTATCCCAAGTCCTATGGTCGTACCGAACCACCCCGAGGACATCACACGGCGAAACACCATATAGCTTGGTGTACGGAACCGAGGCGGTGATCCCGGTAGAGATCGGTCTGCCGAGCCCCCGAACGCTTAACTTCGCAGCCCAAGACAACGAAGATGGACTTCGAACTAACTTGGACTTGCTAGAAGAGAGACGGGAACAAGCCTACATACAAGAAGCTCGATACAAACAGCAAGTAGCTCGGTATTATAACAGCCGGGTGAAGCATCAGCAGCTCCAAATAGGCGACTTCGTACTCCGGAATAACGAGGTCAGTAAGGCGGAAAAACTCGGCAAATTAGAAGCCACCTGGGAAGGACCATACCGAGTTCAAGAAGTCCTCGGAAAAGGGTCGTACAAGCTCGCCCACCTATCTGGTGAGCCCATACCCCGTACATGGCACATTACTCACTTGAAAAGGTACTTTGTATAAACAGAGAGCAGTGTCCGAGTCCATTTAGGTCCTAGGAGCCGGGTCGTCTTGGTAAATTCTGTCTTTTTTAACTCCATTCAATTAAAGTTTTTTTTTAGTTCACTTAAATAATTTGCATACATGGTACACCTCTCTCGTTTTATACCAAGTATCTTGATTTTAAAATCCTGACGAGGATACAAATAAACTCCACATCGGAGTAACACCTAAACGCGAGTAAGGGGACCACCCCTATCGATAAACTCGACAAATAAGGTACTGAAGCTAACTTCGTTTCGACGAAGTGGCTACTTGAAGCTAACTTCGTCTTCGGACGAAGTGGCTACTTGAAAGCCTAAACTTCGTCTTCGGACGAAGTGGCTACTTGAAAGCCTAAACTTCGTCTTCGGACGAAGTGGCTACTTGAAAGCCTAAACTTCGTCTTCGGACGAAGTGGCTACTTGAAAGCCTAACTTCGTCTTCGGACGAAGTGGCTGGTTAAGAGCCTAAGCTTCGTCTTCAGACGAAGTCGCCACTTAAAAGCCTAAACTTCATCATCAGACAAGGTGGCTAACTGAAAACACAAATCTTCGTCACAAGACGAAGTGACTGAGAAAGTTGGTAAACGCAAATGCAAAAATCTCTGTTTTATTTGAATAGAAATAAATATACATTGTTACATTAAGAAGGCGAGGAACCCGGAGGCTTTGGCTTACTAAAGCTAAGCCAATCTCTAGCAAAATCCCTGCCGGAGTTGAAGTTCAAAACATCGTCTATACTAAACCTGCCCCGACCGCGTCCAGAAGCCGAACTTCGGCCTCTACCTCGGACATTCTGGCTCGCCCGACCCCGACCCCGACCCCGTCCAGACGCCGATCGCCGCTCTTGACTATAAATTTCTTGAGAATGGCGTGTCACAATCTTCGGGTCCGGGTCAGCAGACCTCGAAGATTCACCTCCTAAAAATTCTCTAGAAGTACGGTCGAGCAACTTCGGATCCGGATCGGAAGAAACTGAAGTCGCAGAACCAGCTTGTAAAGACAGACGCCGCTTCAGCTTCGGAAATCGATCAAGGACTGTCTCATAAATGCTCGCCACACGAACGAGCTCTTCAAACTCACCTCTAACCTGCCAGGATTCACTCCCAAATTCCTCCCTGTAACTTCGGCATCGGGCCTGGAGCTCCTTGACCTTATCGTAAGTCTCGGAAATCGTGGATCCCCCAGCTCGGTGAATTATGGTCTCGTATTCCATATGCTCTTCGACGATCTCTTTGCAAGCCTTGATGTCATCCCGAGCTCGCTGGTACTGGTCTTCGAGCTCCATGTATCTGGCATGCATCTCATCGAGTTTTTCTAAAGAAGCCCGAAGTTTCACCTCGGCCTCGATCTCTATGTTATTAGCCCGCTTCTTCCAGTTCGAAACATCGAGCTCGGCCACCTCTACGGCTCGGCGAAGCTCGGATATTTCTTGAACAAGGTGGGAGGCATCATAAAACTCGGGAACAGACTACAGAACAAATACAAGCAAGGTTCAAAAAGAAATCCTTTTATTTATGTATAGCCGAAAACGGCGAAAGAAACGCCACCCTAACGGTGACGAAGTACAAAACTAAAAAAAAAAAAAAAAAAAAGGGGAGAAGAGGGAAAGAAGCCAAAAATCGTGAAGTGTCAATTCACTACTTCACGATTTTCTCCTTCTAGGCCGACCTCTGGTTCCTCGAGGTCGTCGCGAGCTGGTTCCTCGGTGGTCTGTGCAGCCGGGGTCTTCTCAAGGTCGGCGATGACCGTCTCCAGGAGTTCATACCTGTCGGCGGGACATCGCCGAATAGTCCCTTCAGTGAGAAGAACCCTCTGCGCGGCGAGCTGCTCGACCACCGGGATTGAAGAACCGAGCTCCAAGAGCACACCGGCGAAGTCCTGCAGCGTTTCCTCCTCCGTCATGACACCATACCCGTACTTGGTTTTATCAAGCTCGGGGATGTCGGCGGCGATGTTGTCGAGCGCTGCAGAGACGATCGGGGTACTCAAGGCACTCGCCAACTGAACGGCCATGTGGGAGAAATGCCTCGACCGGAAGACACGTTCCACCACAGCTCGGAACACGTCCCCCTGTCCAGCCACCACCCCGGCAATCTCGTTGGTCAGCCGGTCCACTTCGGCCTCCAGCTCGGCGTTCTTCTTCTTCGCCTCTTCGGCGGCAGCCAAAGCCACCGCCTCCCTCTCCTGTGCTGCCTGTGCCGCGGCTTCGGCAGCATGGATCCTGGCCATCAGCCGATCCTCCGTAGCCGCAGCTTCGGCAGCCTGTGTTTGTAACTTGGCGACTCCACTCCTAATGAAGCTCGCCAAGCCCTGCAAAACCGCCTCGGCTCCCTAAAACCCGAAAACAAAGGGGAGATTAAAAAGGAACAATCACTATGTATATGTAATATTCAGTTGTACACTTACTTCAGGGAATCCTTGGCTCGAGGTCGCGCCGCTCTCGACGATCGTCACTTCGGCATCCAACGAAGTTACGGCTCCTCGAGGTCGTCGGCCGACCACCTGCAGTGGAGAGGAACCATGGACAGGCGCCTCCAGCTGCGAACTTACGGATACCGACCTTGTAAGGTCGGCCGTCCTCTCTGACGACGCCGCCGAAGTCACCCTCTCCACCACGGAAACAGAGGGCTTCTGCCTCTTCCTCTTATTCTTGCCTTGTAAGGCGGCCTGGAAAGCTTGGGCATCCACTACAAAAAAAAAATATATATATGGTCAGCAAAAAACGAAAGAAATCACGAAACGCAAGTCAGCGAAGCAGAGCCTCACCCAAGTCCGCGTCAGACACAGAGTTATACGGGCTTAGCCCATGATTCGCAAGCTCGGCCTCGGCATAATTCCTTTCAACGAGGCCGAGGTTCACCAAGCTCGTCTCAAGGTCACCGGTCGGTTTCCCAGTGTCTCGAGGAGCGAACTTACCCTTCATCCAAGAGTATAACGGGACACCTTCACACCGGCAAAAGAAGAACTTCTTTTGCCAGTTCGGCACCTTAGAAGGCGTCCCCAACTTGAACCTATTAATAGGGGAAAGGTAAGCCCACCCCGTCGGACCAAGCTTAGGCCTAAAAAACCTAAGGAACGACTCTACGGTAGGCGTACCACCACGTCGGCTGACCTCAAAGCAAAAGCCGATGATCTGCTTGACAGAGGGTGGCTGCAACTGACCTAACGCCAGTTCAAGCTCTTCTAAGAGCTCGACAAAAAAATTGTTCAAAGGGAACCGTAAACCAAAATGAAGGTAATCTTCATATACAGTAAAAAAACCCACAGGAGGCGAACTACCCCTATCAACATCACGAGGTAAAAGGAGTTCGACTGACTCGGGAAATAAAAAACTGCGGGCCAAACCCTGCATATGAGATACAGACATGGTGGAGGCCACAGCCAGAGACGCGTCAGACCCGACCAACGACGGGAATTCAATTTCCCTAAACGCCGGCGGGACTAACGCGCGGGTATATACATTCAGCCAAACCTTCGCCGGAAACCCCCTAACCGGCGAAGGCGAAACCCCTACGTTCTCACTATCACTATCTACTTGGGGAAAAGGAGAAGCATCCATTGTGAAGAAAATTACTTACTTGTCATAGATTTTCTGATCAAAAATCACCGAGAACTGGCTAAACGGCGGCGGTTGCAGAATTTTGGGGCTTAGGGTTTTCTCTTGCACGATATTGAAAATCGATTGAGAAAAATGTGGTTTAGCGTACATAAGAAGCCTTTAAAAGGCAAGGGCACGCCTTTTCAAATCCCGCCTCTTCACCTGCCCCAACCATAAAGCGACGCGTGTCCTACCTACGCTGACAACAGCAGTCGCACATCACGCCACGTCTATTCAAGCTCGACCTCGTCAAAACGAGGCGGTATACATTTCGACTTCGTCAAGATCTCATTTCCGACGAAGCAATGAAATTCAAGCTCGACCTCGTCAAAACGAGGCGGTATACATTTCGACTTCGTCAAGATCTCATTTCCGACGAAGCAATGAAATTCAAGCTCGACCTCGTCAAAACGAGGCGGTATACATTTCGACTTCGTCAAGATCTCATTTCCGACGAAGCAATGAAATTCAAGCTCGACCTCGTCAAAATGAGGCGGTATACATTTCTACTTCGTCAAAACCTCATTTCCGACGAAGCAATGAAGTTCAAGCTCGACCTCGTCAAAACGAGGCGGTATACATTTCGACTTCGTCAACACCACATTTCCGACGAACCAAGTACAATTCGACCTCGACCTCGGCCAGTTTACACCTCCCCACAATGACCTCGCTGCTCCGGTCTTTTGGGGGGGGATGTGATAGGATATGGCCCAATAGGCCCAGATCAGCTCGGCCCATTCCTAATTCCCCCGGCCCAATCAAGGATAAAGCCCAGTGGAAGTCAAGAAAGTCAACCAACTGCTCCCAACCACTCCACAGTGCAGACAGGAGCACCCACGACCCCCAACCACTCCTGGAACACCCGTGACCTCCATCCTCTATAAAAGGGAATCATTTGTAAAGAAAGAGGCAGGTGGTAATAGCGGTTAGAACACGAAAATATAAAACATTCTCTCCTTCGTGGACGTAGATCTAATCAAAGATCGAACCACGTAAAAACCTCTCGTGTTCTTCATTCTCTCTCTCGTATAATCACCCTAAAATACACGATCGATCAGGGGTAAAATAGTGCAATTACTAATATGTTGATTTATTTTCTTTATATGAAGAGTAAAGTGGCGGTTATGTTTAAAATTACCCGAAGCCTACTCCATCCATATCCACAAAAGCTTATACGGTTCGGTTCGAATGGCCCACTAAGAAGCCCAATAATGGTGAAATTTTTTCACATGTGCTTCTACTGTTCCACAGGTATTTCTCTCCGCAGCAAATTATTACTTCTTAGTCAGTATTGCAGATTCGTGGGAAGAAAGTTGGGAAAGAAGAAATGGCGTTAGGGCTGATATTGGGGATTGGGAGGGTATTCAGGAAGAAGCGAGCATCGTCTCTCGATATTCTCACGTCGAAGAGGAGCCCTAAAGGCTACTACAAGGGCAAAAACTGCAAGCCCACCGGTTTCCACACTCGAAAAGGTGCCCTCTTGTCATTCATCTCATCGAATTTCAGCTTTCAATTTCGAACACTTACTAGTTGCGAATTTCTTGTGTTGGTGACCTTGATTCTGAGGTTAAAGGTATTGGATAGGAATTTTTACCTTGGTAGATGCTAATATGCTTTACCTCAGTACTCTCTGGTTACATTACAGGAATTATGTGCATTTGCAATTAAGAATGTGTGTGTGTGTGTGTAATTGTGAGAAAATGGATGGTAGATACTGCTTTTGAGAGAGGGGGAGGTGCCTAATTAATCTGCAGATGCCTTGTTTGGTGTTTTAATTGTGTTTTTATTTGGACAGGCATGGTGACTATTACGGTTTGTTTGTCTATGTGTAGTGAATGCAAGCATGTTTTTTTTTTGGTGTGATCAGATTTTTTTTTGTTTTGGCTTAGTGTGAGGGTTTGGAGATTATTCCTAGTGTGCTTAGATGAGGTTTGGAGAGTAAACTTTTACACTTGTTTCAAATATTGTGCCTATTTCTTTTAGTTTAAAATCTGGGGAACCAACTAATGTTGTGGTTTTTTCTATATGCTGTTCATGTATTTTGATTATCAACTGTTGTGGGTATAAGTGTGACTGATTAGCAAAGTTGAAGCTGTGAAACTAAGAAGGAGATAGTCATTTATACACCTTTGTCCCATTCCCCGCCCCATCCTCATTTTACATACTGTATACATGTATGGATATATGTATATGTAGAGAGATTGTGCTGCCCTTTGATGATCAAATGCTTAATGGTCTTGCTCTGAAGTGCATGGAAAAGATAAATACTGCATTTTGCATTGGCCAAACTTGATTATCAATTCCAAGCAGTTGTGAATTTCATTCCGTATTCCTCCAATGAGAAGTGGCCAATTTGTAGCAAAACATATGTGCCTTTCCAAAAGAGTATTGGAATTACATCTTTGAATGATACTTCATTAGAAAATAAAGTTTTCATTATAGCATATCCTATGCTTATGGGATGTGCTTACTTCAATTATATCTGATGACCAGATTTAGTGCTAGTTAAACCAAGTGATATGAATAAATCTGCTTGTTATTTTCATTTCAATCGTAGGGAAGACTTGGGAACACTTGACAGGTCATGGCTTGAGAGTATTTTGTAAATAAGAAGCATATACCAGTATCCCTATTTCGGAATATTTTTCTTATCTACGTCTAACTATGGGAAATATATATTTCGACTTGAAAGCAATAGTTATTCGGACATGTAGTGAACTTGTATTCTTGGCCAGGCTGCCTTGTATTCCCATCTTTAAAAATATAAATGCTAAATGATCTAGTTTCTGATTCAAGCCTCAACAGCCTATCTAAAAGACAAACCTGGTTTGATACATGTATGCAGGTGGTTATGTTGTCGTTCCTGAAAAGTTGCCAAACTATGTGGTTCCAGATCTGACCAGATTCAAGGTGAGAAATCAATTAATGTCAAAAAGGTTATCCAAAATCTAAAATTTTGTGATTGCAACTTACCACGCACCTCTATACATGCTTAAAGAGCTAGACTGTAATATATTGCATTTTTAATCACTAAAGTTTACGTATTGTGCGTGTAATAGGCCACCTGAGTTATTAGTCTAATTTGGGGTGAGTGTAGTGGTAAGTTATAACTTTATGAGTTCCCACAAAGAATGGGGATATACATGGGATTCTATCCTTCGTTTTTCAACACCAATTCTTTTCCCTTCTGTATCTGGCTTACCTTCTTATTTTACCTAAAAGTTGAATTTGGTTAGCGTTGATCAATCTAGGTGATTCTGTTTCAAGAAACATGCAAAGACAGCGGCATTAGTTATGTTCTGAGTTGTTTTTGAAAATTTTGGATGGTTCCGTATGGAATTTAACTAACTTTGGTAAACTATATCCAAAACAAAGAGCTGATGTCAATTTCAATTAATGTTACCAAAAGGATTGCTTAAACTATAACATCTGACTACCTGTCTCTCTTAATTAAACCTGGGTTTCATCAATAAATATAGATAGTGTGTCTACTTATTGTACTCAAATCTGTAGTAGCTTGAAGTCTAAAGATTTTGAGAAAATGACCTTGAAATAATGGTTACTACTGTATGAATAGGCAACTACATTTAAATTTGTCCACGGCTTGCATTTGTCCTGTATAAGCTAAACATATAAATATGGGATAGTTTCATTTATACTCATATTACTAACAAATATTGACTAATCATTTTGATCATTCATATGCTCGTTTCTCGTGTTTCAGCTAAAGCCATACGTATCTCAGTGCGCAAGAGAAGCTTCCGAGGCAACTAAATGATTTCTGTTTTTGTCTATGACCCTCTGCGTCGCCTTTGTCCTCTCCTTGAGATGTTGATGCTTACCCTAATAAATGATTTCCTTTTCTCTCCAGAATTACACCTTTCTGATTTGAACTGTTATGTTGATTTTCAGATAGTATTATTCATGGACTATAGATTTGTGAAAGCTTAGCATAGTTTAGCTCTTGTTATTAGGAATTTAGTTTCAATTGCGAAAGATTTTGTTTAGATATGCAGTTATTGAGTAAATCGCAAATGAGGCTGAGTACTCTTCTGCTAAGATCTGGATTTTGTTGGATAAAAGTAACGTGCGAAATTATAATTATAGTATCCATTTTTATTTACTCGATTTGCTCTGAAAAGTACAATGCATGGAGGACTTACTTGAAAAAACAATCTTTTTAAAAATTTTATAATCCGTTCAAGAATATGTTCGTGAACATGTGTAATAATTTATACTGCAATTGTTTTTAATGTGCAGAATGAATAATTATAAGAACATGTATATTGAAAGTAGAAATTGACGCAACGAGATGGTAACTCAGTTTGGTGATAACAAAATTACGTTTGGGGGGACAAAATCATACCAAATGAATAACATGTCACTTATATTTTGATTGAAGAATGGGCATTGCAACAATTATGCAAGAATTTGATGGAGATAATCACGCAGATCATAATCCAGAAATACAATTAGTTTCATGTCAAGAAATTTCAAACATACTTGATAAGTTGGAATCATATTAACCTCAAAAAGATAGTGTTTTGAAGTATGTAGTGGCACAATGAATCAAAGATAAATATTATAGTCCATCTTGAAATTTATGTATAATTATACATATAAAGCATTATTATTTGTTAAAAACATAATTATATATTGTCATTTATTATTATATGTAGACATAGATCTTTAAGATGAAACCGAAAAAAAATAAATTGACTTATTGCAATACAAAAGTTATTTTTGAATATAACGGGTCCCTTTTTTTCGTAGAGAATATATTGGGAGTTTCTACCGTAATAATAATAATAATAATAATAATAATAATAATAACTCAATGACATTGGAACAAAATTCTAAAAGCGCAGTTGAGTTCAATGCTAAAACTGAACCCAAAGTAGCGTTACTTACGGGGGAGGATCCCATGCTGTGGTATGAAACACATCACCAGCTGCTGTGGACTAAACGGTGGCGTTTTATTGTTTTTATTCCTTTTTTTTTTTTTTTATACTTTTCTGTTTTGCATTTTAGTTTCTAATCTATATATTTAAGTTTTTACATTATATAGGGTTAATTGATTTGTTTCATCATTAATTTATGTATTCATTCAATTTTCAATTGATCATTTCCGTGATTAGTGTGTATTATAATAAATATATGTTAAATTACTTAACCTTAATTAAAATGGTTAGTTAAAATTTAAAATTAAACACTATAAATCCTACTTATGATTTTTTAACTCGATGTACTAAAAACACAAAATTAAGCTTAATTTTAAAACGATTAATCAAAAATCAAATAGATATAAAGTAAGGATGAAATAATTAACTATAATTAATACAACCTTTTTCGTATAAGCAATTATTAATGCAATAACTAAAAAATAAAAGTTAAAACTTAACAAGGAAAAAAACAAAAAACGTTGCCGTTTTGACCCACAGCAGCTGGTGCTGTGCTTCATACCACAGCAGGGGATCCTCCCCCGTTACTTTTGGCCTTGTCTCCAAAAGTCGAGAAAATAAACATTTCGGGAAAGAGGAAGAAGTAAAACCCTAAACTTCGTCGGCGCTTCATCAGAAAATAAGAAGGGAATACTGTAGAAAAGAAAACTCGCCTGTGCAGCACGAATTTCATATGCGCTATTATTACTTGGATTGCAGAATAGTCGATGGAATGAGCGTGGCTTGAATTATCTCCGAGCTCCGATTCGCCGCTGTGCTGCCGATTTCAGAGGTTAAGTTGGATTATTGGAACTGAATAATTTTGATTTTATCATGCTTCAGCTGAATATTTCTTGAATTTTGCATATAATGAAATATATAAGTATAATTATGAATACCTTAAAATGGATCGTGTTATGCTCTGCGTTTGAAGGTCATCTGTTTGTATTATGTGTTCCATTGCATTGCAGTGTGTAGGCGTCTAAATTTATAAATTTGTGTTTACACAGTGGTAGGAAGTTTTTATGTGTTTCATTTTTTATTCTAATATGCATCAGAGTAGTAGGAGTTGACAACAAAAAAGAGCTCGGAAGCGTAAACAACTATGGAAGAGCAAAAATATGAGAACTAACCTGAAGGAGTTCTGCATAAAAACATAACATATAGAAGCAGATTTTTGATATCTAAATTTGGATTTTTTATATTTGAATGCAGTAACAAAATGTGACTCTTAGCCATGCTTACCAACTTTTATCAGATGAAAATTGGGAATCTGAATTGGCTGTATAGACATGATGTCTATTTTGACTTTTTTTTGCTGCCATTGCAGCCAGTTTTGGGGTTTGGTGGAAAAATTGTTGCTTATTTGATTATTAAGTATAATAATAGATGTGATGAATTGTATTGGAAAATATGAAAGTAAAAACTGCAGAGTCTCTTCACGGTTCACAATCAAGAAGGTATAATTTATATACTACAATCAGCATGAACTTTTGCAGAAAAATAGAAAAGGAAAGAGCGGAGAGGAATAGGTATTTTAGGGCGGGAAAGCAATTTGGCACAATGGACCTGCTTTTATATATATAATAGATTTTGGGAGATTAAAGGGTATGAAGAGAAATGACGGCTATATTTATGAAGGGAAACCAATATTTATGATTTTACAACGAAATAACCCATTACCTTTGGATTCGAGTATTTCCAACTGTGAGTTTCAGGTTGATCAAGAGTTAAGACAGACTTAGACTATTTAGTTTCTAATGTGTATTGTGCTCTGCTGAAGATTTGAGTTTAGAATTTTGTGATTATAGTTTTAATTGACTATTTTTTGGTTAGGATTTAGCAACAATCATGTGAAAATTTCTTTATGTTTAGTTAGCACCTATGCGTGGGGTTCTTGTTGGCGGTGTAGCGTTGCAGATGCTCACAAATGAATGTTGAATTGGGATGTTCATTAAATAGTTTCCAAGCTCTTATTATCTCATCCTTGTTATGTTTCTGGAGAAACTGATCTTGTACACTAGAAGTGAAAGTTTGTACGCAATTATGTACGGAGTTGATTGGAAATTTGGAATGATGGTTTTCTCCTTTTTCTCCATTTTCCTTTGTTTAGTTTCGTTATTATTTTTTCCTGGCCTTGTAGTTCTAAATTTGTTGGAAGGAGTTATGGGTTTTAATTTTGTTTAATGGAAATAGTTCTTCTGACATGATGGTGCAGGCGGTGGATGACTCGTAATGGCTGAAATTAAGTCATCTGGGAGGCCAATTGATCAATTGTTGGAGAAGGTCCTGTGCATGAATATACTTTCTTCTGATTACTTTCGAGATCTTTTGAAATTGAAGACCTACCATGAAGTCATTGATGAAATATATGTCACTGTGACTCATGTGGAGCCATGGATGACTGGCAATTGCCGGGGGCCGTCAACTGCCTTCTGTCTTCTATACAAGTTCTTCACCATGAAACTTACGGTCAAGCAGATGCATGGGCTGTTGAAGCATCCGGATTCTCCTTACATAAGAGCAGTAAGTAATACCTTAGCATGATGGTGTTTCCTAAATACATGTTTATTTATTTATTTTTATTTGTGTGTGTGGGGGGGGAGGGGGGACGGTTACCCATAGCTTGGCCAAATTTGCCTTTCTTCTTCTTAGTGGTTCTGTTTGACGCTTTAAATAATAATTAGGTGCTAGTACACGTACTTACCTTGTCACTTTCAGAGAAAACGTAAGAGGGTGTTGGGGCGACATTTGTTAATGTATTCTGCGGATATCTTTTAGTAAATTTCAGGAGCAAATTGTTAAATTCTTATATCTGAAGAGTAAGGAGACTTTAACTCATACAAGAGCTAGATTACAGTAATTCTTTATACTTCATGGTTATTGATGTTTTATGAGCTTCATGGGTGTGGGTAGAAATCCTTTGTTATAAAAAATTTATCTCTATGAAGCTTCACAAGAAAATTTTCAGAGCACTCTGTTGCTCCAAAATTTCAAAACTACAGTTTTTACTCCTAAACTACAGTCTTTCTTGTGAAGACTTCAGGGTAAGAAATGCAAAGAAGGGGTTTGTACAGCCATCATTTGAACTTCAGACTATGAAGTAGTAGGATTTTATGTTGTATGAAGAGTTCAACTTTACTTAAAAAATAGTATAAGGATGCAAATGCAAGCAGGCTTGGCTAATATTGTTTCTAGATTAGTACTCCGTATTTCACAATTCTATTAGCTTAGGCTGTTGCCATGCAAGATATTTTGAAGCATAAAAGAAGGAAGACCATGCTAGCTACTATTAGGAAATAGCATGAGTGGTTTAAAAGTGGTTTAAAAGTCAATTTAATAGTCAACGTAAGTATGAAATATCTTGCTGAGCTGCTGCTAGCCGGATCCTATTATTGTGATGGCTACTTATGCTGGAAGCTAAGCTATATTTGTGATAATTATATGCCGAGAGGTAATTAGTTTGGTATTTATTAGTTTCCATGAATTTGGAAGTCTTCTCTTCTATTGAATCTTATTGTAAAGCACAAAGTCATCGGTACCAACTGGACCCATCTTTAGCAAATACACCTATGACTAATATTTAATTAATTTTACTTTGTGAATAGCTAGCTTCCTGGGGATGATAATACAAGCCTGCCCTGAAGAGGGTACTCATATAAGCTGAACCTGCAGCCTGCCAGAAATCAATGCCCAACTATGATAATAAGGTGGGGATGGGAATCATGGGATTGAGTTTGAGTAACCTCGTCCTGTCCTGGCTTTAATATATATAGATCAGTGTATCTATATTATTATTATATATTTTTTTATCATATGTAGTATATGTGAACATATTATCAAATTTCTCAGAAATTATCACTCAGTATTTATGAAATATTGCTACCACTACTACCACTACTAGAAACACCTAAGCAATGACAGGATAATAATGGTCCTTGGACAAGAAAATGCTATTTTTGGTCATTTTTTGAAGTATATGCAATTGGGGAGCCTTTTATAGTTGAACTACTAGTGTGTGAACCCCTTTTTTTTCCTCTTCTCTAGCCATCTGGTAGCATTCCCCCCACCTTTCTTCTATCCTTTTTCTTATTGACTAACCCTGCTTTCTTGGGTGTGGGTAGAAATCTTGAAAATTGAAATCACTAATGCCAATCATAGTTATTTGCTGTGTTGCTAATAGGCCGTCAATTTTATTAGTTGCTACACCTAGCTCTTGCTGTTGAATAACTGACTGTAAATTTTGCAGATTGGATTTCTTTACTTAAGGTACGTTGCAGATCCAAAGTCATTATGGAGTTGGTATGAACCATACCTAAGAGATGATGAGGTAAGAAGTATGTTCAATGTTTGCTTCTCTCTATTATCTTGAGTGGTTCATGTTATACAAGGCCATGTATTTTAGTTCTCATGCAATCTGAAATAATTATATAACAGTTTTTGAGTTATTCTATGGAGCAGAACTTACAATTATTATACACTAAAAATGAAATCAAGCAGGGTGACTGGCTTATTTGCTCCCATGCCTATTTGTGTTTGTGTAGGAACTGATTAATTCAGTCTAGCATTATATTCGAATAATTAAATCTAGGGATAAATGGTAATCACCAAACTGTTTGCATTCTATGAGTTCTTTTTTGAACTTGGCATGCTAAGATAAGATTAAGTATCACAATATTCTTGTTTTACGGATAGAAAGTCGATACAAAAAGGTTCAAATTATTGATAACGATATCAAGTCTGGTTTGGCCTGCTTCCAGCAGTCTGCATAATGACAAATCTATGCATCATTTTAGCTATCCTGCATCTCTTGCTGTATGTTTGTGATTTTCTTTCTTTGCATTTCTGTCTGTTCAATGAACTCTTGTATATGATTTGGAATCATCTTTAAGTGATTTGGAAGGATTTTACAGCTATTCAGTGGTGCATCAGCATGATTCTTGTGCAGGTGAATTGTGTTTGTGTGCAAACTACCATTTGTAAAACATTGTTCTTGTCCCCTTTTATTACAGCTTACATGCCTGCATACATGACATCTCACTTTCCATTTCATTAGATACCATGTATTGTTTGTACTTCATTGAATCTCTGTGAGGAACCCTACCTCCAAATACTTAGTCATATTGTGAAACAGTCAGGATTTGTAAATAATAGCATCTTGTAGTTATTAAGTACTAATATTTTGCTTGCTTAACATCAACTTATTATCCATTGAGCTTTGCTCTCGAATTAGAAATATTCTCATGGGCATTGTTGATTCCATTTTAGGAATTCTCTCCTGGTTCTAATGGCAGAATGACAACAATGGGGGTCTACGTGCGTGATCTCCTTCTTGGACAGGTTGTACATCACTTTCTGATTTTGCTTCGGGACTTGGTAAAATTTCTACATAAATGAGCCTTGAATGGCGCCTCACATATTTGTTTCCTTTTGCAGTACTACTTTGACACACTTTTTCCTCGCATCCCTGTTCCTGTTATGCGAACAATTGTAGCCAATCTCCAAAACATGAAATTACCAACAAAACACTGTGGAGTTACTGGTGAGACAACACGTGGATCTGACGAGACTGCCAGAAGGCCTCCTTCTGTCAAAGCTGCCCTGTCTGTCTCTTTTGGTCAACGGGCTCCTCACCGTGCATCCACAAGAGATTCGTCTGCACAGAGATTCGTCTCCGTCCGTCGCACTGTTAATCCATCTTATGAGAGAGAGGATGGTTCGAGGCGGTCCCCCAGTCGCCACCGTAGCCAGAGCCGTGATTTGTCTGATCGAGAATTTTCAGACAGAGACAGAGACAGAGACCGAGAGAGGGACAGGGACAGAGACGGGGAACGGGACCGCAGGGATCGAGATAGAGACAGGGACAGGGATAGAGATAGGAGGTATGATTATGAACGAAGGTCCCACAAAAGCTATAGAAGGGATTATGATAGGGGTGGTCGTGATGAACCATATCGTAGAGGCAGTTCCCACCGGAGCCGGAGCAGGAGCAGGAGCAGGAGCAGGAGTAGCAGGAGCCGGAGTAGAAGCATTTATGATAGAAGTGGACAGGATCAAATCCGTTCGAGTCCCTCTGGACATGGAAGCAAAGATAAGATATCAGCTTCTAGTAATTTGGCCAAGCTTAAAGATTTATATGGAGACTTAAGCAGTCAAAAGGAAGATGCAGGCAAGGACAAGGATCATGGTAGGCCTAGTGGCACTGAGGAAGTTCTTAGACTTGGTTCTACGTGGAGGTAGAAGTAGCTAAATTGATGCCGCCTCTCAGGCGAAGAAATTCCTTCGGTACTTTGTATGTTAAAATCAGTCTTAACAGTAGAGACGAATGACGGTCTAATCTTTTATGTACATTATAAACTTGTTTCAATTGATTAATAGCCAAATTTAAGAGTACATCTTGCTATGGAAATAAGGTAGTGTTTGGTAATTCATTCAAGTTGTGGAATGATGACTCATCTAAAGATGAGTCATGCGAATAGTGTCAAGATGAGGGGTTCATATTTTCATTTGGTAGTAAAAAATTAAAAGTAGGATGACATTATATTTGTGTTTGGTACAATATGCTTAACTCTAGATGAAGGCTTAGATTTACTAAATTACCCTTATTAAATACCCCTACCGATTTCACTATTTATCGTTGGGATTAAATAGTACACTTTATTATTTATTATTTATTACTCTGTATTATTATTATTATTATTATTATTATTATTGTTGTTGAGTTATTATTTTTATTATTCTTGTTATTATTATAATCATTACTATTATTGTTATTATTTTTATTTTTATTATTATTACTATTATTGTTATTATTTATTATTATTTTATTATTATTATTATTATTATTTTATTACGTTATTATTATTATTATTATTGAGTTGTTATTATTATTATTATTGTTATTATTATAATTATTACTATTATTGTTATTATTATTATTATTATTGAGTTATTATTTTTATTATTATTATTATTATTGTTATTGTTATTATTATAATTATTACTATTATTGTTATTATTATTATTATTATTATTATTATTTTATTATTATTATTATTTTATTACGTTATTATTATTATTATTATTGAGTTATTATTTTTATTATTATTGTTATTATTATAATTATTACTATTATTGTTATTATTTATTATTATTATTATTATTATTTTACATTATTATTATTATTATTCTCGTTATTATTATAATTATTGCTATTATTGTTATTATTTATTATTATTATTATTTTATTACATTATTATTATTATTATTATTTGAAATCGTATAAATACATAAGGGTAAAATGGTAAAAGAGAGAAAGTGTTGTGTTAGTGTTCGAATGAGTTGAAGTCATCCGACCAAAAACGTCGGATGAGTTAACAAGCGAAAACAGTAAAATAGCAGCGGGTTTGGGCTTCATCTCGGGCCCTCCAGTTTATTTCATTTCGGTACCAAACACTTAGATGAACCAAGATGATTCACCTCATCTTGGTTCATCCTATCCACCAAACACACCCTAAGTGTTTGGGCAGTGTTCTGAAGATCACTGTGCCTATAAACAGAAGATAAGGTTATGGATCATACTAATTTTGGGATTTGAATTGCCCAGCTTCTCTCATTGTTATGGAACTGCGACATTTAATTGTAAAATTAGAGGAATGCATAACCTTTTTTTGGGCCTACATGTTAGTAGGCTAATTTATAATTTAATTGCTAAACTATTCAGTTTTTTACAATTGTGTTCCAAACTATACGAAGTAGCAATTAAACATTCTAACTATCAACATTTTCATAATTGTGTTCTATATCTTAATTTTTGATGACGAAAAACACCCGTGGGCGAGCCGAAATTGAGATATGGATAAATAACTTATCATTTATTGTGTTTAATGTCAAATTCAGTTTTCGGCTTCCCACGAGTGTTTTTCATCGTCGAAAATTAAGATCCATAACACAATTGTGAAGATGTTAATAGTTTGAACATTTAATTGCTATTACCTACAACCCATAAAAGTAGTCTCATTTACTATTTGTCATGTTTTTCCACCAAAACTTAATACGAGTTTTAAAATATAGTTTTGAAATATTTTTTTTTACGAGATACTACGACACTCATAGTACCCCGTAAAAAAAATTCTTCAAAATTATATTTTAAAACTCGCATTAGGTTTCGGTAGAAATACGTGCATAAAGTAAATGAGACTACTTTTGTGGGTTGGAGGTAGTATTTCGTATAGTTTAGAACCCAATTGAAACAATTAAATGTCGCAAGGGATAGGTGACTGATGTCTTCACTTTAGTCTTCGGCCTGTGAGTTTGTAAATCAAGCATGTTCCTAGACATGTGAGCTGTCATCTGATGCAATAATTGGTTTTGTAATCCAATCAAAATATTCATAATTCATTTGATCAAATCATGAATTCTCCTTAACATTATATCCAGCCGTTGTTATTCAGTGTATGTATTTATTTATATGAAAGAGATCAACTAAAATAGAAAGTACGGAGTAGTATTGAAAATATTAAAAGGAAAAAGACATAAGAAAACGATGACTAATTTTAATCGTAATATAGTCCCCATTTATTTTATTATATGTTCTTTAAACTGGAAAAAACTGAAAATATTATCACTCAAAATGAGTGGAAAATATTATTATAATTTAAAGTGAACAAGTGGAAAAATATATGCCCAAGAAATTTTTTTCTTCATGCTCATATCTATCATAGAAAACAAAGAAAAATGGTAAAAAAATATATATAGTAGTATATATTTTCCTTCATTTTTCTTTAAAGAGAACGCACCCTTGTATTAATAAATCTTCGTTGGTAGTTACCGTATAAAATCATAATAACTCAAATATATTAGAATTGAAAAAAAAAAAAAAAAAAAAAAAAATCTAACAAAAATTATACTCCAGTTTATGTATAGACGGTTATGAATGTCCCTATAAGGTGAAAGTCTTCAAATTTAGTTTCAATCACAAACTGATGCATATGATATGACCCCAAATATGAGCCGATTAATCCAATAAAAATCATCTATTGTATTTAGATGATACTCTCTCCATTTCATGGAGAATGACCACTTTGCTTTTGGAACTTCTGGCACGTTTTTCCACGTTTCAAAATGATGGGTTTTAAAATGGATTTTTGAAGATTTCTTTCTTTTACGGGATACTACGACACTTTGCTTTTGGAACTTCTGGCACGTTTTTCCACGTTTCAAAATGATGAGTTTTAAAATGGATTTTTGAAGATTTCTTTCTTTTACGGGATACTACGAGTCGTAGTATCCCGTAAAAGAAAGAAATCTTCAAAAATCCATTTTAAAACCCATCATTTTGAAACGTGGAAAAACGTGCCAGAAGTTTCAAAAGCAAAGTGGTCATTCTCCATGAAATGGAGAGAGTATTTCTTATTACATTAATGAATAACTGTAATATGGTTACAATGTATCCCGTAAAAAAAATGATACTTCAAAATTATATTTTAAAACCCGTACTAGGTTTCGGTAGAAATGCGTGCGCGAAATGTCTATCAAATGAAAGTGGCCTAATATAGTGAGATGGAAGTAGTAATAAATAAAAAAAATTATAAATAAAAAATGATTGATTTAGAAATATTATAAACAAATGTCGATAATTTATTAATTTAATATGATACGTCACACGTAAATATAACAGGCGATTCAAACTGAAACAAATCATAAAAAGCAACTTTTACATGCATACTGTCTGCAAGAATTATTCTTTCAACATCAATAAGACAATAACTCGTTACAAAATACACTAATATACAACTTTCAAACATCATCATTATTTTGTTAACTTCATCATCTTAATTTCCTCAACAAGACGGTCCATATCGGCAAACGAAGAGCCGCCGGGGCTCACGGCGGAGTTGGCCGATTCCGCCATACGCTGAGCCCTTTGCAAGAATTCATCCTTCCTCAGCTCCATAACCTCCCTCACCATCTTTTCAACTAACACTCTATCACAACTATCTTTCATGTCCAATCCAAGCCCCCAAACCGCTTCCACGTACCTACTATTCACTTGTTGATCAACAAAATGCGGCCAACAAATCATCGGTTTCCCCGAGACTATACTCTCCAGAGTCGAGTTCCATCCACTGTGCGTGAAGAATCCGCCAATGGCCGGATGAGCCAACACCTCCTCCTGCGGCGCCCAGCTCACTATACAACCTCTCTCCTCCGTCCCTCGCCTCAACTCAGGTGGGATCTCATCGGACTCCGAGTCGTCTAACCCGCTGACAGAACCGGGCCTCCGAACCCACAAGAATCTCGACCCGCTGTTGACCAAACCATGCCAGATTTCATACATTTGGTCTTTTGTCATCACAGCAAGACTACCAATGCTAACATATACAACAGATTTCGATGGCTGTTTTTCGAGCCAAGAAACACAGCTCTTATCCTCCTCCCAGATGCTGTTGGATACGAAGAGCTGAGTTTCTTGCTCTGTTTCTGCTGCGAGCATGGCCTTAAGGTGGGCATGGAGGGGGCCGATGGCGAAGATTTTGGGGCTGATGTTGATAAGTTGAGACAATACAGGGGCCTCGAGTTCTTGAAATGTGTTGAAGATTAGCCCCTGAGCAAGAGGAATGTGCTTGTCCTCTCTAAGAACAAGTTGGATTATAGGATCGTTGAGATTTTTGGTGCGACAAAAGCTGGGAAGGTCGCGACGACGAATGATGCCTTCCATTCCGGGTGTATTTGTTATCATCTCATCCAAGTTGTCATCTATGGCACATCAAGAACAAAATCGAAGTTCATAGTAAACCAAGTTTCAATTCAATGAGCCTAAAAACTCGATCCGTTGCATTTTATGTTGCACTGTCGGATACTCATCAACTATTTAAAGTATTTTTTAAATTTGCAATAATTAAAGAATTTTATAAACAAAAATACTGATTTGGGATTTCTTTTAACTCGTGGTGAACATTAGATGATAAATAAAAAATGCATCCGAAATACAATGGAGGATCTCAATTAAAAAAAATAAAAAACTAGCCATTTTCATTGTACTACCCAGAAAAAAAAAAGTACTGGCGCTTCTTCATAGTTTCAATTCAATGAGCCTAAAAATTCGATCTGTTGCATTTCTTATTATATTGTCGGATACTCACCAAGTATTTAAAATATTTTCTAAATTAGCAATAATTAAAGAATTCCATAAACAAAATACTTATTTAAGATTTTTTATTTTATTTTTTATTAACACACGGCGAACATCCGATGCTACAATTAGAATATAATAGAGGGTCTCGATCGAAAAAAATACTAGGCATTTTCATTGTACTACCCAGAAAACAGACAAAAAACTGAAAAAAAGCCAAGGCGTTCTTCAATTCATAGTTTCAATTAAAGCTGTGGTTTTCGCTTGTCACAAACAATAAGAAATCCTTACTTATAGCTAAGGTACAGACAAAGCACCGTTGCATCAGAACTAAAGGGGAAAGGCTGTTTTTTAGGTCGGTACATGTCTCCTTCACATTAACTTCCTTCACTGCTAACTAAACTCCAAAAAAGAATAAAAAATAAAAAATAAAATCAGCGAATCCCCTAATTTCAATTCAATCAACAGATAAAATTCTAAAACTCAAAAAAAAAAAAAAAAAACAGATAAAAATCTAGTTGCAGAGAAATCACAAACCTTTAAAAGGAACCTCCCCAGCTTTAATGAGCTTGGGCAAACAGAGGTAGCTCCAAAACCCGCACGGACTAATCGTGTCGAAATACAGCAGCGGAACTCCGATCTCCGCCGCAATATCAGTAGCGAAGGTGAAAATTCCGTCAGCTATCAAGCAAGTGACGGGGATTGCGGCCGTCGCCAGCATCCGCCGGAAAATCGGGACGGCGGCGGTCTCCATTGATTGTATAAGGCTCCCTATCTGATCTGCCGTCCGTGGATTCTCCTCCGGCAAGCCGTCGGAGACCGTTTCGAAACGGAAATTCGGATATTTTTTGAAATTGATCTCAGCATCGGTGTAGCTGTTGAGGCGGCGTTGTATGTAATCGGTGTTGAGGAATGTGACTTTGATTTTGTGGAGGCTTAAGATTTCGGCGAGTTTGAGCATACAGTTGAGTGGACCTTGAAGAGGGAGAGGGAATATGAATACATGAGCTGTTCTTTGGTCTTCCATTTTTTGAACGTGGGTTTGTTTCACAATTAATTTTACTTTTTTTTTGTTTTATGTAGTAGAGTAGAGGTTTTATTTTTGTTTTTTGGTGTTGGCTCCACAACTTGTGTCATTTCTAAATATCCTTTGAAATATGCCAACTAGGCTTGTTTTTAGCATATACTACTATCTATCTCTTTAAATTATATTGATATTAACTATCATAAATGTTCTATCGTCCACTGTGAGCACACTTAGTATGTTCACTGTTAATGTGGCAGTGTTACATTAACAATTTTTCTAATTAAAATTAAAAAAGAAATAATAATAATAATAATAATAATAATAATAATAATAATAATAATAATAAGATGGATAAAACGTGAATGATATTCAAAAAATATACAGACAAAAACTTGGGTGAGGTCGGCCAGATAGTGTGGTCGGGTCAAAGTGTCAATCTTTATACAGAAAAGTGTTAATTTCTACGAATAAAAGTGTCAAACTTTAACATAATTATTTTACGAATATAATGCCAATTTTTAAAAGTGTCAATCTTTATACAGAAAAATGCTAATCTACACGAATAAAAGTACCAGTATTTTAGCCGGCCGCACGGTGCCTCTAACTGACCTAAGTGTGTCCCAAATATACACACATAAAGTGACTAAGATATATTGGGGCTAGTATTATTTTTTGGTGCATTTCTAATTTATTCGTGCATGCGTAATTTAAGAAGTCAACTTCTCCCCTTTAAACTAATCTTGGGTTCTTTGAATTATTGGACAAATCCTCATCCAAAGCAGATGATGCAAGAAGAGGCAAAATTTAAATAGTGTTTATCAGATGACCAAGACTGCAAGGCGTCCTCTTTTTCTATAGCTGATGTATTTTAGTTAATTTCATAATATTATTTAGGTAATACTTATTTTTCCCTCCGAAGAGTCTCTTCGCAGCAAATTGGGCTGCTTGAAGAAGCTTGTGTGTCATTTTTCTCTTGTACACAAGCACAAGTATATATAATAGTTTTTTTTTTTTTTTTTGACACATAGATAACTCAATAATTGAGTTAGAAGAGTTGTAGCTATATTAGGAAAGTGAATAAATTCTACTAATAAATTTACCATAATTAGATATAATTCTAACAATTCAATACTATAAAACAAATTCAAAAAAAAAATATAAAAAAAAATCAAAATGACTTGTTTTAAAGCCACCAAACTTCGATTTGATGATAGAAGAATCATGAATTACTAGTTTTGTTTTTTTTTGAGAGAAGAAAGAAATTCATGTCGAACATGTGTGGGATGCTAATTTAAAACACGTTCGTGAAATTCAAACATATTACAACTCAACAAATATTACAAATAATACTAAAGTACTCCACTAATAACCAAATCCAAACAAACTCATACAAATTAAATGAGACTACCTATATAACTCACACTTAGTGAGATTTGAACTCAAAACTTCCTACTAGAAGAGATTAGTGGTGTCTTAACCTAGCCACTTAAGCTACGCTTCCTCGTCACTTCATTTCGCTAGTTATGATTCACGCGTATTTTTATCATCTTGATGTCCTCAATCAGACGGCCCATATCAACGTAGGAAGACCCACCTGGGCCCACACTCGACCCAGCTAATCTCGCCATTTCTTGTGCCCTTCTAAGAACTCATCCTTCCTCAACTCCATAATCATCTTCTCCACCACAACTCTATCGCACCTATCCTTCATGTCCACACCCAACTTCCAAACCTCTCCCACGTACCTACTGTTGACATGTTGCTCAGCAATACGTGGCCAACAGATCATGGGTATCCCAGCGACAATGCTTTCCAGAGTCGAGTTCCATCGTCAAGAACCCGCCAATCGAGGGATGCGCCAGCACCTCCTCCTGCGGGGCCCACCTCACCAGGCAACCTCTCTCTTCTGTCGCCCGCAACAGACCCGAAGGAATCTTCTCATCAGGCTCCGACACCGAACCGGGCCTCCGAACCCACAAGAATCTCGACCCGCTGTTCACCAACCCGTGCCAAACCTCGTACAGCTGGCGCCTTGTCATGACTATATATTTTTTTTCGCGAGGAATATGAGAACGTGAGGAGTCATTTTTTTTCCTTGTTTATTTTGGGGTTGCTCCTTTAATAGGTAGGTATTTTTTATTTTGAGATATCTTTTTGGTTTAGGTATTACTCCGATCTTGGTCTATTCCATAAATTTTGTTTCATTTTCTTTTCGCATTATCCCATCAGACATAATAAATATAAAGAGTCTTATTTTACTAAATTTTTTCACTAAATTGTATAATTTAATATTCCCTCTATTCATGAAAAAGTTGAATGCGTTTTTCGTAGTATAAATTTTTATAATCTCGTCATTTGCTAGGCAATCTATAAAATTTTAATTAATGAATAATATTAAAAAAAATAATTAGAGATAACGAGATTGAATTAATTGTCTAACAAATAGTGAGCATATAAAAATTCATGTCAGAAAAAATGTAAATGTCCCACGTTTTGTGTACAAAAAGAGTGTCATATTTATAATCAAATTGATGGTTACTTTCAAATTATAGTTGAATTAGCAGTAAACTCCGATTTTAAATCTTAAAGAAAAAGTAAATTTTCGATAAAATAAAGTGATAAATCACAAACTTACGTTTGGAACATAATCGTTAACTATTTAAGTTTTTTTAAATTCTCTATCCAAAAAAAAATGATTCAATATAATTGTGAACTGGGTCGGGTGGCCCTAGTTCAGCTCGGTCCTGCCCATTTGATCAAGTGGGTTTGATGGGCTGGGCCACCCTTGATGAAATGTGCTATTTTTTTATTTTTTATTTTTTAATTCTAAACTCAAGACCAGTCCAATCCCGATCCAAGCACTTCAAGCATGTTCTAGATTGAGATATGCTTTAATATTCATTTGATATCTATAATGATTTATAATATCAATAGTTGAAAAATATAAATTTATTTTTATCGGCCTCTTTCAATTTATTATTCTTTGATAAATTAAAAATATTTTTGCACATTATCTCTCGTTTATCTCTGCCAACTGCTCTTTATTCTCTACAACTTCTTCTCTCAACTAAAATTATGTTAATAGAAAAGAATAAGTTAATCTTAATTGATAACTACAATGATTCACTATGCACCCATCGCTCCAAACCTAATTCAAATCCAATCCATACCAAACTCAAACCACTTTACAGGTGGTCTCAAGCTGTGCCAGACTTAAATAATATTTAAAAACCAAGCTTACCCCATTTCATATTTACTGTATTTATTAAGTACATAAAATATGTGTTTACATGGATAAAAGTATAAAATCAGAGACAACAATGACAATAATATTCTCACGAATTAAATTTAATACTCCATCCGTCCACGATTTTTAAACCTTATAACTATATCGGAACGTCCACTATCTTTAGACCATTTCCATTTTTAATAGTAGGCTCCATAATAAAAATATCTTAACACTTTACACTTTAACAATTTAATACAATTAAAATATTAGATGGACCCACAATTATTCTACTTTAACACTTTAACTTATTAACACATTAAACTCCGTACCAAAATTTTTGGGACTAATGATCATATACGGAGGATAGTGACGGAGCCAAGGAGGTTCCAGTGGGGCCATTGGACCCCCCAGCGTTTTTACAATAATTACCTGTATATGTGTATTTTATAATATGTATGTTATTTGGTACAATGGATATAATATCCGCCTCTTTAATTGATGGTCGCGTGATTGAATCCTAGTGGCGTCCAATACTAATATGTTATTCAATACCTCACATATATTCAAAGTATAAGACAGTTGAACTGAGACAGAGGGAGTAGTATTTAACTAAAGCTTAAGAAAAAGTGAGCCATTTTCTTTCTCCCTCTTTTGCTTCTTCATTTTCTATTTGTCCCATACCTTTCCTCCTATTTATGAAGAAGAATATTAGATTTTTTTAACTCAATTCAAAAATTTAGTGATAATATTGCTTCAACAATGACAATTTTATAATACATTGAGTTTAATTTCAAAAGGTACAATTCTTAGCAAATTGTTTAATTTGTCTTCGCAAGACATTTTCTTTCTCCCTCTTTTGCTTCTTCATTTTCTCTCTGTCCCATTCTTTTCCTCCTATTTATGAAGAAGGATATTAGATTTTCTTGACTCAATTTAAAAATTTAGTGATAATATTGCTTCAACAATGACGATTTTATAACACGTTGAGTTTAATTTCAAAAGGTATAGTTCTTAACAAATTGTTTAATTTGTATTCACAAATATCTTATTCAACATGCTAACTACTCCGTAATATTTTTCAATAATATAATTTGAATAAAACTTTACAATTTTATTTAAAATTATTCTAAATTTTTAATTATATTTTCAAAAGTTGGACTACCTGACTTAAAGTTTTGACTCCGTCACTGATGGAGGGAGTATCATATATCAAATTAATTCGACCATTGTGATGTCTGCATCTTTGAATTGATGATAACAAAAAAATCAAAACTAGTTTTAGAGAGTGAGATAAATTCATGCATCCAAACTTAAGATATAGATAAGTTGAATGACAAGCTAGTTTCTTTAATTAGTTTTGTTTCATGTGATTATCTTCATCATCTTGATGTCCTGAATCAGACGGTCCATATCAACGTAGGAAGACCCACCTGGGCCCACACTCGACCCAGCTGCTCTCGCCATGGCTTCACCCCTTTCCAAGAACTCATCCTTCCTCGACTCCATAACCTCTCTAATCATCTTCTCCACCACAACTCTATCACAACTATCTTTCATGTCCACACCCAACTTCCAAACCTCCCCCACATACCTACTGTTGACCTGCTGGTCGGCGTGGAACGGCCAGCAAACCATGGGAACCCCAACGGCTATACTCTCGAGAGTCGAGTTCCATCCACAGTGCGTGAAGAACCCGCCAACCGCAGGGTGCGCCAGCACCTCCTCCTGCGGGGCCCACCCGACCAGGCACCCTCTCTCCTCCGTCCCTCGCAATAGGTCCGGAGACGGAGGAATCTCGATACCATCAGGCTCGGACCTGGGCACGGACACCGAGCCGGGCCTCCAGACCCACAGGAATCTGGCGCCACTATTCACGAGGCCATGCCAAATCTCGTACAGCTGGACATCTGTCATGACAGCGAGGCTCCCGATGCTGACGTAGACGACAGATCTCGGTGGCTGCCTGTCGAGCCAGGAGACGCAGCTCCTGTCCTCTTCCCAGATGCTGCTGGGGGCTGAGGGCGGCGGCGGCGGCGGCGGCCCGTGACCTGCCTCCGCCTCCGCCTCCGTCGCGAGCCTGGTCTTCAGGTGGGCGTGGAGGGGGCCCACGGAGTAGGTGTTGGGGCAGACGCTGCGCATTTGGGATAGGATTGGGGCCTCGAGGCGGTCAAAAGTGTTGAAGATGAGGCCCTGAGCTAGAGGAATGTGGTTGGCCTCTTTGATTACTTGTTGCACAATGGAATCGTCGGCGTCCTTGATTCGGAAAAAACTAGGCAAATCTCGCCGCCGCATTACGCCTTCCATTCCGGGTGCGTTTCTAATAATTTCGTCTAATTTCTCATCTTTTACCAAAAAAAAAAAACAGAAAAAGAAAAGCATACGGTTAGAATGAGCATGAAAAACGGACCATTTTGCTTTAAGTCGTTTGTTGTAGGGGAAGAAACGTGACGATTCATTATTAATGACGTATGCTCATAATTAAAATAAATGAAATAAGTGAAGAAAAGAGTACAAGAATTAGTTAGTGAATAGTGAAAAACTACAATATTCAAAGAATTTATTACCCGCATTAAATCATGGCCGTAGCCAGTAAGTATGAATGAATATTATAATACTATCTCCAACCCTAAGAAAGAGGTTAATTAATTTAGAACCTTCATAAACTCACATATTAGTAAACTTTGAATCAGATCTACTCCGATTAGTTGTTCGATTAGTTGTTAAGACGTTTCATCTCCAACTAAAATATTCGAAATTCTAGTTATCACAGGTGCATGTGTGTGAGCATAATGTGTTGTTCTAAAAATAATAATAATAATAATAATAAATAAATAAATAAAAATTAAAGCAGACCTCCAAAAGGAACCTCCCCTGCTTGAATGAGAGAAGGCAAACACAGAAGACTCCAAAGCCCACACGGACTAATCGTATCAAAATACAGAAGCGGAACTCCGGCCTCCCTCGCCGCATCAACGGCGAAAGTGAAAACGCCGTCGGCTATCAAGCAAGTCACCGGGGGTTCGCCGGAACCCAGAATCCGCCGGAAAACCGGCTGGGCCACAGCTTCAATAGATTCCAAAAGATTCAGAATCTGATCCCCGGTACGAGGATTCTCCTCCGGCAGACCGTCGGGGACGATCTCGAAGCGGAAGTCGGGATACCTTGCGAAGTAAGGTTGAATGGCGGTGCAGCGGAGCAGACGGCGTTGGACGTGGCTGCTGTTGAGGAACGTTACCTTGACGCCGTTAAGACTGAGGATCTCGGCGAGCTTGAGCATGGAGTTGACGGGACCTTGGAGGGGCAGAGGGAATATGAGCACGTGAGGGATTACTGGTGTTTGTTTAGCCATTTTTTGCGATGGGTTTCTTTCAATTTGGTTTCTGTGGGGGAATTGTTTGGTTTTATAGTTGATGATTCTGTTTTCATTTGTGGTTAATTACTATAATGACCTTCGGAATTTTAGGCCGTAGGTGTAGATGTAGAGTAATGGTTGAGGTCTGTTTTGTAATTAAGCTGTGTAAGTCTATTTATGCAACAGTGCCGGGAATTATTGGTCGTCTTAGTTTGATAGAGTGAGGCAAAATCGCCTATTCTGCACCGTTGCATTTTGATATATTTTACTTTAATTTATTTTTATATTCATTAAATAAAATTACCAATTATTTTAATATTTAATTTTAGTTTTATTTTTAAAATTATTATTGATTATGATAAATTAAAACTATTGTATATCAATTTTAAAACATTCATTTTAGTTATAAATAAAACAATATTTTTTTTATTTTTAAAAATCAATATTGTTGACATTGTGAAATTAGAATGAGACATTATATTAAGACAGATTATCACATCCATGTCATTTTCTATTTTTTCGGCTGACTCCAAATTATTTAAAAAAATTTGCTAGTGTACTTGAATTTATTTATTCTCTGAGATCATCACATCCACGTAAACGTTTTTACCCACAAGTTGTGCTTATATTTAGATGCAAGAATTATAATTAATGTTAAATCAAACAAAAGAACAAGAGGCTCCGCCGCTGATCAGCCACTACCGTCGTGCCATCCCAACGGCGCTCTCTGATTGTTCATATTCAATTCAGGAGTGGAGTTCTTTACAAGTCAAATTAAGATTCATTGTTTATACTCCGTACTCCAAATTTATGCACTTAATTTCATTTTAAATTTTATTTTCTGTCGTTTCCCAAAATCGTGCATCTTTTATTTGTAGAAATGTAATTTTACTACATTATATATTTATTAATTTTACTATTTATAAGACTCAACTGCTCACTTACAATATGTTGCATTCTATCTCCAGTCTCAATAAACAATACAAATCAATTATAATTTTTTTTAAAAAATTAATACTGTAAAATTGGGATATAAATTTAGGGAAGGGAGGGATCGACTATTACAGTATGATTTATATTTATATACGTATGACGTTTCACATGACATACAAAATCTTTACTTTTTTTTGGCTTTTATGGACTTCTTCAAGATTGATTAGTGGCTCTTTTTGTTTGTTTCTGGATATTCTTTAAAATTTATTTCTTGGAATTACATGTCCATTGAACTTGGATAAAGACCGCAATTTTCAATGATGTGCCAAAACATAGTGCTCTCCCACAAATCATATCTCATCATTTAATGCATTATATTTTTTCACCATAGACTGCCAAAATAAACGTTTATATCAAATACTACCTTCATCTCACTAAGGTAGTCCCATTTGATAATGACACAAGAACCAAGGAAAATGGGATATGTGGATATAATTGATTCTGAGGAGAGAGAGTTAATTGTAGCCAAGTATTCTTTACCATTTTAAGAAATGAGACTAATAAGTGAGGCGGACCAAAACGGCAAATGAGACTAAGTCAATGAGATGGAGGTAGTAATAAATCATTACTTATTTTAAATTAAAAAATTACAATATATATATATATATATATATATATATATATATATATATATATATATATATATATATATATATATTTTAGAATACCTCGTGAATATGTTTCAGTTCTGCAGTTCTGTGTAAGATTAATTGAAAGAGTTTCGATGCAAGCTTTTATACACAAGCATGAATCTTTATCTTGTTTTTTTTTAATCTGTAAATTGTAGAATCCGTCAGAGATTTATTCAATCTTTTGGTTTACCTAACAAGATTCGAAACACTTGAAAATTAAAAAGACTAAAAAAAAAAAAAAAAAACCTCTCTCCGTACCATTCAAGTTGAGTTAAAAATTTTCGACATATTAATTAAAGTAGTAGTGTTAGTTGTTAAAGCGAGTTTGGTAATAGAGGAGAGGATGAGATAAAGATTATAATTAATATTTTAATTATCCAATGTTAAAATAATGTATTTCTCTAATTATTATTTTTTTTGCTTTTGAGATTATGTTTAATTAATTTAATTATTAATTGTTTCTAGAAAAAATTATAATTTATAATTTTAACTTTTAATTATTAAATTTTAAAATTATTTTTTTATAATTATTAAACCTATTAATTATAATTAATAATTAATAAAATTTATAATTTTTAAAATTTATAATGTATACCTTTAATTATTAAAAAATTAGATTTTATTAATTTTAAATTATAATTAATTTAATTATTAATTATTAAATATTATTAATTGAGTTGAGTCATTTGGGTAATGAATTAGTTGTAATTAGTGTGTAATTGGAAATAATAGGGTAGTTGAAACTAATAATGTGCTTTATTCTCTAATTTTTACCAAATCAGAAAATAATTCAACTTGAACGGGACTGAGTGAGTACTAGGGACTAGTTTAAAAGAAATATATTGGGCTGGACTCAGACTCCAAAAATATGATGAATTATATGTTAAACTAATGAAAGATATTTGTATTCATAACCTCGTTCTAGGGATGCAAACAAATTAAATATTTTTAGTTCGGTTTGCGATTGGTATTCGAATTGCGGCATTCATATTCAAAAAATTTAGATTCAAATTCGAATACAAATATTTTTTTTGATTAGATTAGTTATCAAATACAAATACAAATATTTTAGTATTCGATTCGGTATTCGTAAATATTATAAATATCCTGAGCGAATTAGCTACTTCATTTAATTAGCGTTTCTTTTCCTCTATCTCTTTCTTTGAATTGAGTTAAACAACTCCCGTCATGGTTTAGTGATTCTCAATTAGGTTATAAAGTTTAAATTAAAATTAATTAAATATCAATTAATTTACACTCACCTCTGTCTATGCTTCTCCACGCGGGTTTATGACATTCAATGAGTTTGAATTAATTGGGACCTATAATGTATGGATTATTCTAAAAATACCATATTGCAGTATCGCACCCGCACCGGATACACGCAAGTGTGCGATTCTCATGTGATACGCACTGGATATGTCATATGGCGAATCCTAAAAATAAAAAATAAAAAGGATACGCGTATTGGGTGCGTCTTCCTCAAGAATTTGGTACGTTTGGGGTTTCTTAAATAATTTTATACTTTGGATTTTATATATATATATATATTGCCATAAAATTTAAATTCACTACAAAATCAATAGAGTATTTTATTTATGCGGTTTGATTGAAAATTTTATTTTAATTAACATTTATAATGTAATACGGAGTATTTAATTTATGAATTTTATTTTTATAAAATCGGTGATATATTTAATAAAAATATATATATACATAGATGTATCCTTGACGAATCACACCCTAAATTTTTTAAAATCCGTATCCTCATATCCGAATCGTATCGCCCCTGCACTCGCATCCTCACACCCATGCAATCATAGATTGGGACCAACAGCGTCGGTGGCTGAAGATAAAGGGTCTTGAAGCAATATTATTCTATAAAGCAACAATTTGCGAAAATTTAATGTATATTAAAGATAATTTATTAATTTGTAAAGGGAAGGAAAGGAAGAGGGAGAGAGAAAAGGGTCGAGAAGTTGTATTTCTCTAAAAGGAAATTAAAAAGATTGAGAAATTGACAAAGAAAATAGATAAAATTGAAGGTTGTAAACGAAAAGAGAAAGAAATAGAATGAAAAAAAAAAAATGTTGAGTAAGTCTGTCGCTCACATAATTTAAGTGCTTGTTTGGTAGCATAGATATCATGATATAAAAGAGTTTTATCTCATGTAATCTCGTGTTTGGTATCTGTGACAAGCTTATCATGAAAACCCGTGATATGAGGCCGACCCGGGCTACAATTACTGTTCCGCTGTAGTAATTGTATCTCACCCCTCCCCCGCGATAGCATATCACATTTGCACAGTAAAACACGGAAATTAGATGAAGCCCATTTTACCCTTTTTCTCTTCCATTTTATCGATGCCCAAATTCCTCTTCCGTCCAAACGAGCAAAGCCATTGAAGCCCCAATGAAATCCACACACAAGAATATCGTGGTTTCTTCCCCATGAATGAAATCCAATTAACATTGACGAGGTTTGAATGGATTCATTATTTTTGTTGCTAATTGATGCTTGGTGTTTCTAATTTTAGAAAGACCTTGCTGCAAGTAATCCCCTCCTCTCCACCCCCTCCCTCACCCTGCTGTAGAGATCGGCCCCTCCGTCGTAAATCGGAAGCGGCTCATCGGCGGCGGTGGTTTTCTTACATAGATTGCCAGAAATATCTTGAGATGGAGGCACCAGATGGTCGCCGTCGCCAAGGCTGTCCGCCGCAACGCCGCCTCCTCCTCTGGCCTCGACTGCCGAGCCGCCTCCTCCTCTGGCTGCCGCCTCCCCTCCTCTCTGCTCTCTCAAGTTTTTAGAACGGAAAATAGGGTTTGTAATTATCAAGTTTTTAGATGGATAATTTAGTAATTTTGTTTTTTTTATCATGTTTTAATCTATGTTACCAAACAAGAACAATAAAATTCAATCTTAGTGTTATCTTGGTATGATATCATGATTTACTATTCCACTTCAATAATTTTTTACACACTCATGCTACCAAACAAGCACTAACTCTATAATGTCAATCATTTCTGAAATAAAATTGAAGGTTTCATATGGTAACCTACTGATCTATACCAGTATTCCAAAAGCCCTGCAGTTAGAATGAATTGTTTGCACATCCAGAGAACATAATTTGCTTGCTTTTGCCTTTAAAGTATGTGTGTTCTGCCTTACAAAAATCAAGAATGGTAAAATTACCCACTTTCTTGGTATTTACGATTTGACGGCTCATAATACTTATTCGGGGACGGAGGGAGTAAAATTTAAATGATCAAAATTCAAATCTCCTTTCACAATCCCAAGAAAAGCTAGAAAGGATGATAAAGGTTGCAACCGAGGACACGTGGCTGAATACTACTCGCTGATGGAAAGGTAATTAGATATTAGGCGCGTACACAATGTCTAACCGAAATAACGAACCGTAATAATCAAGAAAAAGAGAATTTTCACTGCAACATTTGCATTTGGCACTGTAGTGATGATTAAACTTCAGTGGATAAGATAATTTCCAGATCGTGCACATTCCCATCTCCAGAAACTCGCAAATTACCGCGCTTGAATTTTTTTTGCTTCTCTCTCCCCCACAAACAAAACCTAATCGCCCAATTTCAATGTTTGCGTGGTACGATTGACGAAATTCCGAAGAATTCTTGAGTTTTTGCAGCAATGATCTTGTCGGCGAGTTTTGGCGGGAATTTTGTCCTTCCAGTTTCTCGTTGTGATTCCTGCGCTCGAGTTTGCTTCTTTTCTCCGAGGATAGTGGGCTGGAAGTTGAGCTCTCGCTGCTTGTTGAGGTTATTATTAATTCCTTTTTCTATTTCTTTGGCCTACGATGTTATGTGCCTGTGCTTTGATTTCATCGACTAATATTTTGTTTCTACTTTTTTTGGGAAATTTCTTGCTTATGTGGGGATTTTCGTTAGTGCAGGAAGAATTCGGGGGTGATTAGCAGAGTGAGTGAGTCGGGGACGGAGCCTGAGAGTAACAAGGACGAGGTAATTCCATGGTTTTTGTGCAGTATCTCCCTTTGTTGTGCTGTATATAGATAGCTCTTGGTTGGTTAGCGTTGGGTTGAATCAGAACTGATTCTGAAGGAAAGAAACTCACATGGAGAAGAGGGATCTGTGTCGAGTGATTCAACTTTCACAAATGACTCCGAGCCGGATTCTCAAATGTGGTTAGTAATCGGTCTCCGTTCTTCAAAGGAAGAAGGAAAACATGATAAGTTTTGTGGTGGCTAGTCTACTTAACCATTATAATGCTGCATTATAGAGCTTCCTAATGTGCTAATGACTTTTCTAGGATAACAATGAATTGGCGGAGTCGGCCATGCTTGAGACAAAAGGCCTGGTAAATAATGGTCCTGATGGAGTCGATCGTGCCCAAGTTAAAAATGAGGTACTCTTTGAATTACGTGCTTTGTTAGAGCAATTTCTTGACTGGTTGTTATGTGTACAGTTTTAATTAGTTTAGCTATTGATTGATTGATTGAGCATCGACAAACTCTCCAAAGTGTATATGTGTGTTCTTTTCTCTGGCATATTATATTGAGGAGGTGGACTTGGTGGTTAAAATGCTTGATGGCTTATGTGAGAAGGAGCATTCTTTTTTGCTCTAACTGATGATTAGAGGTCAAAAGATCAATGAGTGGTGAGACTTGTAATGTGAGAGGGAGCTAAAACTTGCAGTATGTAGAAGATGAGTGTGTGCCCAGTTTATGCATGAAGTCTCTATGGTATAATATCATATAGAATGTATTTACCATGATCAATCTGATTTTAGTAGAATTCTCTTTTGTTTGTGTTCTTTTCTTTTGATAAAGGCGTTCTGTCTGAATTTTACGTTTATTTTGTTGATCGGTGATATAACAGGACAATACGGATGTTCCGATTACGAGTGGCTCGCCTCTTTCAGGTGTGAAGGTGATTGCATTGTAGAATCAATTATGAAATAGTTGTTTAATGCATTTCTCCTTCTCTCCCTCTCTCTCTGACGTAAGTCAACCTTCCTTTCCCATATGAACAGCAGCGAGAGTTTGATGAATCGATAATAATTGCTAAGGAAATAATTGATGTTCTGAAGGATCAGGTTTTTGGTTTCGATACATTCTTCATAACCAGCCAGGAACCCTATGAAGTAAGTTATTTTGGTACAAGTAGTAAATGATTAGAGGTTTTGATTAGCTAGTTGTAATAATGACCACATCCCTTCTTGTCTACAGGGTGGGGTATTATTCAGAGAAATCTACGAGGACAAGCTGCCAAAAGTTATGAAAAGATAGCAAGGAGAATGCATCCATTGCGCACGTTACATATTTGAACTCGCTCATATTATTTCTCATGTGACTTCACTTATTATGTACAGGATAAATTTTATTTCTTCTAGCGTTTGATATTGTTTTTGGAATCTTCTTTTAATTAATGGTATAAAAAATTTAAAGATTGTTTCTTCAAAATTGTTTTAAAATGTAGCTGTTCCCGAGTGGTTTGCTGCAGGGGCTTTTGGATTGGTCACTGTGTTCACCTTACTTTTAATCGCGCTAATAAAAGGGTAATTTGCACATAAATAGCCAAACTATTCCTCTATTCACAATTACATTCCAAACTAAGCAAAATAACAATTAAATAACCAAACTATTAGAATGTTCACAATTGTGTGCTAGCTTCACTTTTCCGGCAAATTCTGTCTAATGTGGCAGCCGGAGCATGACGTGGAATTTACAAAAGTATTTTTTTGGCTGGAACACATACACCACACACACACACACACATATATATATATATATATAGGGGATGAATCTTATGGGTGCCACCTTCAAACTTAAGAACTAGGAACCAATCTTATCCATTGATTTGTTGTAGATCTAAGGGCTATAAATTAAGAATCAAATTTTGAATTAACCGTTTTTGACAATTTTGTTAAATTTGAAACTTCCACATCCCTATTATTGTGGATATATTTAAGGATAACAATGCTTGAAAAATTAAATAGAATCTCTTTTATTTATTTATAATAATTGGCCACGCTATTTTATTTTTTTACGGAAATACGTTGTTCTTGTTCACTCAAAAAATAAGAAAAAGATTAACACTAAATTAAGCATGTACACGTATAATAGTTGTTTGACTTTACATTGCTTTGTAGCTTTTTTATATCCTAATAAATGCTTATTTCTCTATTTTTAATGCTTTTTAAATTCTGCATTTTACTTATTTAATGCTTTTTCCCCCTAATTTTAAAGGGTGCTTCCATGAATATCGGCTATTACCAAAACTAACTCAAAGTTAGAAAACTTAACCAATATAAAAGATTTGCATTATATAAAATCAAAATTGTAATAGACAATCCTGAATATGTTCTTTGTTTTTTTTAACATACGAATCTAATTATTTATTAGATTTGGAGAATTGCATTTTTTTGGTATTCCAAATTTTAAAAAATAATACACGACATACACTTATCCAATAAAACCTAACAATTTACAAATATTTATAACGAGATGCGATTATTAAACAACATGCATAAAAACATGCTTATTTAAAATAAAATAAATGCTTATTTTGTAGGGGAAAAAAAACAAGATATGATTATTAAATAGCATGTATAAAAAAAACATGCTTATTTTAACAAAAGACATGCTTATTTAGTAGAAGGAAAAAAAAACAAGATGTGATTATTCAACAATATGATTAAAAAAACATGCTTATTTAGAACAAAAGACATGCTTATTTAGAACAAAAGACATGCTTATTTAGTAGGAAAAAAAAAAAGATATGATTATTCAACAATATGTATAAAACATGCTTATTTAGAACAAAAAACATGCTTATTTAGGGTAGAAGAAAAAATATGAGTACTAAGTAATATGCATAAAAAAACATGATTATTTTTTGATTAAAAAAACATGCTTATTTAGAATAAAAGATATGCTTATTTAGTTGGGAAAATAAACAAGATATATATAATTATTAAAACAATCACAGTATGGATTAAATATGATAGGGAAATTTAAAATGAGAAAATAGTTTAAAAAAAAGAGAGAGATGAATGTCATATGAAAGACAAAAAAGATTAAAAAAAACGTATGCTAAAAAAAAATAAAGAAGTAATTTGCTTAGTAACCGTTTCATAAACGGTTTAGCAAAAAGTTTAATCTTTAATTTACACCCTTAGATCTACATAAATGGATGGATGAGATTGGTTCCTAGTTCTCAAGTTTAAAGAGAGTTCTTATATGATCCAATCTCTCTATATATATATATATATATAATTGCAGTTCTCAACTAGTGCATAACACCAATACATTTAATTAACATCTGAATCTTCGAAATAAAAGAAGGGGACAAGAATGGTACGTTAAATACCTTTTTTTGAATAATCTAAACCTGGAAACTAATTCCCAATCTTAAAAAATCACAGCTACAAAAGTGGATAAACAAAGCTTACAAAGTTTAAACACACAAGTCAACCGAAACCGAAGAGGCGAGGGATGCCTTGAAGAAATCAGTGTTCATCTTCTTCTTCTTCTTTTCTTTTTTTTCTTTTTTTCTATCACGCAACTGTAAGTTAGGGACCATGTTTCAGCTTCAATTTAGAGAACTAGCGATATTTTTGAGTTGTAAATGTTGAGATAATTCTATTCTTTCTTTCGTTTATTTATTTAATTAATTTAATTTACAAAATGAGCCTTCTTTTCTTATTATTTTCTTAAAATAAATGAAAGATGAAAGTTAATTTAAAAGTAAAATTGATGTAAATGTGTTCTTTCCATATTTAAAAAATAAATAAAAAATCCACGTCATGCTCTGGCTGCCACATTAGAGAGAATTTGCCGGAAATTTGAAGCTAACACACAATTGTGAAAATTCTAATAGTTTGGTCATTTAATTGTTATTTTACTTAGTTTGGAATGTAATTGTGAATAGAGGAATAGTTTGGCTATTTATGCGCAAATTACCCCTAATAAAATGTAGCTTAACACTTAGACGGATTAAATATTAATTGAATAGTTGTACCCTAGCGCCTAAGCCCCGCTTAGACAGAATCTAGATGAAAGTTTTAAACACCGATGACATATGAAACTTGTTAAAGAATAATTTTTCACCTACCCTTAATTAGTGGATTAAAAATACAACGACCAATTGTTGAATAACAACGAAAACTCCTCCAATAGATGAGAGATTTTTTCTCATCAAATTAAGATTTTTGTTTTGTAAAGCACAAGACATACATACTCATGAGTTAATTTATTATCTTAAGTGAATCCTTGATATCTCGAATCAATCGATCCAAATCTGCAAACGACGACCCGCCTTCGCTCACACTAGCATCGGCTAATTTCGCCATTTCTTGAGCCCTTTCCAAGAACTCATCCTTCCTCAACTCCATAACCTCCCTCACCATCTTCTCCACCACAACTCTATCACAACTGTCTTTCATGTCCACACCCAACTTCCAAACCTCCCCCACATACCTACTGTTGACTTGTTGGTCCACGTAATGCGGCCAACAGATCATCGGCTTCCCCAAGACCACGCTCTCCAGAGTCGAGTTCCATCCACTGTGCGTAAAGAATCCGCCAACGGCAGGATGAGACAAAACCTCCTCTTGTGGAGCCCACTTCACCACATAGCCTCTCTCCTCCATCCCCCGAGTTAACTCGGGCGGGATCTCATCGGATTCCGAGCCCGGCCCCTCGACTGAGCCGGGCCTCCGGACCCACAAGAATCTCGACCCGCTACTCACCACGCCATGCAAAATCTCAAAGAAGTGATCCCTTTTCATGACAGCGAGGCTTCCAATGCTGACGTATAGAACAGAGTTAGTGGGTTGTTTGTCGAGCCAAGAAATGCAGCTCCTGTCTTCCTCCCAGATGCTGGAGGAGTGATTGCGATGGGTTGAGAGCCTCTTTTGCAGGTGGGTGTGGAGGGGTCCGATGGCGTAGATGTTGGGGCAGAGTTTGAGTATTTGAGATAAGATTGGTGCGTCGAGATCTTGGAAAGTGTTCAAGATTAGGCCTTGAGATAAGGGGAGGTTCTGAATTTCCCTCAGAACTAGGTCTACCTGAAGATCTTTGAAGTCTATGTTGCGGCAAAAGCTAGGAAGATCACGACGCCGGAGAATTGCTTCCATTCCGGCCACATTTTTGATTGTTTCATCGAGGTTGTCATCTATATTAACACAGAAAATGGAAGAATGGTAGTTAAACAAGTCTCAAGTAGGAGAAATGGTCACATGCGCTTCACTTAGGCCTTACAATTTTTAAAACCTGGCTAAGATACATGTACACAAGTTTTAATCGAATTAAGGGCTGTTTACTAATCAAGATAGAATTACGGGCCTTAAAAGTTTGAGATGATGTGTAGGTTGATGGGATAAACATCCCAAATTGGGCGGATGAGATCCTCTGTCCCAACTTTCGGTGTCCCAATCATGTCTCAAAATTTAATTTTTATTAGTTTTATATCAATTTTTTATACAAATAAAAAATATTATAATATATTAAATCATAATAGACATTTATAAGTAAAAAATTGAAATTAAAAAAAATTATATGTCATAGTTTTGAATTTATCAACCCTAATATAACTAATACAAGTAAAATAAAATGCTAAAAAAATTATAAACGCTACTTGGATGGGTGAACTCTTGAAAATCATAAAAATAAATCAAATCATTATGAAATAAATTTATTAAAAGAAATGCACTAAACTAATAGAAATTACGATGTGAGACACAATTGAGACACCAAATTTGAGACAGAAAATCTCATCTGCTATAATATTTTTTTAGCCCAAGTAAGAGAAATTAATAGTCACGTGCGCTTCCTTTTGGCCTTTAATTTGAAAACTTGGCTAAGATGCATTTGCACAATTTTTTTTATCGAATTAAGGGCCGTTTACTAATTACTAATCAAGACGGAATTAAGGGTCTTAAATTTTGAGATAATGCGTAGGTCGATGGGATAAACATCCCAAATCGGGAGCGAGTGTCATTCGGGTCAATCCAACTTCATAAACATAAGATTATGTCTGATAAAAGTAGTCAATTAATCCATTCTAATTTCGCTTAGTTAAATGATGAGACCTCAGACCTAATTTCGGATTTTTTTTTATATTTTCATGTTGCATTTTATATTACACTGATAGATGATTATCACGTATCAAAAATATTTCTTCAATTAGTATTATGGTATATGAAAATTATTAATTATTTTGACACGTAACGATCATCCGTCAATTTAGTATAAGATGCTAATACGAAAATGTAACAGAGGATCCATATTAGAAACCTTTGTATGCACCTAAATAAGTATTTGTCCAACGAATCTTGATCAAAGGACAAAATTTTCCCATTAAAAATAGAGGGCTTTTTGCGAACACTCTCAAGTGGATTTTCCTATCCATTACTTTAAACCAAAAAGATGTCATTCCACGTAATAGGCAAATAATTAATTTCTAAAAAAAAAAAAAAAGAGTTTGACAAACCTTTGAAAGGAAGCTCCCCAGCTTGAATGAGGTTAGGCAAAGACATGTAAGTCCAAAGGCAACACGGACTAATAGTTTCAAAATACAAGATCGGCACCCCAATCCCACCAGCTATCCCAGTAGCGAAATTACTGAAAAGCCCATCAGCCACAATGCACGTGACCCCTCCGTAGCCGCCGGAGGCGAGCATCTCCTTGAGAACGGGGGCGGCCTCCGCCTCCATGGATCCCAACATCTCCGAGAACTCGAAGATGCTTCTCGGGTGCTCCGGAGGCAGCCCGTCGGTGATCGTCTCGAACCGAAACCGGTCTCCGTACTTTCTCCGGTAAGTTTGTACGACGTCGGAGGAGTCGAAGAGGCGGCGGTGGATGTGCTGAGTGTTGAGGAATGTGACTCCGATGCCTTCGACGCAGAAGATTTCGGCGAGTTTGAGCATGCCGTTGATGGGGCCCTGTAGAGGGAGTGGAAATATGAGTACGTGGGGAGGTGGATTAGCCATTTTTGTTTTTGTTTTGCTTGATGGAGCGTCGACTGTCCTTTTGTAATGGAAGAAAATTTTAATTTCCCAGAATTTTTTTCTTAATTTAATTTTATTTTATTAGATCATAGTTGCATTAGTTTTTTTAATTTTTATAGGTTGGCAGCCGCCTCCTGCAATTTTTTTTTACAAGTCTTTCCTGTCATAGTTGGTGAATTGCTTTCTTTGATTGAAAAGGTTTTATTTATTTGCCACTACTAATGTTAATTACTTTTAGTTACTTCTAAATTGTTTGATAAATTAGGTGTTGGCAGGTACAATTAAATATACTACTTATGGACGCAAGTTGCTCACGAAAAATGGTTGGTTGGGGTTGAGTTCTTTTTAATTTTTAAATCCAACAAAGTATTTCTACTATTAAAAATGGTGATACAGTTCTTACATAGAAATTCACAAAGAATATAGATGATCTATATCTATATTTATATACCTATTATAAATATATCTTATTTACGAAATATGATTTTCCTATTTTGTCCCTACTACTTAATTTAAAGATAGTTATAGATATATTATGTACATTATCTCATATTCTAATTGATAAGGGTTTAGGTTTAAGACAACACAAGAGTCTCTTGTGTGTAACTTGCTAGAAGAAATTAACCAACCAATATTATTGATTTATTTTTTTCAATTATTTTATTATTCATTTTATTTTATTTTTAACAAAAGACATTTTTTTTAAAAAGAGAACACACTAATATATAGAATTTGCGGAAAGCTCTGTCTCTCCTCCGTTTCTATGACTATTTTTCTGACCGTGTCATGATTTTTCTCTCCATTTACTTAGGTTTCTCAATACCTAAAGCCATCAAATATCAGACAATTGCATGGCAATACAGTGGCCATAGATGGCTCGATATGACTGTATGAATGCTTGCATTATCGAAAGTAGAAAAAAAAAACGCATGTCTTCATAATTTAACAAATTAGTGGTTAATCAATCTTTTATTTATTTATTTATTGACTGACGTTCTCTTTCAAGTATACTCACTGTTGCTTATACTGGTAAAATGGTTGAAAAGTAATGGGATAGATTCTATTTTGGTGTTTGATGGTAAGAAATTTCTTATTTTATTCCTACAACTTAATCTGAAGATAGTTATAGATATATAGATATATTGTAAGCATTGTATCATATTCTAATTGATAAGGCGGGTTTAGATTTAGGGCAACACAAGAGCTTCATTATTGTTCGCATAGTTGCAAGATGTACCCCTGTCAGAAGAAATTAATCGACCAATATTATTATTATTATTATTTTTTCAATCCTTTTATTATCTATCCATTTATTTTCTTTTTAAATTATAAAAGACCTTTTTTTACAAAAGAGAACACTTTAACACAAAATTGTAAAAATAAGAAGCATGTGGGCTACAGGGTTTCCTCCCTCTGTTTCACTCCCTTTACCGGTAGAAGTAATAGTTATCTCCCCCTTGTGAAATCTGACATCCTGAACCTTACCGACATATGGATAGACATCTGCCGAGGAGATTCCATAAGTTTCCGCATATAGGAAAGCAAAGTACACCAAGTGGAGTACCCAGTTGATGGTACAACGAAATTCGGATTCAGTATCATTTTGCGGGTTCTATGTATTTGGTGTACATGGTTCATTAGTTCTTGCACGGACAACTTGGTACATGGTTGTCCATCATAAATGCAGTCAACCACAGCTATGGTTCTGTTACAGCTGTTTCACCCAAAATAGTGCTAGCAATAGGACTAGGTCTATCGTAGTACCAGTAAGATGAACCCTAAGTCGAATCTCAAGGAAAGCTTAACAGGGAAACCAATTGTGCGATTATCTACCCTAAGAAAGCAAGTAGAAAACAGGGGGGTTTTGGATTTGAATTAAGTCCTAGGCTTTAAAATGAAAGAAAGCAATTAAAAGCAATTAATCTTAACCTTGAGATTAAAAACTATGTAAAAGCAATAAATCTACCTAGGCATGAATTGAAAAGAAAGCAATAAAGAAAGCAAATAAATCTACACTAGTGCAAAGAAACCTAAACATGCTTATTAAATTAAATCTAGAAAAAACTAAACAAAGTTTGAATCTTAGAAAAATAAAAACAAGAGAACATGAAAAGCACTTAAAATTTAATCTAAGAATTTAACTAAGCTTACGAGAATTTAAACGAACGAAGAACGAGGAACTAAAGGAAAATGAAAACTTGAATTAACTTGCAAGAACTTGAATCCGGATTCCCAATCTTCCCAAGCAATGCTCTAAACTAAACTAGGGTTTTTAGAAAGCTAAAAATCTAAGGAATCAAAAGTCTCCTCGTTCATAAGAGTTTACATATATATAGGTCTTCAAAAACCTAATCAAATAAGGAAAATAACATTAAGAATCGGCCCGGCCCAGCGGCCCGCTAGGGTCCAGCGGCCCGCTGGGCAATCCTCTCGCGATTTTTCTTATTGGCAGGCCCAGCGACCCGCTGGCCTGCCTCTTCGGCCTTCTTCACTTATTTTCTTCTTCTTCTCTTCTCGTTTCTCCTTTTCTTCAACAAGCTTCGATTCCTTTTATCCTTCTTCACTTGACATTCACCGTTTCATTTCAAAACATCCAAAACATGCCCTCTTCTTTAATCTTTCGAACCATTCTCCTCTCGACCCCAACTTCACCTAAAACACAAGAAAATAACAAAAAAGACGAACCAAAAGAAACTAAAAACGACTCTCAAACACTAGAAATTCACACAAAAACATACTAAACAACAACAATCTCCCAACAAGCCCCCTCCATTTGCTGTATATATAGAATTTGCGGGGAAAGCCATCTCCCTCTTTCCCCTCTGTTTTTATGACTATTTTTCTAGACCATGTCATGATTTATTTCTTCTTATAATTAGGTTTCTCAACTGACTATGAAGAATTTGCTACATGTTCTTCGTCAATACCTAAAGCCATCAAATATCGTGTGGCAATACAGTTGATTAGATATGTGTGTGTGTGTAGTTCGATAGAATTGTATGAAAATGCTTGCATTATCGGAATCAGGAAAAAAAACCATGTATGTCTTCTTACTTGTACGAATTAGTCGTTAATCAATCTTTTTTTTTATTTATTGACCAAGGTTCTCTTTCAGGTTTAGCCACTACTGCTTATACCGAGTAAAGTGGTTGAAAGAAAATGCGACATATTGACCGAGGTTCTCTTTCATGTATAGCCACTATTGCTTATACCGAGTAAAGTGGTTGAAAGATAATGGGACATATTCTATTTTGGTGTTCGATAGTAAGAAATTTATTATTTTTCCCCTACTACTTGATTTAAATATAGTTATAAATATATTATGTGTGTTATCTCATATTCTTATTGATAAGCGTTTAGGTTTAGAGGTTAGCGCGACACAAGAGCTTCATTAGTATTCGTACAGTTGCAAGATGTAACCTGCTAAAAAATATTAACGGACCAATATTAATTATTTCTTTTCAATCCTTTTCTTATCCATCTATTTTTTTTTAATTAAAAGACCTTTTTTCACAAAGGCAACACACTTAACACAAAATTGGAAAAACAAGAAGCTTATATGGGTTGCAGGTTTCCTCCCTCTGTTCACTCCCTTTACCGGCAGAGGTAAAAGCTTCCTCCACGGCCTCCTCTCTTTGCTTTATATATAATTTGCGGGAAATCTCTCTCTCTCTCTCTCTCTCTCTCTCTCTCTCTCTCCCCCCCGTTTCATGATTTTTTTCTCCTGTTACTAGGTTTCTCAAATGACTGAAAAATTTACTAAAGGTTCTTCGGGGCAATACCTAAAGCCATCAAATATCATGCAATTGTGTGACAATACAATGACTATCGATAGTTCGATATCATTGTATGAATGGTTGCATTGTCTGAAGTAGGGGAAAAAAAACCACGTATGTATTTCTTCATTT
>CM038117.1:12501104-12519102 GCA_001642375.2 Mentha longifolia
CGTGCCATCCCAACGGCGCTCTCTGATTGTTCATATTCAATTCAGGAGTGGAGTTCGTTACAAGTCAAATTAAGATTCATTGTTTATACTCCGTACTCCAAATTTATGCACTTAATTTCATTTTAAATTTTATTTTCTGTCGTTTCCCAAAATCGTGCATCTTTTATTTGTAGAAATGTAATTTTACTACATTATATTTATTAATTTTACTATTTATAAGACTCAACTGCCCACTTACAATATGTTGCATTCTATCTTCAGTCTCAATAAACAATACAAATCAATTATAATTTTTTTAAAAATTAATAATGTAAAATGGGATATAAATTAGGGAAGAGGAGGATCGCAGTATTACAGTATGATTTTATATTTATATACGTATGACGTTTCACTGACATACAAAATCTTTACTTTTTTTTGGCTTGTATGGACTTCTTCAAGATTGATAGTGGCTTCTTTTTGTTTGGTTTCTGGATATTCTTTAAAATTTATTTCTTGGAATTACATGTCCATGAACTGGATAAAGACCGCAATTTTCAATGATGTGCCAAACATAGTGCTCTCCCACAAATCATATCTCATTCATTTAATGCATTATATTTTTTCACCATAGACTGCCAAAATAAACGTTTATATCAAATAATAAATCATTACTTATTTTTAAATTAAAAAAATTACAATATATATATATTTTAGAATACCTCGTGAATATGTTTCAGTTCTGCAGTTCTGTGTAAGATTAATTGAAAGAGTTTCGATGCAAGCTTTTATACACAAGCATGAATCTTTATCTTGTTTTTTTTTAATCTGTAAATTGTAGAATCCGTCAGAGATTTATTCAATCTTTTGGTTTACCTAACAAGATCGAAACACTTGAAAATTAAAAAGACTAAAAAAAAAAAAAAAAAAAACTCTCTCCGTACCATTCAAGTTGAGTTAAAAATTTTCGACATATTAATTAAAGTAGTAGTGTTAGTTGTTAAAGCGAGTTTGGTAATAGAGGAGAGGATGAGATAAAGATTATAATTAATATTTTAATTATCCAATGTTAAATAATGTATTTCTCTAATTATTATTTTTTTTGCTTTTGAGATTATGTTTAATTAATTTAATTATTAATTGTTTCTAGAAAAATTTATAATTTATAATTTAACTTTTAATTATTAAATTTTAAAATTATTTTTTTATAATTATTAAACCTATTAATTATAATTAATAATTAATAAAATTTATAATTTTTAAAATTTATAATGTATACCTTTAATTATTAAAAAATTAGATTTATTAATTTTAAATTATAATTAATTTAATTATTATTATTAAATATTATTAATTGAGTTGAGTCATTGGGTAATGAATTAGTTGTAATTAGTGTGTAATTGGAAATAATAGGGTAGTTGAAACTAATAATGTGCTTTATTCTCTAATTTTACCAAATCAGAAATAATTCAACTTGAACGGGACAGAGTGAGTACTAGGGACTAGTTTAAAAGAAATATATTGGGCCGGACTCAGACTCCAAAATATGATGAATTATATGTTAAACTAATGAAGGATATTTGTATTCATAACCTCGTTCTAGGGATGCAAACAAATTAAATATTTTTAGTTCGGTTTGTGATTGGTATTCGAATTGCGGCATTCATATTCAAAAAATTTAGATTCAAATTCGAATACAAATATTTTTTTTGATTAGATTAGTTATCAAATACAAATACAAATATTTTAGTATTCGATTCGGTATTCGTAAATATTATAAATATCCTGAGCGAATTAGCTACTTCATTTAATTAGCGTTTCTTTTCCTCTATCTCTTTCTTTGAATTGAGTTAAACAACTCCCGTCATGGTTTAGTGATTCTCAATTAGGTTATAAATTTTAAATTAAAATTAATTAAATATCAATTAATTACACTCACCTCTGTCTATGCTTCTCCACGCGGGTTTATGACATTCAATGAGTTTGAATTAATTGGGACCTATAATGTATGGATTATTCTAAAAATACCATATTGCAGTATCGCACCCGCACCGGATACACGCAAGTGTGCGATTCTCATGTGATACGCACTGGATATGCCATATGGCGAATCCTAAAAATAAAAAATAAAAAGGATACGCGTATTGGGTGCGTCTTCCTCAAGAATTTGGTACGTTTGGGGTTTCTTAAATAATTTTATACTTTGGATTTTATATATATATATATATATTGCCATAAAATTTAAATTCACTACAAAATCAATAGAGTATTTTATTTATGCGGTTTGATTGAAAATTTTATTTTAATTAACATTTATAATGTAATACGGAGTATTTAATTTATGAATTTTATTTTTATAAAATCGGTGATATATTTAATAAAAATATATATATACATAGATGTATCCTTGACGAATCACACCCTAAATTTTTTAAAATCCGTATCCTCATATCCGAATCGTATCGCCCCTGCACTCGCATCCTCGCACCCATGCAATCATAGATTGGGACCAACAGCGTCGGTGGCTGAAGATAAAGGGTCTTGAAGCAATATTATTCTATAAAGCAACAATTTGCGAAAATTTAATGTATATTAAAGATAATTTATTAATTTGTAAAGGAAAGGAAAGGAAGAGGGAGAGAGAAAAGGGTCGAGAAGTTGTATTTCTCTAAAAGGAAATTAAAAAGATTGAGAAATTGACAAAGAAAATAGATAAAATTGAAGGTTGTAAACGAAAAGAGAAAGAAATAGAATGAAAAAAAAAATGCTGAGTAAGTCTGTCGCTCACATAATTTAACTCTATAATGTCAATCATTTCTGAAATAAAATTGAAGGTTTCATATGGTAACCTACTGATCTATACCAGTATTCCAAAAGCCCTGCAGTTAGAATGAATTGTTTGCACATCCAGAGAACATAATTTGCTTGCTTTTGCCTTTAAAGTATCTGTGTTCTGCCTTACAAAAATCAAGAATGGTAAAATTACCCACTTTCTTGGTATTTACGATTTGACGGCTCAGAATACTTATTCGGGGACGGAGGGAGTAAAATTTAAATGATCAAAATTCAAATCTCCTTTCACAATCCCAAGAAAAGCTAGAAAGGATGATAAAGGTTGCAACCGAGGACACGTGGCTGAATACTACTCGCTGATGGAAAGGTAATTAGATATTAGGCGCGTACACAATGTCTAACCGAAATAACGAACCGTAATAATCAAGAAAAAGAGAATTTTCACTGCAACATTTGCATTTGGCACTGTAGTGATGATTAAACTTCAGTGGATAAGATAATTTCCAGATCGTGCACATTCCCATCTCCAGAAACTCGCAAATTACCGCGCTTGAATTTTTTTTGCTTCTCTCTCCCCCACAACAAAACCTAATCGCCCAATTTCAATGTTTGCGTGGTACGATTGACGAAATTCCGAAGAATTCTTGAGTTTTTGCAGCAATGATCTTGTCGGCGAGTTTTGGCGGGAATTTTGTCCTTCCAGTTTCTCGTTGTGATTCCTGCGCTCGAGTTTGCTTCTTTTCTCCGAGGATAGTGGGCTGGAAGTTGAGCTCTCGCTGCTTGTTGAGGTTATTATTAATTCCTTTTTCTATTTCTTTGGCCTACGGTGCTATGTGCCTGTGCTTTGATTTCATCGACTAATATTTTGTTTCTACTTTTTTTGGGAAATTTCTTGCTTATGTGGGGATTTTCGTTGGTGCAGGAAGAATTCGGGGGTGATTAGCAGAGTGAGTGAGTCGGGGACGGAGCCTGAGAGTAACAAGGACGAGGTAATTCCATGGTTTTTGTGCAGTATCTCCCTTTGTTGTGCTGTATATAGATAGCTCTTGGTTGGTTAGCGTTGGATTGAATCAGAACTGATTCTGAAGGAAAGAAACTCACATGGAGAAGAGGGATCTGTGTCGAGTGATTCAACTTTCACAAATGACTCCGAGCCGGATTCTCAGAATGTGGTTAGTAATCGGTCTCCATTCTTCAAAGGAAGAAGGAAAACATGATAAGTTTTGTGGTGGCTAGTCTACTTAACCATTATAATGCTGCATTATAGAGCTTCCTAATGTGCTAATGACTTTTCTAGGATAACAATGAATTGGCGGAGTCGGCCATGCTTGAGACAAAAGGCCTGGTAAATAATGGTCCTGATGGAGTCGATGATGCCCAAGTTAAAAATGAGGTACTCTTTGAATTACGTGCTTTGTTAGAGCAATTTCTTGACTGGTTGTTATGTGTACAGTTTTAATTAGTTTAGCTATTGATTGATTGATTGAGCATCGACAAACTCTCCAAAGTGTATATGTGTGTTCTTTTCTCTGGCATATTATATTGAGGAGGTGGACTTGGTGGTTAAAATGCTTGATGGCTTATGTGAGAAGGAGCATTCTTTTTTGCTCTAACTGATGATTAGAGGTCAAAAGATCAATGAGTGGTGAGACTTGTAATGTGAGAGGGAGGTAAAACTTGCAGTATGTAGAAGATGAGTGTGTGCCCAGTTTATGCATGAAGTCTCTATGGTATAATATCATATAGAATGTATTTACCATGATCAATCTGATTTTAGTAGAATTCTCTTTTGTTTGTGTTCTTTTCTTTTGATAAAGGTGTTCTGTCTGAATTTTACGTTTTTTTTTGTTGATCGGTGATATAACAGGACAATACGGATGTTCCGATTACGAGTGGCTCGCCTCTTTCAGGTGTGAAGGTGATTGCATTGTAGAATCAATTATGAAATAGTTGTTTAATGCATTTCTCCTTCTCTCTCTCTCTCTGACGTAAGTCAACCTTCCTTTCCCATATGAACAGCAGCGAGAGTTTGATGAATCGATAATAATTGCTAAGGAAATAATTGATGTTCTGAAGGATCAGGTTTTTGGTTTCGATACATTCTTCATTACCAGCCAGGAACCCTATGAAGTAAGTTATTTTGGTACAAGTAGTAAATGATTAGAGGTTTTGATTAGCTAGTTGTAATAATGACCACATCCCTTCTTTTCTACAGGGTGGGGTATTATTCAGAGAAATCTACGAGGACAAGCTGCCAAAAGTTATGAAAAGATAGCAAGGAGAATGCATCCATTGCGCACGTTACATATTTGAACTCGCTCATATTATTTCTCATGTCACTTCACTTATTATGTACAGGATAAATTTGGAGATTTATATAAATTATTCCTTCTAATTAATCCTGAGGATGATAAACCTGTGGCGGTTGTGGTGCCTAGGAAGACATTGCAGCCAGATACCACAGGTAATTTTTATTTCTTCTAGCGTTTGATATTGTTTTTGGAATCTTCTTTTAATTAATGGTATAAAAAATTTAAAGATTGTTTCTTCAAAATTGTTTTAAAATGTAACTGTTCCCGAGTGGTTTGCTGCAAGGGCTTTTGGATTGGTCACTGTGTTCACCTTACTTTTAATCGCGCTAATAAAAGGGTAATTTGCACATAAATAGCCAAACTATTCCTCTATTCACAATTACATTCCAAACTAAGCAAAATAACAATTAAATAACCAAACTATTAGAATGTTCACAATTGTGTGCTAGCTTCACTTTTCCGGCAAATTCTGTCTAATGTGGCAGCCGGAGCATGACGTGGAATTTACAAAAGTATTTTTTTGGCTGGAACACATACACCACACACACACACACACACACATATATATATATATATATATATATATATATATATATGTATATATACTACCTCCATCTCATTGACTTAGTCCTATTTGCCGTTTTAGTCCGTCTCACTTATTAGTCTCATTTCCTAAAATGGCAAAGAATACTTGGCTACAATTAACTCTCTCTCCTCAGAATCAATTATATCCACATATCCCATTTTCCTTGGTTCTTGTGCCATTATCAAATGGGACTACCTTAGTGAGATGGAGGTAGTATATATATATATAGGGGATGGATCTTATGGGTGCCACCTTCAAACATAAGAACTAGGAACCAATCTTATCCATTGATTTGTTGTAGATCTAAGGGCTATAAATTAAGAATCAAATTTTGAATTAACCGTTTTTGACAATTTTGTTAAATTTGAAACTTCCACATCCCTATTATTGTGGATATATTTAAGGATAACAATGCTTGAAAAAATTAAATAGAATCTCTTTTATTTATTTATAATAATTGGCCACGCTATTTTATTTTTTTACGGAAATACGTTGTTCTTGTTCACTCAAAAAATAAGAAAAAGATTAACACTAAATTAAGCATGTACACGTATAATAGTTGTTTGACTTTACATTGCTTTGTAGCTTTTTTATATCCTAATAAATGCTTATTTCTCTATTTTTAATGCTTTTTAAATTCTGCATTTTACTTATTTAATGCTTTTTCCCCCTAATTTTAAAGGGTGCTTCCATGAATATCGGCTATTACCAAAAGTAACTCAAAGTTAGAAAACTTAACCAATATAAAAGATTTGCATTATATAAAATCAAAATTGTAATAGACAATCCTGAATATGTTCTTTGTTTTTTTAACATACGAATCTAATTATTTATTAGATTTGGAGAATTGCATTTTTTTGGTATTCCAAATTTTAAAAAATAATACACGACATACACTTATCCAATAAAACCTAACAAATTTACAAATATTTATAACGAGATGCGATTATTAAACAACATGCATAAAAACATGCTTATTTAAAATAAAATAAATGCTTATTTTGTAGGGGAAAAAAAACAAGATATGATTATTAAATAGCATGTATAAAAAAAAACATGCTTATTTTAACAAAAGACATGCTTATTTAGTAGAAGGAAAAAAAAAAAACAAGATGTGATTATTCAACAATATGATTAAAAAAACATGCTTATTTAGAACAAAAGACATGCTTATTTAGAACAAAAGACATGCTTATTTAGTAGGAAAAAAAAAAAGATATGATTATTCAACAATATGTATAAAACATGCTTATTTAGAACAAAAAACATGCTTATTTAGGGTAGAAGAAAAAATATGAGTACTAAGTAATATGCATAAAAAACATGATTATTTTTTGATTAAAAAAACATGCTTATTTAGAATAAAAGATATGCTTATTTAGTTGGGAAAATAAACAAGATATATATAATTATTAAAACAATCACAGTATGGATTAAATATGATAGGGAAATTTAAAAACGAGAAAATAGTTTTAAAAAAAGAGAGAGATGAATGTCATATGAAAGACAAAAAAAGATTAAAAAAAACGTATGCTAAAAAAAAATAAAGAAGTAATTTGCTTAGTAACCGTTTCATAAACGGTTTAGCAAAAAGTTTAATCTTTAATTTACACCCTTAGATTTACATAAATGGATGGATGAGATTGGTTCCTAATTCTCAAGTTTAAAGAGAGTTCTTATATGATCCAATCTCTCTCTCTCTATATATATATATATAATTGCAGTTCTCAACTAGTGCATAACACCAATACATTTAATTAACATCTGAATCTTCGAAATAAAAGAAGGGGACAAGAATGGTACGTTAAATACCTTTTTTTGAATAATCTAAACCTGGAAACTAATTCCCAATCTTAAAAAATCACAGCTACAAAAGTGGATAAACAAAGCTTACAAAGTTTAAACACACAAGTCAACCGAAACCGAAGAGGCGAGGGATGCCTTGAAGAAATCAGTGTTCATCTTCTTCTTCTTTTTTTTTTTCTTTTTTTTTTTTTCTTTTTTTCTATCACGCAACTGTAAGTTAGGGACCATGTTTCAGCTTCAATTTAGAGAACTAGCGATATTTTTGAGTTGTAAATGTTGAGATAATTCTATTCTTTCTTTCGTTTATTTATTTAATTAATTTAATTTACAAAATGAGCCTTCTTTTCTTATTATTTTCTTAAAATAAATGAAAGATGAAAGTTAATTTAAAAGTAAAATTGATGTAAATGTGTTCTTTCCATATTTAAAAAAATAAATAAAAAATCCACGTCATGCTCTGGCTGCCACATTAGAGAGAATTTGCCGGAAATTTGAAGCTAGCACACAATTGTGAAAATTCTAATAGTTTGGTCATTTAATTGTTATTTTACTTAGTTTGGAATGTAATTGTGAATAGAGGAATAGTTTGGCTATTTATGCGCAAATTACCCCTAATAAAATGTAGCTTAACACTTAGACGGATTAAATATTAATTGAATAGTTGTACCCTAGCGCCTAAGCCCCGCTTAGACAGAATCTAGATGAAAGTTTTAAACACCGATGACATATGAAACTTGTTAAAGAATAATTTTTCACCTACCCTTAATTAGTGGATTAAAAATACAACGACCAATTGTTGAATAACAACGAAAACTCCTCCAATAGATGAGAGATTTTTTCTCATCAAATTAAGATTTTTGTTTTGTAAAGCCCAAGACATACATACTCATGAGTTAATTTATTATCTTAAGTGAATACTTGATATCTCGAATCAATCGATCCAAATCTGCAAACGACGACCCGCCTTCGCTCACACTAGCATCGGCTAATTTAGCCATTTCTTGAGCCCTTTCCAAGAACTCATCCTTCCTCAACTCCATAACCTCCCTCACCATCTTCTCCACCACAACTCTATCACAACTATCTTTCATGTCCACACCCAACTTCCAAACCTCCCCCACATACCTACTGTTGACCTGCTGGTCCACGTAATGCGGCCAACAGATCATCGGCTTCCCCGAGACCACGCTCTCCAGAGTCGAGTTCCATCCACTGTGCGTAAAGAATCCGCCAACGGCCGGATGAGACAAAACCTCCTCTTGTGGAGCCCACTTCACCACATAGCCTCTCTCCTCCATCCCCCGAGTTAACTCGGGCGGGATCTCATTGGATTCCGAGCCCGGCCCCTCGACCGAGCCGGGCCTCCGGACCCACAAGAATCTCGACCCGCTACTCACCACGCCATGCAAAATCTCAAAGAAGTGATCCCTTTTCATGACAGCGAGGCTTCCAATGCTGACGTATAGAACAGAGTTAGTGGGTTGTTTGTCGAGCCAAGAAATGCAGCTCCTGTCTTCCTCCCAGATGCTGGAGGAGTGATTGCGATGGGTTGAGAGCCTCTTTTGCAGGTGGGTGTGGAGGGGTCCGATGGCGTAGATGTTGGGGCAGAGTTTGAGTATTTGAGATAAGATTGGTGCGTCGAGATCTTGGAAAGTGTTCAAGATTAGGCCTTGAGATAAGGGGAGGTTCTGAATTTCCCTCAGAACTAGGTCTACTTGAAGATCTTTGAAGTCTATGTTGCGGCAAAAGCTTGGAAGATCTCGACGCCGGAGAATGCCTTCCACTCCGGCCACGTTTTTTATTATATCATCAAGGTTGTCATCTGAATTAACACAGAAAATGGAAGAAATGGTCACATGCGCTTCACTTAGGCCTTACAATTTTGAAAACTTGGCTAAGATACATGTACACAAGTTTTAATCGAATTAAGGGCCGTTTACTAATCAAGATAGAATTATGGGCCTTAAATTTTGAGATGATGTGTAGGTTGATGGGATAAACATCCCAAATCGGGAGCGAGTGTCTCTCGGGTCAATCCAACTTGATAAACATAAGATTATGTCTGATAAAAGAAGTCAATTAATCCATTCTAATTTCGCTCAATTAAATGATGAGACCTCAAACCTAATTTCGGATTTTTTTTTACATTTTCATGTTGCATTTTATATTACACTGATAGATGATTATCACGTGTCAAAAATATTTCTTCAATTAGTATTTTAGTATATGAAAATTATTAATTATTTTGACACGTAACGATCATCCGTCAATTTAGTATAAGATGCTAATACGAAAATGTAACAGAGGATCCATATTAGAAACCTTTGTATGCACCTAAATAAGTATTTGTCCAACGAATCTTGATCAAAGGACAAAATTTTCCCATTAAAAATAGAGGGCTTTTTGCGAACACTCTCAAGTGGATTCTCCTATCCATTACTTTAAACCAAAAAGATGTCATTCCACGTAATAGGCAAATAATTAATTTCTAAAAAGAAAAAAAAAGAGTTTGACAAACCTTTGAAAGGAAGCTCCCCAGCTTGAATGAGGTTAGGCAAAGACATGTAAGTCCAAAGGCAACACGGACTAATAGTTTCAAAATACAAGATCGGCACCCCAATCCCACCAGCTATCCCAGTAGCGAAATTACTGAAAAGCCCATCAGCCACAATGCACGTGACCCCTCCGTAGCCGCCGGAGGCGAGCATCTCCTTGAGAACGGGGGCGGCCTCCGCCTCCATGGATCCCAACATCTCCGAGAACTCGAAGATGCTTCTCGGGTGCTCCGGAGGCAGCCCGTCGGTGATCGTCTCGAACCGAAACCGGTCTCCGTACTTTCTCCGGTAAGTTTGTACGACGTCGGAGGAGTCGAAGAGGCGGCGGTGGATGTGCTGAGTGTTGAGGAATGTGACTCCGATGCCTTCGACGCAGAAGATTTCGGCGAGTTTGAGCATGCCGTTGATGGGGCCCTGTAGAGGGAGTGGAAATATGAGTACGTGGGGAGGTGGATTAGCCATTTTTGTTTTTGTTTTGCTTTGATGGAGCGTCGACTGTCCTTTTGTAATGGAAGAAAATTTTAATTTCCCAGAATTTTTTTTTAATTTAATTTTATTTTATTAGATCATAGTTGCATTAGTTTTTTTAATTTTTTATAGGTTGGCAGCCGCCTCCTGCAATTTTTTTTACAAGTCTTTCCTGTCATAGTTGGTGAATTGCTTTCTTTGATTGAAAAGGTTTTATTTATTTGCCACTACTAATGTTAATTACTTTTAGTTACTTCTAAATTGTTTGATAAATTAGGTGTTGGCAGGTACAATTAAATATACTACTTATGGAACACGTTGCTCACGAAAAATGGTTGGTTGGGGTTGAGTTCTTTTTAATTTTTAAATCCAACAAAGTATTTCTACTATTAAAAATGGTGATACAGTTCTTACATAGAAATTCACAAAGAATATAGATGATCTATATCTATATTTATATACCTATTATAAATATATCTTATTTACGAAATATGATTTTCCTATTTTGTCCCTACTACTTAATTTAAAGATAGTTATAGATATATTATGTACATTATCTCATATTCTAATTGATAAGGGTTTAGGTTTAAGACAACACAAGAGTCTCTTGTGTGTAACTTGCTAGAAGAAATTAACCAACCAATATTATTGATTTATTTTTTTCAATTATTTTATTATTCATTTTATTTTATTTTTAACAAAAGACATTTTTTTAAAAAAGAGAACACACTAATATATAGAATTTGCGGAAAGCTCTGTCTCTCCTCCGTTTCTATGACTATTTTTCTGACCGTGTCATGATTTTTCTCTCCATTTACTTAGGTTTCTCAATACCTAAAGCCATCAAATATCAGACAATTGCATGGCAATACAGTGGCCATAGATGGTTCGATATGACTGTATGAATGCTTGCATTATCGAAAGTAGAAAAAAAAACGCATGTCTTCATAATTTAACAAATTAGTGGTTAATCAATCTTTTATTTATTTATTTATTGACTGACGTTCTCTTTCAAGTATACTCACTATTGCTTATACTGGTAAAATGGTTGAAAAGTAATGGGATAGATTCTATTTTGGTGTTTGATGGTAAGAAATTTCTTATTTTATTCCTACAACTTAATCTGAAGATAGTTATAGATATATAGATATATTGTAAGCATTGTATCATATTCTAATTGATAAGGCGGGTTTAGATTTAGGGCAACACAAGAGCTTCATTATTGTTCGCATAGTTGCAAGATGTAACCCCTGTCAGAAGAAATTAATCGACCAATATTACTATTATTATTATTATTTTTTCAATCCTTTTATTATCTATCCATTTCTTTTTCTTTTTTAAATTATAAAAGACCTTTTTTTACAAAAGAGAACACTTTAACACAAAATTGTAAAAATAAGAAGCATGTGGGCTACAGGGTTTCCTCCCTCTGTTTCACTCCCTTTACCGGTAGAAGTAATAGTTATCTCCCCCCTTGTGAAATCTGACATCCTGAACCTTACCGACATATGGATAGACATCTGCCGAGGAGATTCCATAAGTTTCCGCATATAGGAAAGCAAAGTACACCAAGTGGAGTACCCCAGTTGATGGTACAACGAAATTCGGATTCAGTATCATTTTGCGGGTTCTATGTATTTGGTGTACATGGTTCATTAGTTCTTGCACGGACAACTTGGTACATGGCTGTCCATCATAAATGCAGTCAACCACAGCTATGGTTTCTGTTACAGCAATCTCCCAACAAGCCCCCTCCATTTGCTGTATATATAGAATTTGCGGGGAAAGCCATCTCCCTCTTTCCCCTCTGTTTTTATGACTATTTTTCTAGACCATGTCATGATTTATTTCTTCTTATAATTAGGTTTCTCAACTGACTATGAAGAATTTGCTACATGTTCTTCGTCAATACCTAAAGCCATCAAATATCGTGTGGCAATACAGTTGATTAGATATGTGTGTGTGTGTGTAGTTCGATAGAATTGTATGAAAATGCTTGCATTATCGGAATCAGGAAAAAAAACCATGTATGTCTTCTTACTTGTACGAATTAGTCGTTAATCAATCTTTTTTTTATTTATTGACCAAGGTTCTCTTTCAGGTTTAGCCACTACTGCTTATACCGAGTAAAGTGGTTGAAAGAAAATGCGACATATTGACCGAGGTTCTCTTTCATGTATAGCCACTATTGCTTATACTGAGTAAAGTGGTTGAAAGATAATGGGACATATTCTATTTTGGTGTTCGATAGTAAGAAATTTATTATTTTTCCCCTACTACTTGATTTAAATATAGTTATAAATATATTATGTGTGTTATCTCATATTCTTATTGATAAGCGTTTAGGTTTAGAGGTTTAGCGCGACACAAGAGCTTCATTAGTATTCGTACAGTTGCAAGATGTAACCTGCTAAAAAATATTAACGGACCAATATTAATTATTTCTTTTTCAATCCTTTTCTTATCCATCTATTTTTTTTTAATTAAAAGACCTTTTTCACAAAAGGCAACACACCTAACACAAAATTGGAAAAACAAGAAGCTTATATGGGTTGCAGGTTTCCTCCCTCTGTTTCACTCCCTTTACCGGCAGAGGTAAAAGCTTCCCTCTCTTTGCTTTATATATATAATTTGCGGGAAATCTCTCTCTCTCTCTCTCTCTCTCTCTCTCTCTCTCTCTCCCCCCGTTTCATGATTTTTTTCTCCTGTTACTAGGTTTCTCAAATGACTGAAAAATTTACTAAAGGTTCTTCGGGGCAATACCTAAAGCCATCAAATATCATGCAATTGTGTGACAATACAATGACTATCGATAGTTCGATATCATTGTATGAATGGTTGCATTGTCTGAAGTAGGGGAAAAATACCACGTATGTCTTCTTAATTTTACGAATTAGTTGTTAATCATTTTTTTTATTGGCCGAGGTTCTCTTTCAGGTGTAATCACTATTGCTTATACCGGTAAATGGTTAAAAATTAATGGGATAGATTCTATTTTAGTGTTCGATGGTAAAAAAAATTTGATCCGTTTATTGTCCATCCAGGTTCGGAATTGAAAATGCAAAAACTACAAAAAAAGGTAATTAGTCAATAATTTTTAAGATTTAGATCCGTTTATATATATATTGTTCGTCACTAAATTTTAATATTTGTACACCATATGTTATAAATTGATCATATGCTTTCTAAATTTAGTATAGATGCTTGTTGCGCGAAATTTCATTTGCCCTTTATGCTACATGTAATACTACTTTTAATGCTTTTTTTATATTTAGTTCATCTGGTTAAATATTTAATTAAATTTGTTTTTAAATTTGATACTTAACTATTTCAAAATAATCAAAATAAATTTGCTTCATATGAAATTATGTGTCCTTTTTAACTTTAGATTATTTGGTAATGCTAGCAAATATAACGTGCATTCGTACGTAGACTGAATAATTATAATTAATGTATTATGATTTAAACAGAACACGTCCTAAAACTTTAAAAATAGCAAAAGTCAAATGATCGGTTGGGATTTGGGTTGAGTTCTTTTCAATTTAAATCCAACATATTTTATTTCTACTATTAAAAATGGTGGTGGAGTTTTTACATAGAAATTCACAAAGAACATCGATAATTTTATAAATACTAGCAGAGATCACGGGTTGCATGCATGTGGTTTCGTTACTTTTTCTATATTTTCTTAAAATATGGTAAACATAAGATAACCTAAATTTTGTATTTGGGCTATTATATACTATTATGATGGGAATTGGGTTATCAAAGTTTAAGTCTGTGCGTTCTGAACTAATTGATAGCATTATAAGCAACCTTACAGTCCGTCTCTATTCAAATTTGAGCGAGCTCCAACCATTTATTATAGGATAAAGTCTCGTACAAGCTCATCGCCTTTCCTTATTTGATCATCAGTTTTTCGGGCATAGCAAGGGCTCTTACTGCAACAAAGTTACCATCCGCATGCATTATATAAAATGATGCTAAGACCAATTAGGCATTTACACTAAGATCCGAGAAAAATGTTGCATCATTCCCACATTTGTACCAACCTGCTGTCAACTATGACCATCCTTTACAAACCAAAAGTTCTTGATTGTTGATTCTAGTAGTGATAAGATTCGTCTTTTCCTAAAGCCATTCATCTATGTAACTCTGTGCAAGTAGGTAAGACCTAGTCGGAGTAGGATATGGACATAGCTTCTATCTTTCTACATCCGCCAAAAATTACACTACAAAAAAGCTTGATATAGCAACGAATTTAGCAATGAAAACATTTACACGTTGTCATATTAAACCTACGGATTACCGAGCTTCTAAATGGACATTTACCAACGGAATTTGGGGGGAAAAGTTTTGCGCGAACTTTCCAACGAATAAACCTACGGATAAATTGTTGCTAAATATGCCAACGGATTCCCGTTGGTTTAGCAACTGATTTAGCAACGGTATTTCGGTTGGTAAGTTTAGAAAGAGCTTAGCAACGGTAAGCTAATACGTTGCTAAAAGTGATAACTCGTCCAAATTAAAAATAAAATAAAATAAAAACGCACACACCCTAATTTTTAGTCTCCCGTTTAGCAAAGTCGATGATTTTGGCCGACGGCCTTCTGCTACGGAACATCCGTTGGTAACCATTAGCAACGGCATATTTTCAGTTGCTAAATTTTACTGACGGTGGTTATTGCATTTTGTAGCAAGAATTTTACGTGCTACTCTCCTTAATTAAGAAAAACTTTAGCTCTAGGGGAATGTTTAAGTTTTCAAATGGAATTTCATAGTCTAGCAACCACATTGACACTATCTAATTGTCACAGATAAGTCTATCTGCACATTTTACTAAGTATCTACCATTTTTTTGAGTAATATTAAATCAAATTATCAATTTATAGATGCAGTAATTTATTAGGATGCACATGTTGCTTCATAGTCAAAGATGCCAATCGAGCCACTATACTGATTCAGTTTCGGGGCAGCCTTATCAAATTGTTAGATCATTCAATTTGGGCCAAGTTGGACTTTTGGGTAAAAAAATTCAAGGCTAACCTTAAATGTTTATTTTTCGAGTTAGCCCTTTAATGTGTGAGTTTTCTTATAATTGTATGTTGATGCAAATTTTGATTTATCTAGTGATTTATATATTTGATTAAAAAAACAACTAATTTATATATTTAATGATAAAATATAAAAAATAATTTTCTTCACTTATAATCCCCAATGACAATACTGAATAATTAAGTTGAATTTTATGTCGCTAATAAAAAGGACATTTTTGTTTTTGATTTTCAAGATAGCAATAGTGCTAGGAACAAACAATAGATTTGAACTACAATATGCTCACGCAGATGTTAATGAAAACGTGATCGCTATTTACGATCAAATAAAATTTAATGTTAAGTTGTTTAGATACATAAAAAATTCCATCCTTATAAATCCGTTTTACCCAATTGAACTTAGTTTCGTCAATCCAATGAAGAAAGATGGTAAAAGTCAAACACAAGATTTAAAGAAGTCAACAAGCCTAGTCAAATGTGCATGAGACGTTCCTCCTGCACTAACGGCCTTGTTAGCCAAACCCGCCAAGCTACGAGCCCTCTCTTCAAACTCCTCTCTCCTCTCCCCCATTATCTCCCTCACCATCTTCTCCACAATCTCCCTATCACAACTATCTTTCATGTCCAACCCAACCCTCCACACTTCACTCACGAACCTACTATTTATCGTCTGATCGGCAAAGTACGGCCAGCATATCATCGGCAAGCCCGCGCCAACGCTTTCCAGAGTCGAGTTCCATCCACTGTGCGTGAAGAACGCCCCCACCGAAGGATGAGCCAGCACCTCATTCTGCGGGACCCATCCCACCACGCACCCTCTCTCTCTAGTACCCTCCTCCACCTCCGCCGGGACCACCACCACGCCTTCGTCTCCGGTGATCGAATCCGGCCTCATCACCCACAGGAACTTGTGGCCGCTATTCACTAGTCCGTACCAAAACTCCATTAGCTCGTCTCTAGTTATACTGCCGAAGCTAACGTAGATGACGGACATGGGAGGCTGGGAGCCGAGCCACGTCATCGAGCTGCGATCTTCCTCCCAGAAACTGCTCGAAGTGGGGGATGCTTTGATGTGTTTTGACTGTAATTGGGATTCAAGGTGAGTGTGAAGAGGCCCAATTGAGTATAGATTTGGGATTTTTGTCCGAATTTGATCGAGAATGGGGCCGTCTAGATCTTCGAAGGAGTTGAGTATGAGGCCGTTGGAGTTCACGGACCGTCTAGTCTCCGTTATGATGGTCTGAAACCCAGGGTCATTTACGTCATTTACTCTGCAGAATGCCGGAAGATCCCGCCGCCGGAGATAGCCCTCCATTCCCGGCACGCTTCGCACCATTGCATCCATCTCTGCTTTCTTCCAGTATGCGTACTTATCCTCATCCTTATCTACAAAGTAATAATTATTGTTTTCATTAAATTATAGTAGAAAATTCGAAAATTGGCTTGTAATTGGGTGGATCTCACCTCGGAGAGGGATTTCTCCGGCTTCAATGGCGTCTCTGAAGCAGAAAGTGGCCCAGAAGGCGCAGGGGCTGCTGGTGCGGAAATAGATGAAGGGGATCCCCATCTCTTGGGCCACCGGAACGGCGAAGCTCAGAACCCCGTCCATGATTAGGCAGGTCACGCGCCGCCGCCCCCCGCCGCGGCTGAAGGCGTCGGTGGTCTCCACCAACTTCCGGAGCTCGGAACCCCCCACTTCGAGGAGGCTCATCATGATCTCCATGGTGCGCTCGCCGACGCGGGGGTGGTCGTCGGGGAGGCCGTCGCTCATGGTGGCGACGCGGAAGCCCGGGTAGCGGGAGAAGCGGGAGTCGATGTCGGCGTGGCGGCGGAGGCGGCTGCTGGCGTGTTCCGACAGGACGAGGGTGACGTGGAGGTGGGAGAGGCAGAGGAGCTCCGCGAGCTTCAGCATGGAGTTGATGTGGCCTTGCAGCGGCAGTGGCAGGATGAGCACGTGCGCCGGCAGCTCAGCGGTGGTTCCTCTGTCGCCCATCTCAGTGTTTTAGATGATTTTGGTATTCCGGCGGCGGTTAAGTGAGCGGTGCCGATTGAAGTTGACGGTGTTGAGATGATTAGTAGTAGTAGTAACTTAATTATTTTTTAGAAGGATTAGTATTTGTACTAGTGATTGAAGAAGAATGGAAAGAATATGTGGCTGGGTGTGGACTAGTGCTAAAGTAGAGTAGCTCACTGCTTGCGTAAGCATTTACCGTCACCGACGCTATTCAATAACGTTGTCAAATTCTGTCTTTACAATTATTTTTTAGAATTCACTCATTCTATTATAATTTATCATTATTTTAACATTAATTTTTTTTTATTGCAATTCCGTGCGATATCAAATATCAAGTGACATTCATTCATTGATGCAATGTGAAATTGCATTATTAGGATTTAGATTGTCTAAATTGAGACAAAGGATCTGACATTCTGACCTGTAGGTCC
>CM038117.1:12519202-12656208 GCA_001642375.2 Mentha longifolia
GATTTGAATTAAGTCCTAGGCTTTAAAATGAAAGAAAGCAATTAAAAGCAATTAATCTTAAACCTTGAGATTAAAAACTATGTAAAAGCAATAAATCTACCTAGGCATGAATTGAAAAGAAAGCAATAAAGAAAGCAAATAAATCTACACTAGTGCAAAGAAACCTAAACATGCTTATTAAATTAAATCTAGAAAAAACTAAACAAAGTTTGAATCTTAGAAAAATAAAAACAAGAGAACATGAAAAGCACTTAAAATTTAATCTAAGAATTTTAACTAAGCTTACGAGAATTTAAACGAACGAAGAACGAGGAACTAAAGGAAAAATGAAAACTTGAATTAAACTTGCAAGAACTTGAATCCGGATTCCCAATCTTCCCAAGCAATGCTCTAAACTAAACTAGGGTTTTTAGAAAGCTAAAAATCTAAGGAATCAAAAGTCTCCTCGTTCATAAGAGTTTACATATATATAGGTCTTCAAAAACCTAATCAAATAAGGAAAATAACATTAAGAATCGGCCCGGCCCAGCGGCCCGCTAGGGTCCAGCGGCCCGCTGGGCAATCCTCTCGCGATTTTTCTTAATTGGCAGGCCCAGCGACCCGCTGGCCTGCCTCTTCGGCCTTCTTCACTTATTTTCTTCTTCTTCTCTTCTCGTTTCTCCTTTTCTTCAACAAGCTTCGATTCCTTTTATCCTTCTTCACTTGACATTCACCGTTTCATTTCAAAACATCCAAAACATGCCCTCTTCTTTAATCTTTCGAACCATTCTCCTCTCGACCCCAACTTCACCTAAAACACAAGAAAATAACAAAAAAGACGAACCAAAAGAAACTAAAAACGACTCTCAAAACACTAGAAAATTCACACAAAAACATACTAAACAACAACAATCTCCCAACAAGCCCCCTCCATTTGCTGTATATATAGAATTTGCGGGGAAAGCCATCTCCCTCTTTCCCCTCTGTTTTTATGACTATTTTTCTAGACCATGTCATGATTTATTTCTTCTTATAATTAGGTTTCTCAACTGACTATGAAGAATTTGCTACATGTTCTTCGTCAATACCTAAAGCCATCAAATATCGTGTGGCAATACAGTTGATTAGATATGTGTGTGTGTGTAGTTCGATAGAATTGTATGAAAATGCTTGCATTATCGGAATCAGGAAAAAAAAACCATGTATGTCTTCTTACTTGTACGAATTAGTCGTTAATCAATCTTTTTTTTTATTTATTGACCAAGGTTCTCTTTCAGGTTTAGCCACTACTGCTTATACCGAGTAAAGTGGTTGAAAGAAAATGCGACATATTGACCGAGGTTCTCTTTCATGTATAGCCACTATTGCTTATACCGAGTAAAGTGGTTGAAAGATAATGGGACATATTCTATTTTGGTGTTCGATAGTAAGAAATTTATTATTTTTCCCCTACTACTTGATTTAAATATAGTTATAAATATATTATGTGTGTTATCTCATATTCTTATTGATAAGCGTTTAGGTTTAGAGGTTTAGCGCGACACAAGAGCTTCATTAGTATTCGTACAGTTGCAAGATGTAACCTGCTAAAAAATATTAACGGACCAATATTAATTATTTCTTTTTCAATCCTTTTCTTATCCATCTATTTTTTTTAATTAAAAGACCTTTTTCACAAAAGGCAACACACTTAACACAAAATTGGAAAAACAAGAAGCTTATATGGGTTGCAGGTTTCCTCCCTCTGTTTCACTCCCTTTACCGGCAGAGGTAAAAGCTTCCCTCCCACCGGCCCTCCCTCTCTTTGCTTTATATATATAATTTGCGGGAAATCTCTCTCTCTCTCTCTCTCTCTCTCTCTCTCTCTCTCTCCCCCCCCGTTTCATGATTTTTTTCTCCTGTTACTAGGTTTCTCAAATGACTGAAAAATTTACTAAAGGTTCTTCGGGGCAATACCTAAAGCCATCAAATATCATGCAATTGTGTGACAATACAATGACTATCGATAGTTCGATATCATTGTATGAATGGTTGCATTGTCTGAAGTAGGGGAAAAAAACCACGTATGTATTCTTAATTTTACGAATTAGTTGTTAATCATTTTTTTTTATTGGCCGAGGTTCTCTTTCAGGTGTAATCACTATTGCTTATACCGGTAAATGGTTAAAAATTAATGGGATAGATTATATTTTAGTGTTCGATGGTAAAAAAATTTTGATCCGTTTATTGTCCATCCAGGTTCGGAATTGAAAATGCAAAAACTACAAAAAAAGGTAATTAGTCAATAATTTTTAAGATTTAGATCCGTTTATATATATATTGTTCGTCACTAAATTTTAATATTTGTACACCATATGTTATAAATTGATCATATGCTTTCTAAATTTAGTATAGATGCTTGTTGCGCGAAATTTCATTTGCCCTTTATGCTACATGTAATACTACTTTTAATGCTTTTTTTATATTTAGTTCATCTGGTTAAATATTTAATTAAATTTGTTTTTAAATTTGATACTTAACTATTTCAAAATAATCAAAATAAATTTGCTTCATATGAAATTATGTGTCCTTTTTAACTTTAGATTATTTGGTAATGCTAGCAAATATAACGTGCATTCGTACGTAGACTGAATAATTATAATTAATGTATTATGATTTAAACAGAACACGTCCTAAAACTTTAAAAATAGCAAAAGTCAAATGATCGGTTGGGATTTGGGTTGAGTTCTTTTCAATTTAAATCCAACATATTTTATTTCTACTATTAAAAATGGTGGTGGAGTTTTTACATAGAAATTCACAAAGAACATCGATAATTTTATAAATACTAGCTGATCGATCGTGGATTTTGGAGTGTTTTTGTGATGGTGAGATTTATAGAAAGCTAAGAACACAAGAATTTACGTGGTTCAATCTATGGGTAGATCTACGTCCACGGAGGGAAAAGAGAATGTTTATATTGAAGTCTCTCTTGCTAGTAAAAATACAGTGGCCTCCTTTTATCTTACAAGATAGCTCTATTTATAGAGAATTGAGGTCACGGGTGATTCATGGATGCTGCTCTCACATGTCCGTCCGTACTCTGATCATCGCGGGTGGTTGAGAAATCGTGGGGCAGTTGGCCGATTTTGTTGACTCGTTATTGGGCTTCAATCTGGGTGGGCCGAGCTGATCTTGGGCCTCTGGGCCACATCCTATCACATCCCCCCCCAAAAGGTCGGAGAAGCGAGGTCATTGTAGAGAGGTGTAAATTGTCTCGTGGGATTTCGACGAAGTTGAAACTGCACACCGCCTCGTTTTGACGAGGTCGAGCTTTGAATTTGCATTGCCCCGTCGAAATTAAGATTTTGACGAAGTCGAACTGCATACCGCCTCATTTTGACGAGGTCGAGCTTTGAATTTGCATTGCCCCGTCGAAATTAAGATTTTGACGAAGTCGAATTGCATACCGTCTCATTTTGACGAGGTCGAGCTTTGAATTTGCATTGCCCCGTCGAAATTAAGATTTTGACGAAGTCGAACTGCATACCGCCTCGTTTTGACGAGGTCGAGCTTGAATAGTCGTGATATGAAAAGGCACGATTGTTGGTGTCAGGGTAGGTAGGATACGTGTCGCTCTTTTGTTGGAGCAGGCGGAGAGGCGGGATTTGAAAAGGCGTGCCTTTGCTTATAAAAGCTTCCAGTGTACGCTAAAAAAATATTTTTCCCCCTCCATCGATTTCCAATTGCAAGCGAGAGAGAAAACTCTAGACCCAAAATTCTGCAACCGCCGCCGCCGTTTAGTTCAATTTCCCGGTGATTTGCAGTCGGAAAAAGACTTTGACAAGTAAGTACTTTTCCTGTAATGGATTCTTCTTCTTTTCCCCAAGTAGATACTGGTAGGGCCAGCGCACAGATTTCGCCCTCGCCGTCTAGGGTTTTTCCGGCGAGGGTTTGGCTAAATGTACATACACGCACGCTAGTTCCGCCGGTGTTTCGAGAAATCAAATTCCCGCCGCTGGTCGGGTCCAATGCCTCACTGGCATGTGCCTCGACCATGTCTGTGTCTCATATGCAGGATTTGGCTCGTCGTTTTTTGTTTCCTGAGTCAGTCGAGCTGCTCCTGCCTCGTGATGTCGATAGGGGTAGTTCGCCTCCCGTAGGTTTTTTTACCGTTTATGAAGACTATCTTCATTTTGGTCTTCGGTTTCCTTTAAATCGTTTTTTTTGCCGAGCTCTTAGAAGAGCTCCAACTGTCGTTAGGTCAGTTGCAACCTCCTTCCATCAAGCAGGTCGTTGGTTTTTGTTTCGAGGTCAGCCGCCATGGTGGTACGCCTACTGTGGATTCATTCCTTAGGTTTTTTAGACCTAAGCTTGGTCCGACGGGGTGGGCTTACCTTTCCCCTATTAGTAGGTTCAAGTTAGGGACTCCCACTAAGGTGACGAACTGGCAGAAGAAATTCTTCTTTTGCCGGTGTGAAGGCGTGCCGTTGTACCCCTGGACCACGGCCAAGTTCGTACCTCGAGACACTGGGAAACCAACCGGTGAGCTTGAAACGAGCTTGGTGAACCTCGGCCTCATTGAGAGGGATTATGCCGAGGCCGAGCTCGCAAATCACGGGTTAAGCCTATATAACTCCGTGTCCGATGTGGACTTGGGTGAGGCTCTGCTTCACTGATTTGTGTCCTGTGGTCTCTTTCATTTTTACTGATGTATATCTCTTTTTTTTTTCTTTTTTTTTTGTAGTGGACGCTCAAGCTATCCAGGCTGCTCTTCAGAACAAGAACAAAAGGAAGAGGCAGAAGCCTTCTGCTTCGGTGGTGGAGAAGACGACTTCGGCGACGTCGTCGGAGAGGACAACCGACCTTGGAAGGTCAGTATCCGTGAGCTCGCAGTTGGACGCTCCCGTCCGAAGCTCCTTTCCCTGCAGTTGGTGAGCCAACGACCTCGACGAAATTTACTCTCGTTGGATGACGAAGTAACGGTCGTCGAGAGTGGTCCGACCTCGGGCCAAATGCATGCACGGGAGATGTCATTTCCCGAGGTAAGCGTGAAACTAGAAGTATGTATATGGTGATTTGTACCTTCTACTAAAATCTTGTCCTTTGGTTTTGTGTTTTAGGAGGCCGAGGCGGCTTTAGATGGGCTGCAGGGCTTGGCGAACTTCATTAGAAGTGGAGTTGCCAAGTTCCAGACAAAGGCTGCCGAGGCTGCGGCGGCGGAAGATCGGCTAATGGCTAAGATCTCTGTCGCCGAAGCCGCGGCACAGGCAACAGCGGACAGGGAGGCGACAGCTTTGGCTGTCGCCGAAAAGGAGAAGAAGAAGGTTGCCGAGCTTGAGGCAGAAGTGGGTCGGCTGAGGACCCAAGTAGCCGGGGTGGTAGCTGGCCAGGGAGGCGTGTTCCGCGCGTTGGTAGAACGATTCATCCGGTCTACCCACTTTTCCCGGATGGCTGTTCAGCTGGTGACTGCCATGAGCACCCCGGTTGTCTCAGCGGTGATCGATGATATCGCCAAGGACATCCCGGACTTGGACAAAACCAAGTACGGGTATGCTACCATGACGGAGGAGGAGACACTGCGAGACTTCGCCGAGGTGCTTCTGAAGTATACCTCTTCCATTCCGGTTGTCGAGCGGCTCTCCGCACAGAGGAGTCTGCTAAATGAAGATGCCATTCGGCGGTGTCCCGTTGACAGGTACGAGCTCCTGGAGACGGTCATTGCCGATTTGCTGAAGACGCCGGTTGGGGAGGGGACCACCGAGGAGCCAGCTCGCGACGACCCCGAGGAACCCGAGGTTGAACCAGAGGTCGGCCTAGAAGGAGAAAATCGTGATGGAGTCAATTGACACTTTTCACGATTTTTGGCTTCTTTCCCCCTCTGTTTTTTTTTTTTTTTTTTTTGTAGCCTTGTACTTCGTCACCATTAGGGTGGCGTTTCATTTGCCGTGTTCGGCTATAAATAAAAAAGGCTTTCTGTTAAACCTTGCTTGTATTTATTCTGTAGCCTGCCCCTGAGTTTTACGATGTTTCCCACCTTGTTAGAGAAATATCCGAGCTTCGCCGAGCTGTAGAAGTAGCCGAGCTCGATGCTTCGGGCTGGAAGAAGCGAGCTGATAACATCGAGATCGAGGCCGAGGTGAAACTTCGGGCCGCTCAGGAAAAACTTGATGAGATGCATGCCAGATATATGGAGCTTGAAGACCAGTACCAACGAGCTCGGGACGACATCAAGACTTGCAAAGAGATCGTCGAGGAGCATATGGAGTACGAGACCATAATTCACCGAGCTGGGGGATCCACGATTTCCGAGACTTACGATAAGGTCAAGGAGCTCCAGGCCCGATGCCGAAGCTACAGGGAGCAATATGGGAATGAATCTTGGCAGGTTACAGGTGAGTTTGAAGAGCTCATTCTTGTGGCGAGCATTTATGAGACAGTCCTTGATCGCTTTCCGAAGTTGAAGCGGCGTCTGTCTTTAGAGGCTGGGTCTGCGACTTCAATTTCCTCCGATCTGGATCCGAGGTTGCTCGACCGTACTTCTAGAGAATTTTTGGAAGGTGAATCTTCGAGGTCTGCTGACCCGGACCCGAAGATTGTGACACGTCATTCTCGAGAAATTTATAGTCAAGAGCGGCGATCGGCATCTGGACGGGGTCGGGGTCGGGCGAGCCAGAATGTCCGAGGTAGAGGCCGAAGTTCGGCTTCTGGACGAGGTCGGGGCAGGTTTAGTATAGACGATGTTTTGAACTTTAATTCCGGCAGGGATTTTGCTAGAGATTGGCTTAGCTTTAGTAAGCCAAAGCCTCCGGGTTCCTCGTCTTCTTAATGTAACAATTGTACATTTATTTCTATTCAAATAAAACAGAAATTTTTGCATTCGTGTTTAAGCTTTCTATCCTTGCCTTTAACCGAGGCAGGTTCCCTTGTTTTCAACGAAGGCAGCTTTCTCATAGTCACTTCGTCTTGTGACGGAGTTTGGGCTTTCGGTCGACCACTTCGTCAAGAGATGAAGTTTTGGCTTTCAGTTGGCCACTTCGTCCGAAGACGAAGTTTAGGCCTTTTAGGTAGGTACTTCGTCTAACGACGAAGTTTAGACTTTCTAGGTAGCCACTTCGTCTAACGATGAAGTTTAGGCTTTCAGTTAGCCACTTCGTCCGAAGGCGAAGTTTAGGCTTTTTAGGTAGCCACTTCGTCTAACGACGAAGTTTAGGCTTTCAGTTAGCCACTTCGTCCGAAGGCGAAGTTTAGGCTTTTTAGGTAGCCACTTCGTCTAACGACGAAGTTTAGGCTTTCTAGGTAGCCACTTCGTCTAACGACGAAGTTTAGGCATTCAGTTGGCCACTTCGTCCGAAGATGAAGTTTAGGCCTTTTAGGTAGCCACTTCGTCTAACGACGAAGTTTAGGCTTTTAGTTGGCCACTTCGTCCGAAGACGAAGTTTTGGCTTTTGGTTCCTTATTTGTCGAATTTATCGATAGGCGTGGTCCCCTTACGCGCGTTTAGGTGTTACTCCGAGGCGGAGTTTATTTGCGTATCCTCGTCAGGATTTTAAAATCGAGATACTTAGTATAAACGAGAGAGAGAGGTGCAAAATGCATGCAAATTATTTAAACGAAAAAATTTTATGAAGTCAAAATAAGACAAAATTTTTACGAAGTCAAATAAGATAAAATTTACCAAGACAACTCGATTCCTATGACCTAAATGAACTTGGACATCACCCTCTGTTTATACAAAGTACCTCTTCAAGTGGGTAATGTGCCATGTACGGGGTATGAGCTCACCGGATAGGTGGGCGAGCTTGTACGACCCTTTTCCGAGGACTTCTTGAACTCGGTACGGTCCTTCCCAGGTGGCTTCTAATTTGCCGAGCTTCTCCGCCCTGCTGACCTCGTTATTCCGAAGTACGAAGTCGCCTACTTGGAGCTGCTGATGCTTCACCCGGCTGTTATAATACCGAGCTACTTGTTGTTTGTATCGAGCTTCTTGTATGTAGGCTTGTTCTTGTTTTTCTTCTAGCAAATCCAAGTTAGTTCGAAGTCCGTCTTCGTTGTCTTGGGCCGCGAAGTTAAGTGTTCGGGGGCTCGGCAAACCGATCTCTACCGGTATCACCGCTTCAGTTCCATACACCAAGCTGTATGGTGTTTCACCGTGTGATGCCGCGGGGTGGTTCGGTACGACCATAGGACTTGGGGTATGTTGCTGTCCAGTCTCCTTTGGCCTTATCCAGCCGGGTTTTTAACCCCTTGACTATCGTTCGGTTCGTAACCTCAGTTTGGGCATTTGCTTGAGGATGGGCTACCGAGGTGAACTTTTGTTAGATGTGGAGTTCGTCACACCATTCTCTGAATGTCATGTCTGTGAACTGGGTTCCGTTATCTGAGACGAGGACATAAGGTATGCCGAAGCAACAAACTATGTTCTTCCAAACGAAGTTTAGGGCATTTTTACTTGTGATTCGTGCCAATGGTTCGGCTTTGACCCACTTCGTAAAGTAGTCGATTGCTACAATGAGGAACTGTAGTTGGCCGGGAGCTTTTTTGAATGGGCCGACGATGTCAATTCCCCACTGCATGAACGGCCAAGGGCTTTGCATGCTGGCCAGTTCGGTCTGTGGCAATCTCGGAACCGTAGCATGGATTTGGCACTTCGGGCAATGTTTGACGAGGTCGGTATTTTCTTGGAACATAGTGGGCCAGTAGTACCCCCACCTCATGACCTTTTTGGACAGGGCGCGGGCTCCGATGTGACTGCCACAGGAACCTTCATGGACTTCGCGCAGTGCGTAGTTCGCTTGGTTGGGCCCCACACATCTTAGGAGAGGTTGGAGGTAGGATTTTCTATATAGTACTCCCTGCTCTAGGACGTACTTCGTGGACTTGGCCAGGAGCTTCCTAGCCTCGGCCTTATCAGTTGGGAGTTCGCCATTTAACAAGTAATTACGAAGTGGAGTCATCCAGTTCGGTCCATCTTCGTTTACTACATTGACTTCGGCGTCATCAATGCTTCGGAGCTGTACTTCTTCCACCGGAGGGATCGTTGATGATGATGCGAGTTTGCTTAGTGCGTCAGCTCGCTCATTATCTCCTCTTGGGATTCGCACCAACTCAAAGTACGAGAAGCTTTGTTGTAGGATCTTGGCCTTATGGAGGTATCTCTTCATTCGTTCTCCTTTGGCTTCGTATTTGCCTAGTATATGGTTCACTATGACTTGGGAGTCGCTGTGAATTTGAATGGCCCTTACTTGGAGAGCTTGGGCTAGACGAAGTCCAGCGATTAGAGCTTCGTACTCCACTTCGTTATTTGTGGTCGGGAAATTGAACCGGAGTGCGTGGGTGATCTCCTTTCCTTCAGGGCTGATGAGTAAGACTCCGGCTCCGCTTCCTTTGTGACCTGATGCCCCATCGACGTAGACCTTCCAACAGTCTTGTGGTGGTGGCTTCGGCGCCTCAGCCTTTAATTTATCCTTAGTGGGTTCAACGGATTATTATGCGTCCGTGAACTTGGCTTCCACTAAGAAATCAGCCAAAGATTGCCCTTTAATGGCTTGGCGAGGTACAAAGGAAATCGTGTGCTCGCCGAGTTCTACAGCCCATTTAGCGATTCGCCCGGACGCTTCTGGTTTTGTAAGCACTTGCCGAAGTGGGAGGTCGGTCAACACTTGTATCGGATGTGCGTGGAAGTACGGTCGGAGTCTCCTTGCCGCATTCACCAATGCAAGTGCGACCTTTTCCAGAGGTTGATACCTCATCTCCGGTCCTTTTAGGGCTCGGCTTATGAAATAGACGGGTAGCTGATGACGTTTTTCTTCTCGTATCAGGACTGCACTGATTGCTCGTCCGAAGCGGCGAGGTATAGGGAGAGGTCCTCGCCCTCTTTTGGTACAGATAATGTGGGGAGATTTGCGAGGTACGTCTTTAAGCCATCAAAAGCTCCCCTGTGCTCGTCGTTCCATTCAAAGTTCGGCGCCTTCTTTAGTATTTTGAAGAATGTGAGTTGTTTTTCAGCGGCCTTGGATAGGAAACGACTTAGGGCGGCTAGGCAGCCCGTCAGTCTGTGCACGTCATGAATTGACTTTGGCGCTCGTATCTCTTGGATAGCTCAGACTTTTGATGGGTTAGCTTTTAACCCTTCGCGTGAAACCCAACACCCTAGAAATTTTCCAGACCGGACCATGAAAGTACACTTTTCTGGGTTTAATTTTAGGTTCACTTTACGAAGTAGGCTAAAAACAACTTTAAGGTCGTTTACACAAGTGGCGATTTCCTTGCTTTTTACGACTATATCGTCTACATACACTTCGACAATACTACCGATGTGGTCTTCAAAAATCTTGTCGACCATCCTTTGGTATGTAGCTCCAGCATTTTTCAGCCCGAAGGGCATCTTTTTGTATGCGTTGACGCCGAAGTCTGTGACGAAAGCGGTCTTCGGAGCGTCTTCTTCATTCATGAGGACTTGGTGGTACCCCTTGTACAGGTCTAAGAAGCTGAACGCCTTGTGGCCAACAAGAGCTTCGACCTTCTTATCAATGTTGGGGAGGGGGGTAGCAGTCTTTCGGGCAGTGTTTATTGAGGTCAGTGTAATCAATACACATCTGCCACCCGCCTCCTTGCTTCTTCACCATCACGGGGTTGGCCAACCAGGTCGGATATTTTACTTCGAATAAAATATCGGCCTTCTGCAGTTGGCGAACCTCGTCATGGATCACTTGATTCCTTTCAGCTGCGAAGGCTCGCTGCTTCTGCCGAACTGGTTTCACCTCAGGATCGATGTTGAGGTGATGAGTGATGACGCTTGGAGCCACCCCGGTCATGTCTAGCGGCGACCAAGCGAAGACATCTCTATACTCCCGAAGTAGCCGAATAAGTTGACTTCGGAGCTCGTTTTCGCCGACGAACCCTACTTTGACGACCTTGGCAGGGTCATCTTCATATAATGCGACGTCTTCTACCGGCTCGACGGATGGATGCGACGTCGGCTCTACCTCTTCGGGTTTCTGTAGTTGCTATGCTTGGGGGTGTTGATTCCTAACACCTCGGAGTGCGACCTGCATGCACTCCTTAGCCTGTTGCTGGTTTCCCCGAAGCGTGATCACTCCGTTTCTAGACGGAATTTTAATCGTCAGGTGGTAGGCTGAGCAGATCGCCTTCATTGCTATTAGCCAATCCCTTCCTAAGATGATGTTATAGGGGAAACTGGCTTTTACGACGAAGAAGTGGATTATCTTCGTAGTGGACAACGGGCTCTTTCCAACTGTCACGGGCAGTGAAATGATGCCTTCCGTCGTCGTCTCTTGTTGCGTGAAGTTCTTTAGCGGCATGGGTGCTGGCCTTAGACGTGTTTCTTCAATATCGAGCTTATCGAAGCAGTCTTTAAAGAGAACACTCACAGAGGCCCCGCTATCAATAAATATGTGGTGGACCAATTTGTTGGCCACTACGGCCTCGATTATGGTGGCATCTTGATGAGGTACCGCATGGGGAACTGGGTCGTTGCTAGAAAAGGTGACGACCTCGTCCCTTTTGAACCTTTTTTGGGTGGGTTCTTCCCGCTGTTGACTTCGGGCCTCGGCTTTCAACGATGACCTCGTCGTACCTTCGGGCAGTCCGGTGATGGCCGTGATGACTGCATCATATTGAGGCTGATCTTCATCCTCATCCTCGTTGTCGTGCTTTGGCCTTTTGTCGTTTTGGGGGGTACAGTTGTTGCCTCCCCTGTTTTTCTTTCTCTTGCCCTTCCCTTGAGGTCGGGCCTCTTTCTGGTTGCGACTTTGGTACAGTTTAAGGGTACCGTCGCGTACCATGTGTTCTATGTCCGAGGCGAGGTCCCTGCAGTCCTCGGTTTCATGACCGTAGTCATTATGGAGCTTGCAGTATTTCTCCTTGGATCGGTGTTTCGACCCACCTCGGGATAAAGGCGGTGGCTTCTCGAACAAGTTTGAGTGAAGCTCGTATATTTCAGCCCTGGACTTTGTCAGTGGTGTATACTGACTTCGGTCTTGGTGGGGCCGAGGTCCTAAGCGGGACTCGAGAGGTCCTCGCTGTAACCTTTCGAGGGCACTTCGGCGACCTTGCCCAAGGTCGGCGCGCTCCTCTTTTTTCCTCTTATCGTTGTTTTCGGGCCGGTCTGCTGCCCGCTTTTTCCGATCGGCCTCATCCGCCTCCGCGAATGCATCGGCAATCCTCCATAGCTGCCTGGAGGTCGTTGGGCGTGCCTTTACAAGCTCTCTAAAGAGAGTCCCGGACTGAATGGCATTTTGGAATGCCGAGATGAGCACGTCGTCGGAGAGACGATCGACTTTAAGGCTTTCGTTATAAAAACGGGCCAGAAAATCACTGATCGTTTCTCCCCGCCCCTGCCTTAAGGTTAGGAGCTGGGCTGGGCTGATTTTTGCCTCGGCTTTTTGAAAAAAACGGCGTTCAAAAGCGTCAAGTAGGTCGGCATACGACCCTATGCTGCAATTAGGGAGGCTATCAAACCAGCTCCTAGCGTTGTCCACTAGCAGCTCGGGGAAGACTTTACACATGTAAATATCTTCGGCCAATCCCTGGTTCATCATGTTGTATTGGAACCGGGATAGGAAGTTGTTGGGGTCTTGTGACCCGTTGTAAGGCGGGATAGGAGGCACTCTATACGTCGACGGGAGGGGAGTATAGAGTATCTTATTAGTGAAGGGAGTCGAGATTCGACCGTACACGGTGAATCTTCCCTGGTAGGCATTTCCTTCATCACGCCGAGGTGGAATGGCGTTCTGACGAGGTGACGTTGATCCGCGCCGAGGTGAAGCGCGGTTGTTCCCACGGCGATTGTCCTGTCGCCTTCGGGGAAGTTCGGCCTCCCTGTCTCCAACGATCTGGAGACTTGGGGATCGCCTTTATGACGGTTCGACTCCGTCTTCTCTGTTTTGACTTTGTTGTCGATGTTGATCGACGAACTTACGAAAATCCTGCTCGTGGAGGTCCAGGTACGCCTTCAGTGCGTCTCCAAGCTCGGGTTGGAGTTCGGCGTTGCCGCGTCGGCTGCCACCTTGGTTGGGCCCATCGCTACTAGCTGAATCTCCAGACGGAACATCTTCCAGGTGGCCTTCAGGAGTTCGGCGAATGGGCTGTTGGTCACGTCGGATTTGGGAAGCAGTTTTCTGAGCTTGACTAACGTCACCCTCTTCCTCATTGACTGGAGTGTAAGGCGGATTGGTGAAGGGGTCAGCTTGCTTCTGTTTTGCTTTGGCGGCGGCGGCGGCAGTGGTGGCGGATCGGGTTGGTCTCACCATCGTATCTTTACTCAAAATGCGCTGATCGGTTTCACAAAATTTCAGTTTCCCACAGACGGCGCCAGTGATCGATCGTGGATTTTGGAGTGTTTTTGTGATGGTGAGATTTATAGAAAGCTAAGAACACAAGAATTTACGTGGTTCGATCTATGGGTAGATCTACGTCCACGGAGGGAAAAGATAATGTTTATATTGAAGTCTCTCTTGCTAGTAAAAATACAGTGGCCTCCTTTTATCTTACAAGATAGCTCTATTTATAGAGAATTGAGGTCACGGGTGATTCATGGATGCTGCTCTCACATGTCCGTCCGTACTCTGATCATCGCGGGTGGTTGAGAAATCGTGGGGCAGTTGGCTGATTTTGTTGACTCGTTATTGGGCTTCAATCTGGGTGGACCGAGCTGATCTTGGGCCTCTGGGCTACATCCTATCACTAGCAGAGATCACGGGTTGCATGTGGTTTCGTTACTTTTTCTATATTTTCTTAAAATATGGTAAACATAAGATAACCTAAATTTTGTATTTGGGCTATTATATACTATTATGATGGGAATCGGGTTATCAAAGTTTAAGTCTGTGCGTTCTGAACTAATTGATAGCATTATAAGCAACCTTACAGTCCGTCTCTATTCAAATTTGAGCGAGCTCCAACCATTTATTATAGGATAAAGTCTCGTACAAGCTCATCGCCTTTCCTTATTTGATCATCAGTTTTTCGGGCATAGCAAGGGCTCTTACTGCAACAAAGTTACCATCCGCATGCATTATATAAAATGATGCTAAGACCAATTAGGCATTTACACTAAGATCCGAGAAAAATGTTGCATCATTCCCACATTTGTACCAACCTGCTGTCAACTATGACCATCCTTTACAAACCAAAAGTTCTTGATTGTTGATTCTAGTAGTGATAAGATTCGTCTTTTCCTAAAGCCATTCATCTATGTAACTCTGTGCAAGTAGGTAAGACCTAGTCGGAGTAGGATATGGACATAGCTTCTATCTTTCTACATCCGCCAAAAATTACACTACAAAAAAGCTTGATATAGCAACGAATTTAGCAATGAAAACATTTACACGTTGTCATATTAAACCTACGGATTACCGAGCTTCTAAATGGACATTTACCAACGGAATTTGGGGGGAAAAGTTTTGCGCGAACTTTCCAACGAATAAACCTACGGATAAATTGTTGCTAAATATGCCAACGGATTCCCGTTGGTTTAGCAACTGATTTAGCAACGGTATTTCGGTTGGTAAGTTTAGAAAGAGCTTAGCAACGGTAAGCTAATACGTTGCTAAAAGTGATAACTCGTCCAAATTAAAAATAAAATAAAAAAAAAACGCACACACCCTAATTTTTAGTCTCCCGTTTAGCAAAGTCGATGATTTTGGCCGACGGCCTTCTGCTACGGAACATCCGTTGGTAACCATTAGCAACGGCATATTTTCAGTTGCTAAATTTTACTGACGGTGGTTATTGCATTTTGTAGCAAGAATTTTACGTGCTACTCTCCTTAATTAAGAAAAACTTTAGCTCTAGGGGAATCTTTAAGTTTTCAAATGGAATTTCATAGTCTAGCAACCACATTGACACTATCTAATTGTCACAGATAAGTCTATCTGCACATTTTACTAAGTATCTACCATTTTTCTGAGTAATATTAAATCAAATTATCAATTTATAGATGCAGTAATTTATTAGGATGCACATGTTGCTTCATAGTCAAAGATGCCAATCGAGCCACTATACTGATTCAGTTTCGGGGCAGCCTTATCAAATTGTTAGATCATTCAATTTGGGCCAAGTTGGACTTTTGGGTAAAAATTTTCAAGGCTAACCTTAAATGTTTATTTTTCGAGTTAGCCCTTTAGATCAGAAAGAAGACAAAAAAAGAAATTTAAATGTGTGAGTTTTCTTATAATTGTATGTTGATGCAAATTTTGATTTATCTAGTGATTTATATATTTGATTAAAAAAACAACTAATTTATATATTTAATGATAAAATATAAAAAATAATTTTCTTCACTTATAATCCCCAATGACAATACTGAATAATTAAGTTGAATTTTATGTCGCTAATAAAAAGGACATTTTTGTTTTTGATTTTCAAGATAGCGATAGTGCTAGGAACAAACAATAGATTTGAACTACAATATGCTCACGCAGATGTTAATGAAAACGTGATCGCTATTTACGATCAAATAAAATTTAATGTTAAGTTGTTTAGATACATAAAAAATTCCATCCTTATAAATCCGTTTTACCCAATTGAACTTAGTTTCGTCAATCCAATGAAGAAAGATGGTCAAAGTCAAACACAAGATTTCAAGAAGTCAACAAGCCTAGTCAAATGTGCATGAGACGTTCCTCCTTCACTAACGGCCTTGTTAGCCAAACCCGCCAAGCTACGAGCCCTCTCTTCAAACTCCTCTCTCCTCTCCCCCATTATCTCCCTCACCATCTTCTCCACAATCGGGATATCACAACTATCTTTCATGTCCAACCCAACCCTCCACACTTCACTCACGAACCTACTATTTATCGTCTGATCGGCAAAGTACGGCCAGCATATCATCGGCAAGCCCGCGCCAACGCTTTCCAGAGTCGAGTTCCATCCACTGTGCGTGAAGAACGCCCCCACCGAAGGATGAGCCAGCACCTCATTCTGCGGGACCCATCCCACCACGCACCCTCTCTCTCTAGTACCCTCCTCCACCTCCGCCGGGACCACCACCACGCCTTCGTCTCCGGTGATCGAATCCGGCCTCATCACCCACAGGAACTTGTGGCCGCTATTCACTAGTCCGTACCAAAACTCCATTAGCTCGTCTCTAGTTAATAACGTTATACTGCCGAAGCTAACGTAGATGACGGACTTGGGAGGCTGGGAGCCGAGCCACGTCATCGAGCTGCGATCTTCCTCCCAGAAACTGCTCGAAGTGGGGGATGCTTTGATGTGTTTTGACTGTAATTGGGATTCAAGGTGAGTGTGGAGAGGCCCAATTGAGTATAGATTTGGGATTTTTGTCCGAATTTGATCGAGAATGGGGCCGTCTAGATCTTCGAAGGAGTTGAGTATGAGGCCGTTGGAGTTAACGGACCGTCTAGTCTCCGTTATGATGGTCTGAAACCCAGGGTCATTTACGTCATTTACTCTGCAGAATGCCGGAAGATCCCGCCGCCGGAGATAGCCCTCCATTCCCGGCACGCTTCGCACCATTGCATCCATCTCTGCTTTCTTCCAGTATGCGTACTTATCCTCATCCTTATCTACAAAGTAATAATTATTGTTTTAATTAAATTATAGTAGAAAATTCGAAAATTGGCTTGTAATTGGGTGGATCTCACCTCGGAGAGGGATTTCTCCGGCTTCAATGGCGTCTCTGAAGCAGAAAGTGGCCCAGAAGGCGCAGGGGCTGCTGGTGCGGAAATAGATGAAGGGGATCCCCATCTCTTGGGCCACCGGAACGGCGAAGCTCAGCACCCCGTCCATGATTAGGCAGGTCACGCGCCGCCGCCCCCCGCAGCGGCTGAAGGCGTCGGTGGTCTCCACCAACTTCCGGAGCTCGGAACCCCCCACTTCGAGGAGGCTCATCATGATCTCCATGGTGCGCTCGCCGACGCGGGGGTGGTCGTCGGGGAGGCCGTCGCTCATGGTGGCGACGCGGAAGCCCGGGTAGCGGGAGAAGCGGGAGTCGATGTCGGCGTGGCGGCGGAGGCGGCTGCTGGCGTGTTCCGACAGGACGAGGGTGACGTGGAGGTGGGAGAGGCAGAGGAGCTCCGCGAGCTTCAGCATGGAGTTGATGTGGCCTTGCAGCGGCAGTGGCAGGATGAGCACGTGCGCCGGCAGCTCAGCGGTGGTTCCTCTGTCGCCCATCTCAGTGTTTTAGATGATTTTGGTATTCCGGCGGCGGTTAAGTGAGCGGTGCCGATTGAAGTTGACGGTGTTGAGATGATTAGTAGTAGTAGTAACTTAATTATTTTTTAGAAGGATTAGTATTTGTACTAGTGATTGAAGAAGAATGGAAAGAATATGTGGCTGGGTGTGGACTAGTGCTAAAGTAGAGTAGCTCACTGCTTGCGTAAGCATTTACCGTCACCGACGCTATTCAATAACGTTGTCAAATTCTGTCTTTACAATTATTTTTTAGAATTCACTCATTCTATTATAATTTATCATTATTTTTAACATTAAATTCTTTTTTATTGCAATTCCGTACGATATCAAATATCAAGTGACATCCATTCATTGATGCAATGTGAAATTATAATATTAGGATTTAGATTGTCTAAATTGAGACAAAGGATCTGACATTCTGACCCTTGCCAAATCCTCCTCATAGTCAAATTATTTAAGTCTATCGGGCCCTTAATAATGATTGTTGAAGATTAATGGAACTAAAACCCAGGAATAGGCCCAACGTATAGAGAATAACCAAACAAAAAACAGAGTCTGCTATAGCACCATCTTGTACTAAATATTTTGGTCATTCTTGGTAAAACCAAAATATTATGAATTTTATTACTCACTTTTATTTGTTTAGATATAAAATCTAAAAAATACATAAAAACCAAAGCTCGATTTATTTTATTACTCATTTTTTGAAAAAAAAATTAAAAAAAATAAATTGAACATTGATTTTTTAGATTTTATGATTTGTAAATTAATTTCTAAGATACTAGAATATATAATAAAAATTAAAATTAAAAAAAAAGCAATGCAAACGTGATAAAACGACGAGGTGCCCACGAAGGTGTCCACCGGGAGGTGAGTAGCATATCATTTCTCTAGCTAATGTACTCTATATTTTGTTATTTACACGTGCATTTGTTTTCATGTCACAATTTGAAATTCTGCATGCTAAAGTTCAAAAGACCTAGTGTTGCGTTTCAGATTAACAATCAAATGCTTTTTTCTACCTATTCCGCAATTCTATTCTTTTAAATCTTGATTAATTAAAAGCTTAAATTTCTAGCTCAATCAACTAAGTTTACTTGATTATTAAATGTGTATAGTATGAAGACAGTGTGTGTATAGTATGAAGATAAAACTTGATGCTAGCAGCATGTACTAATTTCAAAATAGGTACATTATGCAATTAACTAAATCCATGGCTTCCTCTATAACACATGTAATATTCTACTATAAAAAAATAAAATAAAAATAAATAAATAAATAAAATAAATAAAATAAATAAAAATCCTTGGCTTGTGTATACTACTACTATTATTACTATTAATATGTACAAAGTGAGCAAATGTGGAAGCAAACTCTACAACTCATCATCATCTGAATGAGTAGAGTAGTCTTCATCTATAGCTGCCACCTTCTTCTTCCCTCCTCTTGAACTACAATTCCTACTGTACTTATCCAAAACCTCGTACCTCAACCGCCCCTCGTTGCTTCCATCGCAATCTGGATGCTCCTCCTTTCCCAAATCTGCAGGAGGCAAGAAGCAATCTGTGGAGAGGCCTTTGACGTTGAAGTCGACCTCCTCGATGCTCCAAACCTCTTCCATCTTGCTCCTGCTGTGGCTCTCTGCCTCCTCGTCGTATCTCGACAGCCACACCGTGGTCCTCCCACCGTGAGCTATGTTGACCCCGTCGATGGTTCTGTAGTCTTGGATCAACGACTCCGTCTTCGTCTCCCACAGGATTTCTTTTCCGGCCGATTTGATTCTTAGGGAGTGAGAGTCTTGGAGGTGGAGTAGTAGGCCGGTTTTCTGGCTGAAGCAGCCCCAGATTGTGTGCTTCATTACTTCCGAACTGCTGCTGCTTCTTGCCTTTAGTGCCGACGCCTCTGCTTCGAGCTTTAGCACGAAGCAGTCTTGGCCGTTGATCGTTTTCTCCCCGGTGCAGATGGAGTTGGAGAATAAGTCCGCTGTTCGCCTCGGATCTAGTCCCTGAGGATAACATTTTTTCACAACAAATCAGTGATCCATTTTTGAATCCCTGTTTGGTAGGGTAGATATCTTAAGATAACAAAAGTTATCTTGCTTAATCTGATTGTTCCGTATTCTAGAAACATTTTTGACTATATCCGTGATAATTTATGGTCCCGACTAAAAGTATTATTTCTCCTTCAATTTTAATCAAACACTCATCCCATATAACTATTTTAATCTTACGAGTCATGATAATTTTATCATGATGTTCTCTTATCCTATTATATCTCATCAATACTACTAAAATTGACCACGAAATGCAACTTAGGCTTTTTTTTCCTCGATTCAATAAATTGGGAAAAAAGGAAAGGAAAAACATTAAGAAAGATCTTTTTGGGGGGATTTAACTAGTCCAAGAATCTGACTTTTTTTGTAGGGTGACTTTGAATTGGCGACAAATTAACAATCACAATATGATGAATAATTAATTAGAGAGATGGTCTAAAGTTGAAAAAGTAGGCGATAAATTCTAAACATGCGATGAAGCTTCTAATTTGGTAGGCAATAGGCAAATAGCATTAAATTTAGGTAATCTGTTAGAAAACTGAAACATGCTTTTTGTCAAACTTAGGAAACTACCCAAAAATTGACTAATTTAATTTATGCTCAAGATTGAATTTTTGCAATCAATCGAGGAAATTAAATTACCTGCAAGGAGCGGCGGAGAGGGCGCGGCGGACCTCGAGAGGTGCCGGAATGCTGCCACGGCGTCTGGCGCCACGCCGCCTTGCCGTCGCAGCCGGCGCTGATTTTGAAACCGGAAACCATGAGCTCAAGACTCCATAGATGAGGAGCTTTCTGCCACAGAACGAATCCGCCTAATTCACCCTGCTTCATCTTTCTAATTAAGTTAAAATCTTCCCCTTTCGAAGAAGCCGCCATCTTCACCTTACCGATGGCGCACATGCTCTCGATCGAGTTCAAGGCGTGGTCCCCACCTGAAGCCGCCACGTACTGTTTCACTATGTACGAAGCCATCGACCGTTCCTGCATTAATTGCATATCTCAAAATAAACACCTCTATATATATATATATATATAAGGAAATTAAAGTGGAATTGGATGATGATGATGGATGAATGGATGGAGACGAGACGAGACTTACGATTGGATGGGATTTGATGGTGTGGTGATTGAGAGTAGTATGACGATGATGAGAGGAGACGGTGGGAAGAGGGAGCAAGGGAGCTCCGATGATCCCGAGCAGGAACTGAATCTCCACCGCACGCGTGGCGTAATCGTAATCGGAGGTATGGCGCGGGGTTATGAGCCAATTCTTGAGCGCCCGCCACGAGTTGCCGCCGCCGCCGGACTTGGAGCCGGCGAACATTTCGTCGGGGACGGGGACCTCGAGTACCGTCTCGAGCCCTTCTTCTCCTTCGAGGTTGGGCCACAGGGTCCTCATCGATTTCTTTTTTTTCTTTTCTTTTTGTGTGTGTGTGTTGAGATGAGATTAGGGAATAGGGAGGGGAAGATATATTAATATGTTTGAGTTTGGGAAGGAGGTGTTGTAAGGTGTGATAGTTATTATGAAGGTATGAGGGAAAGCAAAGACCTTAATCCGACCAACAACGTGAGAGAGAGAGAGAGAGAGAGACTTTGTCTAATGTGTAATGTGTGTATGTTAAGACTTAAGAGAGTCATGGCCGCACGGCGCAATCTTTATATTCTCTTCTCTTTATGGCCCCGCAGACAATGCCTTGTTATTTTAATACTACTAATTGCCCTATAATTGTCCAATTAGCTTTTTCAGACATCAAACCACAATATATCTTTTTTCCTTCATTATTATGTTGTGGGATTTTATAATATAAGATATAGATCTCACGCCGGGATTTGGTTGTACTATTCTGTTGCATATGTATTATGGTAGCATATGTCAAAATACCATCTACATAATTCACATGTTAATTATTCCCTTCGTTCCATTCTGATAGGCCTTTTATCTTGGACACGTGAAATAGTGAGAAAAGTTAGTTAGATGTATTAAATATTGAGTTTTAAATTTAATTTTAGTATCCTATTTTATTATAATTTTCATAAAATTAAAAACGAAGAATTTTAATTAATTTAAAAATCAAAATTATTTCTGAATTTAAAATTTTTATTTTGGATAATAGCCCTATTAGTGTGAGACAACCCAAAAATGAAATTAACTCTTTTAAAATGGAATGGAGGGAGTGTATTATAAAACAAATTATTACTATATTAAAATATAGCTAATTCTTCCGGAGTGGCCTAATGTTGCGTATTCTAATTTATTTATTTTTTATCCAGAAAGATAATTTTTTTAAAACACAATTCAATGTCACAACAGGTACCTGTCAACAAAAAACAAACAGCAAGAGCTCCCTAGGTCAAAGAGACACAAAGAAATTGGTTTGCCCAGTCGATAAAACGCATAATCTCGTCGATCTCCTCACGTACGACGCACCAACTCCAAAAACGGCATTTGATTTTATCAACGATCCTTCTATTGTATTGATGATCGTTGTGTGTTAATAACATTTTCAAAATCAATATTTTAATATATAAAAATGTTTTTAACAAGTGGTGATCGTATATACTATCTTCATCCTATATATTTAGACCACTTTGCTTTATGCACGTATTTCCACCGAAACCTAGTACGAGTTTTAAAATATAATTTTGTAGTATCGTTTTTTTTACGGGATACTATGAGTGGCGTTAGTATCCCGTAAAAAAACGACACTCATAGTATCCTGTAAAAAAAACAATACTACAAAATTATATTTTAAAACTCGTACTAGGTTTCGGTGGAAATACGTGCATAAAGCAAAGTGGTCTAAATATATGGGATAGAGGTAGTATCAGTAAACTAGGAGATCAATGTGAAAACACAATAGAATATCCAAATTGAAATAAATATAAGATCAAAGTTGACCAATGTCTAAAGGTCAACATCGTGCATACACCTTTTTTTTTTGTGTATTGTACATACTCCCTCCTATTCATATTATAAGTCGTTATAGGCTTTTTAATCTTTTGCAATATAATTTACGTTTTAAGATTTTCTACCACAATTGCCCTTATTTAATATTCTCATTTCCTCCACTTAGAGAAGAAAACAAAGAGGTTTTCTCGGTTACCTATGAAGTAATGGGTTATTGTATGACTAATTAACTGATATTAAAATGAGGTTAATATGGGCAAAATATTTTTTTATTAAAATGTGTGCAAGAACTCAAAACGACTAATAAATTTAATAGGAGGGAGTAGATAATACTAGTAATAAGATATCGAAAAGTAAATATCATTGACATAATGCAATGAGTGGTAGGTATCGTTAGAGAGGGAAGATGAGTACTAGTTGATGGATGCAAGAAAAATCAAAGAAATAAACAGGCGAATCAACTTTCTTTAATTAATAAGTATTAGAATAATTGATAAATTATGAGGCGATTTGAATCATACCATTACCACGTTCCAAGGTCGACAAAACGAATCTTCCAGAGACTCATAAATCTGAACAGAGGACCAAATCCAAAACGCCACATATAATTAGGATAATCACATTAATTTGTGCACGCACTTCTTCAGTTCTTCCAAACAAAAAATACTTTGTCTGCTTATATTTTTTATTTTATTTTACTTTTTAAATGACGAACTAAGTAAATTTGGTTCCTTAGCCTCTGTCAAAAACATACAATCACTCATAACTTACCCAAAAAAATCAAGGTGTCGGTGTCAGGGTCATTAAATTCAAAAGTCAAAATTTTGATCTTATTAATTAAACTAATCTGTAAAAACAAACTCAAGTATCCGCAATCTTAAAATAAAAAAATAAAAAAAAAACAAAAAAAACACACACACACACATATTCAATGCATCAAATTTACAGTCAATTAATCCATCAAAAATATTTAACCGATCGATGAGAACAACCTAGTTACTCAAAAGCACAAAAAAATAACTCATTTAGTAACAAGGTACTAAAAATATTCATAAACTCACAAAAAATGCTTAATTTACTTGTAAATCAGTAGCCAGCTACGATAGATACAGATAGGAGCGAAAATACTTTCTTATACACCATGTGCATAATATATGACGTTGTCACGTAGGTATTTCTTCTAGTATAGTTTACATTTTTAAGATTTAATTTTATTCTCGGATAAAAATAAAAAATAAAAAGAAAAGAAGGATGTTTTGAAATAATAAGTATTAATAGCTAGTTTTTATGGTAGTGCATAAATAACTATATAATCCACTCAAACAAAAAAGAAAATTACAAACCTAAAAACATTCACACATAGTCCAGGACATTCTCCTATTTTTAATACCTTACTGACTCAGCATTACGATTCCATATGAATAAATTATACTCATTAATTATATATATATAGTTTGTAAGATGGAAAATACAATGTGCATATCATACAAAGATCCGTGACATATGTCAGGTGTAAATTGCGTTCTATCTTTCGCAAACGTCCAAATAATTTACCTTATTTAATTTGTTGATTAATTAATCATTTTAAGATTTTGTAACTTGGTAGAAATAGTATGTTAGATGCAACTAAATTAACAAACATACGGTATAGATGGCGAAAGAGAAAATATATATATTATCAAAGCTAAGAAAAAAAATTAACTTATTGATCCCTACTTCCCATAGATAACGTCATGTTTTTCCAATTGGGTTGTACCATAGTCCATAAATAGTGTTATGTTTTTATTTTTGAAAAAAGTAAACTCTTCAAAAATTATGAACTTCAATTTTTTACATGTTACATATTCTCCTTAATCTTCGTGTCCAAAAGATTCAAGACATTGTCTATAGGATGGAGATAATACTACACATGATGTGCAATTAATCTGCTAATATAGTCAATCGGAGAGGATTGTTATTCTATCCATTATGAATATATTTAATATGTCAACAACAAATATGACATCATATCGTAATAAATCTACCACCATAGATACCTATCATAAGATCTAAACTCTACTTTTAGAAATATCTAAGTGGCGTTACCATATTAAGTGTTATTCACGGTTATAAGATAGCACTCATAATCCATTGGAATAGCGTTAACAAAATTAATTATTGTTTCACACATGACGGTTAACTATTGAATCTTCACAAAATTAGACTACTAACCCAAAAAAAAAAAAAAAAAAAAATAATTAATTAATTAATTAATTAAAAAAAATCTTTATCATATATATCATCTACCTAGTATCCCTTAGGGAAAATATTAGGAATAATAGAATGCTTGCAAGAATAAAAAAATATTGGGAGTAATATTTAATTTGTTTTCTTTATGAGGTTTCATGAAGCAAAGAGTAGGAAGATTCACCCTTAAACCACGATTAAGACCTCAAAGTTAAGGCTAGGATGACTGTACCTCTAACTACAAGTTAGTTAAGTTAATAGCAAGTAACGTTGTAACATGATACATTAATCATTTAATTAATACAAAAATATGCCTTTAGTCGACAAACAATTTGTCGGCGGGATCACCACATGCGACCGACATCTTCAACCCACAATAACAAGGTTGCTTAATAAAGACGATACGATCCATGTCATTATCTATATTTTATTTTTCTAGACGAAACAAATTACATTAATTACTAAACTTTATTATTTAGGATGTGTTTTCTTTGATGAAAAAGGTAGGAAAAACATCAATCCCACTTCTTTTTAAAAAAAATTCCTTGTTCTCTAATTGATAATTTTCCTCGAGTAAGATGGATAGTTTTTACTTTTTACCAGACAACTATTTTTCAATCTTTTCACTCTATTTAATGATAATATTTCATTTCTCATCCATGTGAAATGATAATATTTTTCACAAGTAAGTTTATTTTCTACCTTAGAAAATATAATATCTATTATTATTATAAAAGAGTCAATTCTTATAATTTTTGCTTTGCCTAATATACCAATATTCTAATTATTTAAGGGTAACAAAGTAATTTAAATATAATTTTATTATTAATTAAATTTATAGAAACTTATCATACTTCAACTACAATTCTACTTCTCCAATCTTATTTATCTCCTCAATTTTCAAAGAACATTATTCATCTCTACAAGAATCTATTATTTCCTACATGCTACTACCTTCATCCCATATAGTTAGTCTACTTTGCTTTATTGACTTTTCCGGCACGCGTTTCCACCGAAACCTAGTACGGGTTTTAAAACATAATTTTGTAGTATCGTTTTTTTTACGGGATACTATGAGTGTCATAGTATCCCGTAAAAAAAACGATACTTCAAAATTATATTTTAAAACCCGTACTAGATTTCGGTGGAAACGCGAGCCGGAAAAGTCAATAAAGCAAAGTGGACTAACTATATGAGATGGAGGTAGTATATCATAAAACTCATAATAATAAATTAAATAATAAGTACAGGGTATGATATAAATAGTGAAATATAATATATATATATATATATATATATATATATTATTTTTTCAATATATTTTACAAAATTAATAAATAAATAAAAACGCATCTACGTGCAATGCGCGTAATCTCTGCTAGTACTATAAAACAAGTGGAAACCAAATTATTAGATAAAATTTTATGTCATTTTCTTATCCATTCATTTTATTTTCCAACAAATAGAACACACCCTTAAGTGATGGTTGGTATGCATGAATAAAATTTAACAGAAATAGAATCAACTTAGTAATTGAATGAGGATGAAAAAGAAATGAACCATGTAATTAAATTTAATATGATTGATATCCACAAGGAATGAAATGATTAATTTTTATTTGAATTACATTATGACAATGTAAACGATCAGACCAGCCCAAATCTATTGAGTATATAGACCCAGCTCAGGCCAGACCCATTGTCGTAGTGATCAATATAGGCCATTTGAGGTTTTTTGGGTTGGCCTGGCCGAAATGTAAATTTTGGTTTGAAAATAGGCCAAGATGGAACCCATTTTAAGGGGAAAGCCTATTATCCGAGCCCCCTATAAGCAACTGTATTGAGTGTGTGCCGGCCAATAACGGGCATGGGTTGTTCCAGTCCACTTAATAATTCTAAATCTAAATAATAAATAGTGATAATTTCTTCAGAAATAGAATTAAATTTCATTTCTCGTGATTAGGAATAAAAATGGTTGATCTCATGTTCATGGGATTATTCCTACAATAATGATCATTCTAATTATATAATTTTATAACAGCTACTATAAAATAATGAATACTTCTAATAATGAATGGAAGTATGAATAATTATTCTATTCCTAGATCGATCAAATCATTCTATTCCTAGATCACTCATACATACGGAGTAGTAGCCATGAGTATTAGTGTGGTTGATTTTTTATAACCTACTTTTTCTTTATATGTTAGTTAAAAAAATATACATGATTGATATTTAGTATATACACGGAGTATTTTACAAAAGAGATGAAGTGAGGTTTATTTTTTTGAATTTTAAATTATGTGTATAAATATATACCTATAAAAATTAGTGAAAGCAGCGCATCGCAGTCACCTGTTGACGAGTGCCATGCAAGGGATAAGGATAAAATTTCTTGTTCCCAAAGTTCCATTTCACTATCTTCTCATGTGAAAGCTAACTTCTTTTTTCTTTTTTTCCTTTAATTTTTTTTTTTTTAAAACGAACTTACCTGTATTATAGCTTGTCGTATAAGGAATTTGGACTTGCTTGATTCAGTATCTAATTTATTATAGCTTTAAAACATTGATTTTAGTATAATTTACTGTTATTAAAAAAATTATGATTATGCTCCGTAATACATAGTATAATAAATTATGGCAGGCTCCACTACTCATACTAAACATCCTAAACCAATGTTTTAAAACCCGACAACTCCTCCTACAAACTGTTCAATTGGTTCAACTGGTTAAACATAAACCGGGATTGGATTGTCCAATAATAATAATAATAATAATAAACAACCTCCATTGTAAAATATACATCAAATAATATTTATAAATTGCATAATTTGTACCCACTAAAAAACTACACTTCATCCACAACTTTTCTCTCATACACCTAATTTGACTTTAATGCTGCTAAAAGATTATTACTACTATTTTTTTTTCAATTTTATTCCTCTGTCTATCCACAAAAATATGTGGCACGAGTTTTAAAAAATATTTGGGAGAGTGTTATTTGAGTGGAAAAAAGGACCCTCATGCTTGGTTTTTATTTTTGTAAATAAAGTGATACGATGATGTTCAAATTTAAGAATAGTGGTTAAAATTTTAGAGTCATGTGTGATCGTTATGTAAATAAAAAATTAGATAAGGTTTAAAATTAAGAATAATGGGTAGGGATCCAAAAAAGAAAAATGCATCAATTTATATAACAAACCGAAAAGAAAGGTTTAAAACAGAAACGCTCATCATGGGCACACTTAATGTGTAGGGATACACTTGGGTCAGCCAGAGGCACCGTGCGGAGAGCTAAAACACTAGCACTTTTATTCGTATAGATTAATATTTTTCTGTATAAAGATTGACACTTTTAAAAATTGGCATTTTATTCGTATAATAATTATGTTAAAGGTTGTCACTTTTATTCGTATAGATTAACACTTTTCTGTATAAAGATTGACACTTTGACTCGGCCACACTATATGGCCGACCTCACCCAAGTTTTTGTCTAATGTGTAATGCCACATTAGGAAGTTTTTCAGTTTGGGTTAGTTTTTTTAAGTTATGGTTTAATTTTTTATTGTATTATTTACTTATATATTTTTTGTATAATTTTTATTAGCTTCTTTATACATATCACCGTAGACACATTAAGCATGTTCAACACGGTCAGGATTAAAACATTATGTCTTAACATCCATGCCCGGTTTTATGAGACTATTTATATGAGGTGGAAAGAGTTTATCAAATTTGGGACATCCCTAACAAGCTAAATGTAAGTAATTATTCATGTATACATGAATGCGTGTTTGCTTGCACAAACAATACACACAAAATTTGCAGTTGGAAGGCCAGTTCCAGCAGCACCAAAGAAATGCAAAAGACCTCTCTCTTTCCCAAACAAACCTATTACATTTGAAACTGGAGGCCTACCAAATACATCTACCAATCTCACCAACAGCTCCACCATAAGTCGAAACATAAACAGAGGCGAACGCCTTTTCACAAAAAGTTACGTAATGCCTCGATTCTATATTACAAGGGAGACTGCAGGCAATGATATCTCATTGCAAAACAGCACAGCTTAACTTGGGCAATAGCAATTACAGTTGTTCGTCTACGACTAATATACACGATGGTGTGGCACTATTGATGATGAGGGCCGGTAAAAAGCAAGAAGGAAATATGTGGATGGAATTGTTCATAATTAAGCAGGTTTATAAGTTTCAAGAGGGCACATTGAAGTGAAAAAGCCAGGATATGACGAAGGCAAACACCATGCAAGCTAGCAAAAAGTTGATGAAACGGTGGCCTTGCCAGAAGTTCCTGGACTGAGATGAAGAGGGTGCAGCAGCGGCAGCAGCTGCTGCTGCATCACTCGTTTCGTTCCACGACTCTGCCAGCTCGGCCTCGGTTACCCCAACCACATTTTCTGCAACGGATCCGCAAATCTCACAGGTTCTGCACATCATGACACAGTAATTTTAATGGATGGTGCAACAGTTAGCAATAACAAGAGAATACAGAGATTTCATCAACACCAAGTCTCTGTTATGTTAAGAAAGTGAACAAGCTCAGAGAAAGTTAACCCGACATTAAGGATATAGAGCGTTCCTGTTGCTGTTGATATGTCACTGCAGTTCTGGACGACACAAAATCTCCTACGGAACTAATACTGATTTCAAATTATCTAAAAATTAAGAAGAAAAGAAAAACCTCAAAGCCATATCCAAAGAATCAATTACAGCTATATCTGAAATTTCACAAGTAACATGAAGAGGCCTAAACTTGAAGTACTAAAGGGGACTATGTAAACCGATATAAAAGAACTTCACTGTCGGACTTTCAGAAAAGCTCCTTTTTGTCGCTTGGGATTCTCAAAAGGATATATTAGGCTGGTCTGGTAAGAGAATGATCCCGAAGGAGGAAGAGAACACATAACATGAACTCCTTGACACAGCATATGAATCCTAAAATCCTTTACAAAATAAGAATTCGTGCTCATGCCAAAAGGATTGCCTTATCATCTTAAGCATTACATGTGGCAAAATCCTAGGCCCTTTTCAATTGGCTAAACATAAGCAGCTTACTTTTTATTCATTTAATATAATGACCTGATACACCATAAAATCTGGATATCCATATGCAGAACTTAACCTAGGTTATATTGAACTAGCTGAGTACTTTTAGTGTTCCAGCTCTTTAGCATAGCATAAGTAGCAGAGTAGAAGGTATCTAGTCAACATGATCAACATAATTATATATCTTCTGCTTCTGGTTGACAAACATCTTCATGTTCGGAAACAAAAGTCTCTTAAGTCTTGAAGTAGTATTTTAACTTTCTTCTAAATTAAATTGTGTCCCTAGTAAACAGCAGTAATAGAGCTATTAGATTTCTTTGGCATTGGATCTGTTATATAATGAAGGTAAGGCCTCTTTAACAAACTTATGTAATGGCTATCAATACCCCCCCCCCCCCTCTCCAACCTCTCCCACTTCTTCGTGCCCTTTTAATAATAAATTGTCTTAAGAATCTACTATCAGCCCTGATAAAAAAAAAGAATCTACTATCAGGAAAGACCAGATAATCGAGAGATACAAGAATGCAGTATACTACTTATCAAAAACCCTTCAAATTTTAATCCAGATACACCACATTCTACCTTCCAAGACTCCTACACAAATATGGTCAGATCAGATGCTGATTCCACATTCCACTTGCAAGTAACCACTTATTTTTTTAGCCAAATTCATATAATAGGGATAAGAGGTGCTAGTGTATGGATATGCAAACGCATCATACTTTTTGATGAGAATATACAGCCAACAGGGAAACTTAGAATAGGATGAAAGACTAATGGATCTATGTCTTAAGGTTTAAAGTGCTCAACGAATTTAAGGTTAGTAAACCACAACAAATAACCAATTTTCCTGGCTGATTATTAAGTGATGGAATCCGAATATACCTCAAGACCCAGATCATAACAAAAAGCAAAATCCCATTGTAACAAAGCCCACGAACAAAAAGAGGATGAGATGCTCACAATAAGAAACAAAAATAGATTCACTATCAAACCATTCCTAGTGCTTCCACCTTTTTCTCTGAATCATAATATCTTTCGGGTCGAAATAGCCAAGCTTTACTGCTTTTCGTACCCAAAATTGTTTTCCACTTTACCCTTTTTCTTCATCACCAGAATAGCCTTCATTTCTCATTAAAGTTAAAGACTTAAAAGTTACAAAAGATCCAAAGAAGAACTTCCAACCTATCTTCCTTACTGTGAACATTAAACTAACATCAATCCCCAATTCAGCAACATAACAACTAGCAGTGAATGAACTACCACAAACAAATCAGAAACAGTTCTACCTCAATCTTTAACAAACACAAACCACACAAAGCCAAAATCAAGATTAAAAAAAAAAGTACCCAAAAATCATACATAATTGGAAGATAAGAAATGAGATGATTATTATGAAAGATGAAAACTTACTTGTCTCCTTTAATCTTGAACCAGGCCTCAGCACATTGTTTGTGGGCAGCAGCCAAATCTTCCTTACAAGAACACCCCAGTTCAATGGGGAACCCTGAATCCTGATTGGCTGCATCCATGCTGAGGTGGCATATCCTACAATCCCTCTGGACTTTACCCAAATGCAGCTGGCCTTCATTTTCCAGATCCACAATCTCTACCGTACACTCCAACACACCGGATTCCCTCCTCTCCTTGTTCTCACTGTTACTATTTTCCGGCACTCCAACAATCTCCACAGCATCCACGAACTGCTCTTCGCTGCCCCCGCTCACGGCGTCGCCACGGCGACGGCCCCCTCCGCCACTGTCGCAATCGACCGCCGATTTTGAATCGGCATTACTGGGCTGTTGTAAAGTTGACATCTTGGAATGAGCCCGGATGAAGAATCTTCATGTAAATGCTAAACACTACCAAGATCATCAAAAACACCCGCCTCTTTCTCTCTCCTCTCTCTCTATTATTGTGATGAGGCAGCTACTGTAGTAGTCTTTCAGTTGATGGGACAGAGAGGCAGAAGAAGACAGCCCCAAAAAGAAATGAGATGAGAGGCACCAAAATCAGGTGTCTGTAAAGAGAAAGACACAGAGTACACGCAGTGAAGCGAGGAGAAATACAGTCGTCGCCATAAACCCTCTAAAGCGGAAGCTGGGGGAATTCTTGCGGATCTTTTTTTTGGCCAATTATTTCACACAGTTTTTGTAGACGTACGTATGCACAAGTATCTAAGTGAACATAGTTGGCATAGTTGAGCACTAGGAAATTATCTATTTAAAGAAATTATACAATTCTAAATTTCATTCACATAAAGAAAAATTCAACATAGGAAAAAACAACAATCGTTTAGAAAACAATGGTAACCTCGTATTTATGTAAGTACATAGTATGTAGTACAGAATTTATCAAGTTAAGAGGAAAGTTTTGCTTTTGCTTTCGCTCTCTCTTTTTTCCTATTATTAGGGCTGCTGCCTCCACGCTTTAGTGATAATGATTTTTAAAAATAACATTTCACTTTTTTTTTTTTTTCCTACGATTAAAATCAAACCAAGATCTTCTCTATGGTTTGCACCAATTCTGGATAAATATTTTTACAGATTAATCACATTAGTATTATGTAAAACATGAAAACATTTACAACCGATCAAATCAAACCAAAAATACTTTATCTCAAAAAACCAAAATTACATGAATTATAAAGTAAACAATTAAATATATTTAGATAAATAATAAAATATTTTTCAATATTAATTTAATAAAAAAACTATTATTAATATATCTTATAAAAATAAATTTAAAAAAAAATAAAATCTAAATAAAAAAAATTAATGACGTTCATTGCCACATCAATTACGGTCACATTATAAAGTGTGCATAGAGCAGGTAAGGTAGTATCTTGTAACAACTTGAATCACTCGTAAAAAAATCTGTAGTTTCGTGTGTTATTTGTCAAATGACCATATATAACTAATTATTTTAAAGACAAAGATATATAATTGGTTCAAGTGAAATGTACACATGACCTTATAGATGTAAATTAAAATAAAAGAAAACAAATCAAGACGTATTATATCCTATCAAACCAATAATATAAGAATGGTGATAAGATAATTCATCCATAAACTTAATTCCAAAAGATGGGGACCTAGCCCAGAGCAAACTAATGATGGAACTGTCTCTTTCCAATGTCGTTAGGGAAGAAACTTAATCGAGATTCTTGTGCATTATCGCTCAACTATCTTATTTTTCCAATAAAAGATTTGAGCTGTAAAATAATAAAGCGATATTTGGTAAATGTCAAAATCGACTTTAATCAAAAGTCCAAGGATGTAAAAATTGCATGAATTAAGAAGGTGATGCTGCTGCATATGAGTTAAATCACTTTTCTTTTGTCCTAATTGTTTTGTAAATTTTATATTTCTTACCAAAAAAAATAAAAATAAATTATGTTTCAGTTCTAAAGAATGCTTATCATTCGTTAAGATACATTTCAATCTTGAAGTTCATTTCACCAGTATATATACATTGCACAATACAGCTTTTATCATATTTCGGAGTTCTGATGGAATCTGGTCATATTTCGGAGTTCTGATGGAATCTGGTGCATTAGTATTGGTATGATCGCACTCACTTTATCTTACTTATACATAGTGTTGATGCAATGAACACGGCGCTTCTAAGCAACGAAAGGCCAAGATTTCATCAAACTTTCAAGGTCTAACAACAATGAAAAATGTTGGAAAATTGAGTACTATACATAAAGGAGAACATCAACATGAATCAAACACTGATAAAAGCCACTGCTTGCTGTCAAAAAACATTTACTAAATATATATCTTCTAACAAAATTTCTTGATCTTCTCAAAGGCATCATTTCAGACTAAGAAGCCCTTTTGAGAGATGGTGCAAAATTCCTGCCTCCTCGAGTCGAGAAGCAAATTTCCATATATAACGGGTGTTTGCATGAGATTCGACCAAATAAGATGATTGAAAGGCATCATCAACTCAAACCTTCAACCTGAGCTCGCAGATTGAATCCCATTTCTCTTGTCATCCCAGTAAGTAGGTTTCTTCCATCGACCAAGAACTGATCGTTTCTCTTATTCTCTTCCATATTCATAAACATGGAGTTTCTTGCGTTCATCATCAAGCCATCTGCATCATCTGAAAGCCTCTCTGTATTCTCAAGGCCACTTCTCATCCAGGCAATGCTATTCAAATCCATAGCCACAGACATCAACTCATGACTCGATAAAGTGGGAAGTTCTTCATATTCAACAAATTCTGGTCCCAACAATGATGATCTATGAGAAGAATGGTCAGTGGAAGAAGAAGCTGTACAGCAACCATGGCCACATTGTGATGGAATTATGGTTTCAACAGAATCAAGAAAGTTTCCTAATCCAGAATTCAGTTGTATGAGTGATCCCTGGCTAGAAGTTTTATACACATTAAATGCTCCAACTTTTGCGACTGGGCGAGAGACCGCAGGTTGCGCCCCTTGATTAGTTTCTGCAGCAATTGGAGTTGGATAGAAAAAATAATTGCTTGCAGGGGTAAATGTACTGCCTTCATACTCTTTTGGTTGATCTTCTTCCATCAAGTGCATGTCCTCGGTTTCTGATGACCTTAATGATTTTACAGATCCACCAGATACTATGGGTTGTTTCTGCCCATAAGCAAGAGATATTGCAGTGGTCTGAGTTTCTTGGGTGGGTGATTTTGGTTGATAGGACATCATCATCATTTCTGTTTTCTCCGAGGATTTGAGTGAGGTTGAGGCTTCACCTAGTATAGATGCCTTCGTCCAGTTATCAGGTAACATGTGGTCGGCAGATGGAGTTGATCTCGCGAGTTTGACACACCTGCGTCTTAATGTTGAATTCCAATGGTTTTTTATAGAGTTGTCTGTTCTTCCAGGGAGAAGTTTCGCTATTGAAGCCCATTTATTCCCATAAACTGAATGCGTGTCTAGAATTATACGATCTTCTTCGTCTGCAGAAGCACAATAAAGCTTAGAATAATAAGTACAGCATTTATTATAACAATATTCATGATTCCACAGCCTTATTTTGAAGTAAAATTTGCAATAGATTGCTTCATCCTTATTCCTGGGGCACACTCCCTTCTCAATTCCAACACATCAGACACAAACACATATATCGATGCAAACAAAGAGTTACAAAATAAATAAAAATTAACTGGAAGAAGTGCTCAGATTACGTCAAGACAAAGGCAATGTCATTGGTAACACCAGTTTTCAGAGGAAACCAAAAACTTCATAGTAAATACGCTAAAATAACATCTCATGCAGAAATGCAGATTTAACTCGATAATACCAAGTGTAGAGGTATAACATGATCCTCAAAACTTCAGATAGAATGGGGACAGTATATCAAAATATTGAGTAACCTTATAAATGATTTATACAAAGATTAAAGCGCTTTTTTAACCCCTTCCTACGAAACCAAAAATGTACAATTCCAATTATCACCTTCCTAGAAATCCATACAAGGAGACTCAGAAAAAATCGACCAGGATATTATTCCTACAAGTACAAGTTTTTTTTTTTTTTCCAATAAAGTTCAAGAAATTAACCACCATAGTTTCGGTTTCAGTCAAGTCAGCAAAGAAGCTCTTATTGAGGTCCCATTAGTTAGTTTTAGTTGGTGAATGCCAATGGTCACTTTAGATACAACTATAATTCAAATATTATGAACAGAGTCAGCGCAGAGCTGTTTATTATAATCATAGAAGAAGCAAAGCAAAAAAGGTGGAAGCGGAATGCAGCATCTTATACACCATATACCTTATTGCATCCATCTATTATGAATACTAAAAATACATAATTCTTTCATGAAGTGACCTAAATGTAACGGAATACACAAAATCATGAATCTGAAATGTAACCTCTTGAACTCTCTCCATTTTCAAGAAGTGCACTAATTCTTCAATAAAATGCTATTGAGTCCGAATAGACTGTTCAGACACATACAAGATATACATAAAAAGCACAAGTTGAGTGGATCACACGTACATTCTCAGTGGATCACACATACACGAATTCGGTTCACCAGGTTACCTTCTTTCGAAATGATGGAAACTTAAACACAATGCGACCAATCCAAACTTCAAACTTAACCTTTTAGACAGTTATCTATATTAAAAAGGATCCAAAATGGACGCTATATGTCACTTTGTTCCATTAGACTGCTCAAGCACAAACATGACAAACACAAGAAGCGGAACAAATTGTTTAGCCGTTTATTGCTTTTAGATGAATTCAAAAGACCACAGAGAGAAAGATAACAGTACAAGCAAAAATAAACCTATCCGTTATCCCCTCCCAATGCACAAAAGCATAACGGGCATCACCACATTCTGCCAACATCAATCATGACACAAGCAAAGGAAATCATATAAACCGCCAATAATTATATTCAGAGACACAAAACCGATCCATTTCTTTCTAATGAATGATTCAAACGCGGCAGAGAGTAACTTTAACAACAGTAAAAAACTTGAAACACACCTTAACTTAAACATCCCCTGCGAACGCAGAACAAGAGACCGCATAATCACATTTCGCCAGCATCAATCAAACAAAGAGAGCAAAATCTCACTGCCTCAGAAACAGATAAAGTCATACACAACACACACACACACCCACACACACCACAAAACAATGAAGCAAACACACAAAAATCAATCCCACGTCGCAACACACCACAGACACAAAACCCAGAAAACCCATTAATTTACTTGCACCAAAAGCAAACATCTGTTGCAAAAACCGACGTCTTCTAAAGTAATATCAAGAAAAAAATACCAGTGAAGGGCTTCCGCTTGACGGCGGGGTCGAGCTGATTGCACCAGCGGAGGCGGCACGACTTCCCAGACCGTCCCGGGATTCCTCGGGCGATCAGGCTCCAATTCCTCGCCCCGAACTTGCTCACCAGCCCACTCAGAATCACGTCTTCCTGCGGCGACCACGGCCCCCGCACCTTCCCCTTTGCCGCCGCCGCCCCCTCCCCTACTCCGCCGCCCTCCTCCGTCGACTCCTCCTCAACTGGTTCCCCTCTCATCTCCTCCTCCGCATTCATCATATTTTCCTCTCCCAAACTTTCACCAAGGAAGAAAGGAATTGAATTTATGTACTGAACTGCAATCGTACCTAACAGCCTTCGTAACTGCAAAATGAAATTTGGAGCAAATGTGAAAGAAATTTGAGTTGCTTCGACTTCTATATGGACGTTTTTGTAACTCGCTTTTTTCAGAATGACATCCGTGTCCTCAAGCTATAATGTTTAGAATCGCACGCCGTACGACGCCGTGCCATGCAAAAGTAGGACGCTGCGGTGTCGTTGGCTTTAGGGGTAGCGCTGTAATTGTACAACTTTTGCCTTTTGGGGTCCACTATTGTTCCAACCGCTTTTGCTTTGGTGCGCCGAACCAGGGTTTATAAAAAAAAACCTCTTTTTTTTATTCGATTTAAATTTAAAAAATAGTAATTGAATAATTGTTGACTTTGTAATAACTTGTTTGAAAGTAGTTGATAGGTCCCAAAATACTATTCAATAATGTTTCTGTAATCGAATCCGTCTAATTGTTAGAAGTTCTAATTTAATGATTCAATTGAATATTGATTCGTTAAAGACTTATGCTACATACTTTTAGGTAGGGGTGAGAAAAAATACCGAAATACCGACGATACCGTACCGAAAATGTCGAAATTAACGGTATACGTACCGAGAGATTTCGGTACAGCACCGGTATTCAAAGTCTGATACCGTGGTATTACCGGGAAATACCGATACCGTGGTATTACCGGTAATGCCGAACAATACCGATACCGCGGTATTACCGGTAATGCGGTATTACCGGTAATGTCGAACAATACCGATACTGATATAATATCGATACCGCGGTAATATCGTTAAATACCGATATTTTGCCGAATATTTTATATATTTTTATTTATAATATTTTTATATTTGACTAAATTCGAATTTTAGATACAACCTTAATAAAATTTTAATACCAGTTAATACTATACAAGATGGCATATTAGAAAGATACTATAAATATATTATACATAATTTTTCTTTTTAATCTTTTAATGATTATAATACATAAAATAACAAAGAAAATAATTGTATTATACTAGTATAATGTAATAGTGTTGCGAAATTAATTTACACTTGTTAAATATGTAGTAGTATATAATATTTCATAATTCATACAAACTTTTATACTATTGTAATTTTAAAATCACTATATATATATTAAAAGATTATAATACCATGATAATTGTTGACACATTGAGAATTAATGAATTATGATGACTCTATGAAATTCGAAATTATTTATGATCACGCTAAAATAATTTATGAATTACGATCACGCTAATATAAATATATTCTATGAAATTCGAAATGATTTATGATCATGCTAAAAGAATTTATGATCACGCTAATGCTAATCCTTGCAAAAATAAAGTGTTCATGTTTCTTTAATTTTGCATTTTATTAGTAATTATTTAGTAGGTAGATCAAGATGTATGAAAAAAATATATATAATATTTTTTGATATTTTTTTCGGTATTTCGATATTACCGTCCGGATCGGTATTATCGAATCATCGGCACGACATCGGTATCCATTTCGACCAATACCGAATTTTCGGTATACCGGTATTCGGTATACCGAAACTTTCGGTACGACATCGACATCGAGAATCCAATACCGGTCGGTATCGGTATCGGTATCGATATTGAAAAAAAATATCAATATCTCGTACCGACCCACCCCTACTTTTAGGTATGAAGAATACGTCACTTAGTTTATCAACATATACTAGTAGTACTATATTATTATTAATACTTTTAGTTGAAGCCACCTCGGATGCTAACAATTTTGGCTATGAGAAAATAGAATAAATTGTGAATGAAAAAAATATAACCTTTCGAAACATTAATAAGAACTTATTAATATAATCTGACATTTTGGAAAGGACTTATTATTAATTCCACACCCACACATATATATATTCTCTATATATAAAGTTTGCTTCATTTGTTAATAAATCTTGACACGTTAAATAGGAATAAATCTGGATCATTGATTTTAGTCAAATCTATAACTGTCAATGATTTAAGCATGATTTCAAAGTACAATAAGCATGATTTTATTTAAGCATCAATTTGTACATTAAAAACACAATTATATAATAACAATAATTCTATGCATATTAAAGCATGATTTTGTATACCTTTAAACATTTTTCTCATTTTAACACGCCAAGATTTATTAACAGAAGCTACAATTTTTTTTTATTTTTTTTATTTTTTTATGTTTATCATAATGCTACTCCATTTCTAGAGATACTATTATTTTAGTCATTCAAAAAAAAAACATACTACTTTTTTTATTGGAAAAGTAATAAAATTTGCACAAAACGCTACGAGGGGTAACAACCCGTTACATCCCACTTAAGACGTCCTCCACATATTGTACAAATTTGTTTTTGCCCATTCTATAAAACTCATCCTAGAATTTGCCACACCTCTCACCACGTACCAGCTCCACAGGCGGCATTTGATCGCATCTTCGATACGTTTGAAGTTCCAATCCTTGTTTTGGAAAATCACTGCATTTCGCCACTTCCACAGAGTCCAAATCGTACAAATCCAAAAGGTGCTCAGCAATTTTTGATAATTGCTCCCTCCGTCCTCTATTTCTTGAGCTCTTTTTTTTTTCATGCATCTTAATGATGCGTTTTAGAATGAATTCTTGAAGTATTTTTTTTACGGGATCATACGATACTCATAGTATCCTGTAAAAGAAAAAATACTTCAAAAATATATTTTAAAACTCATCATCAAGACGCGTGTACCCACATGCCAAAAAAAACTCAAAAAATAGAGGACGAAGGGAATAATAGGGATAATGTTGCAAATATACCCTTACTAGACATTAAAGAGCAAAAGTACCCTTAAAGTATATTTTGATACAAAAATGTCCAACTTTACTACTCCCTATGTCTCGATTCAATTGTCTCATTTTCCTTTCTAATTTGTCTCACTTCAATTGTCACACCCCAAATAAGAAAATAACTAGAGCACCCTAAATATGATACTAATGACCCATTTGAAACTAATCCGGCCCACTATTTAAAAAGTCCACTAATCTAATCCTAACTAATATCAAGTAAATTGACAATATCAATTTTCTGTATGAAAAAATAATTAATTAATTTAATCTATCCAGTTAAAAAAATAAATGAAAAGAAAATGAAAAAGAAATTAGTACAATAGATTACAAACTAAGCATTCTTTAATAAAGTGATTAAAAGCATTGGCCCAAAAGTCACTCCTTAATTCTCTTGCCAAAAAGTAAATGAAACGTTTGAACTGAGACAGAAGGTGTATTATTTTTCTTATATTGTGGATACCTGAAACTGCTACTTTTGATGCGCACTGGGTAAACTTTACTGTTAAATGGTGCAAATATACCATTAACATGTCAAGAACTTAAACATCGTCACTTACAAGCACACTCTCTTTCTTGAATGACTTCACGAGTGAAGCGTTTAATCACATACATTCATATTAGGAAATAGAACATCTACTCAAGAATAACTCATATCCACTATCGAAGAAAGCTAAGCATTTTTTTTTTTTTACTATTATTCTTACATTGTGTCATATAGTACAAACTATATAAAATGTTAAAAATAATAATTCAAATTTCACAAACTAGACATCAAAGTTTACGACAAATCCATATATTTAGACATGATATCTAAAAGTTAGAATATAATATTCATGAAATTTTTAAATATATATAATCTAATCTTTCAATCGTTCTAGACCCACCTATGATCGTTAGGACCTGCCTATAACCGCCTTGATCCCCTAAGCGCCTGCCTAAGAGCTTATTAATTTATTGCTACTTAGAGCCAACCGTCTTGCCGAAAATCGGAACGGCTCGGCACTAACTAGCGCCTAGACGCCATCTAGACAGTCAAGTCGGCTTTAGTTTAGAACATTGACTATGATGCGACTTTGTGAAGTAATCTAAAGTGTAAATCAATAATTAAAAAATAAATAAAGAGTAGAACTTTAGAATATATATATATATATATTCATTTGTAATTAATAGAATGAAATTACGATGTTGAGTGTGTTTTAAATTATTCATTATAATTTAATTTAATTTATATTTCAGGGAAAGAGATAAAATAATATACATTTCACAGTTGTGCCTTGCGGTAGGCCTGTGGGTGTCGAAGTTTAACTTGAAACTTCAGCCCAACAGGCAACAATATACCATACATTATTCGGGCTGCGCCAATTTATCTCTTTAACTTGACCCAAGTTTTAGATCCGAGTCCGTTCCGATTTCTACATAACATTTTTATTTTTTCTTAATTATTTCCTTAAAATTCCAAATAAAATCTGCCACAGATTCTTATGTATTTTGATTCACTGTATTTCACTTTCACTATTTTAAATTTATCTTTCATTCAGTTTTTTTTTCTTAGAATAAGACCATTTTTTTTAAAATTTCCTGGGTAAATGAGAGATTTCATCTTGTGAAGAATGAATCATTCATGCAATGAGCTAAAAAAAATTTAAACTATATCTTCCATTCAACAACAAAAAAAGAAAAAAAAAGAAAAAAAAAGAATAAAATTAAAATGATATATGGATACATCTCTCTCTAAGAAATAACCGAATAATTATAAATTCACTAAACTAAATACAACTAATGGTGGATGATCTTTCAGAAAGACTCTAGGAAGTTGACAGTCCTAAATGAGCTCACATTTTTTTAAAAAAAAATTTATTACTCCTTCTGTCTCATTATATTAATTTATCATTCTTATTTGGCATGTCTCGTTATATTAGTCTCATTTTTTTTTAAATAGAAATTTTTATTCTCCCACCATTTATATCTAACTCTACACGTATTTTGATATAATTTAAATTGTAAAATTTTAATTTATCACAACTTTATCGCCTGTTCTTCGACTTTTATAATTTTAATATCAAATTAATGGTCTCAACACGATTTTTTATTTAACATCAATTATCAATATTTTTTTATGAATCCATGATGTTCTACTTTGAAATAATTTTTAAAAAAAATGCATCAAAATGTTAAACTAATTTTATCTTTAAATAAACTCACCTAAAATACCGTGTCGAAAATATTTATTACTAATATAACAAGACAGAGAGAGTAAAATATTTCCATTACTCAATTTCTTTATTTTAATCGGGGCATTTCAATAATTCACAGAAGAAGAAGAAGAGATGCTTTCATTTTACAACCACAGAAAGTGCACATACTACAATTTCTTGCAAAACTTCAACCAAGAAGAACTCATCACAAGCTGAAAAATTCCAAACCAAAAAAACAAAAACAAAACAAAACAAAAGTAATGAAAAGAAAAGGAAAAGGATTTATGAAGCACAGACAGCTACAAAAATGGGCAGACATTAGATCCCCACAAATGGAAATTAGTGATGCTGATTACAATTTCATGGCATCTGATTTCCTGAGATGTGACTTGGGATTTGCACAATTCACTCCTACTTCTAACTCTTTTTCCCCCACACATCTAACCCAAAGATGTTTTTCCATCCAGTGGAATTTGCGTCATAAATCAATTTTTTTCAAGTTAAGCTTTAATTTTGTTGGTTCAAAGTTAAAATGCATTGCAACTTTAATTTGAATGTGTGGGGGATGTTACATATTATGGAGTTTAGATATTAAAACTTGATGGACATTATTGTTTACACACATGAATAAAGATAACAATGAGTCACATATGACAAGACTTGCTAACCTCATATCCCATTATCTCATACATCAAGATTTTTGGGGTAAAACAAACTGATAAATGGCGTATTAATTTATAATATATTCTTTTTGAGTGTTTATGCTCATAATTTTATCCTACCTAGAAGACCGAATCCATTATATTGATATGTGAACAAATATTATAGACAAAATATATTAAAAAGCATTGAAACAATATGTTCTTGTCATATAAAGAGCAAATATATTTTGAGAATTAGAAACTCCTTTAGACCATGATTTACGATTATAATAGATATGTTGTTATTATTGATACGAAATATTTGAGTCGAGCCTAAGAAGCTCACGGTACAACTTTTAATTTTTTTTTTCGTAATATGATTGGAGCCGCTTGAGTGATTGGGTTGTTGGACCCTATCCTGATAGCCAGAGGCGGATCCAGGAAAAGCACTGCATGAGGGCTGAGTTTTTAAAATTTTCAAATCCGACACTACACTTCTAGAATTCAACTCGATAAAAATATCAATAAATTTGTAAGTATTTAAGTTAAAATAAATAAATAAATAAATATGGTGGGGCCTTGAGCCCCTTGTGCCTCTAAGGTGCATCCGCCCCTACTGATAGCCACTGACTACATTCATCGGAGATGCAGGGGCTTCGGCCCCTCGGTATGGACCCTATTCCTTCTACAATAAGCTGAGTCTCCCCAGCCAGCCGGCCAGGCTGATCATCATCAGTTACACTTTCTGGACCTGCCTTGCAGAGAGGTAATTCTTGGAGCATTGTTGAATGAAGACTTGATCCATCAGCTCTTTGAATTTCTTGATGATCACGCCCTCCACCTTCATCACTTAGCTTCTCCCTCAAGTCTCTTCCCGGACAGAGGGATTTAATTGTGATTTACTAGGCTTCATTTAATTCAATAAGGGATTTAATTAATTTTTGTAGCATTTAATTCGGTTTTTACAAGTTAAATAGGATTGATAAATTCAAAACCAGCTTATATTTTTAAAATTTTAAATTTCATTATAAATGTTAGTTATGATTCATCATGTCATACTTTATTTCAATTTGTATCTCATATATTATTAAATAGTAAAATAAGTAGTGAGACATGAAAAATGGGGCAATTCATTAAACTTCTCAGAAGTTTAACTAAATGTGTATTAAGTTGCAACTTTCATATTTCCTTTCATTTAAAATTAATTTTCCGAAATTGTTTTGGAAATAATTAATAAATAAGAAATTAAAAAAAAAACAGTTGATGAGGCATATAATTATAAATACATGGTCGGACGTGACTATAGGCCCAAGAGGCAAGCGCCTAGGGCCCCATAATTTTTTTTTCTTTCTAAATGGTAGTATTAATGTGTAAGTAATTATTTTTATGTTAACTAATTTTTCGATTAAATGCAACAAAATCCACAAATTTTGGCTTGATTTCATTTTTAACATAATTTTTCAACAATTTCAGAAACATACACTAGCTTTGATCGTTATTCAATTTTAACACGAATATGATTTTTGTCCAATTTGATTCTGACATGGTGCACACGATGCATTGTTAGTTCCAACCGACAATCCACACTTGTAGATTAAACGATGTCTTTACATAATACATCTAAAAACGACCTCGTGTATTGACTCAAACATATCCAAGATAAAAAAATTCTTCTTATTTCGACTAATTTTTATTATATGTTCTACCATATTTTGTATTATTATTATTTTATTATGAGATTGTTTGAGTCTATAATAGTTGATTGCTCGATTTGCTATATAAGTGCCCATATTATGTGAGTTTTTGTTTGAGTCTGTAATACTAGTTAATATGTGTGAACTCGATTTGTACACTAGATAAGTCTTTTGTAATATATTCCAATCGTAATATTTGATTGTAAATTTGTAGTACATACGTAGTATAATTTAATTTTAAGGGCATGTTTGGTAGTGTAGTTATGATAAGCAAAGATAAGAAAAAGTGTTAAGATTATATCTTGAGTGTTGAGATTGTATTATGTGTAAAATACTTAACTATGTGTTTGGTATGTAAACCTATAATTCTAAAATCGTGTTTGGTAGTGATGTTTTTTATCATGATTACAAATCGAACTGACCCATATACCCCGTCCAAAATTGAAATATTTCAAACAAGCCCAACCAATTTGCTGATAAGCTCATAAACCCTAAAATATTGCCACACAATGGAGACCCCTCGATAGAGAGCAGACAGGAGCGAGCGAAAGGCGGAACAGGAGCGAGCGAAAGGAGATCGAGAATTTCAGGAGTTGTGACCACCAAAATTCGAAGAGATCTGCAGCTTTGCGTTTTCGAGAAATGAGTTCAAGCAAATATGGTAATACAAATCGAAATTGTATTTGATTTTGTTGAATATGTTTTGACCGCTGTGAATTGTTGTTTCACGGTCTTGCTCTGGTATATTTTTTTACATGCTACTTCATTCCGTGATAATAAAAAAATAAAAAGGAAAACCCTTACGCAGCACATAAAAGAGCAGAGCGAAGGTTAATGGCAAACAAGTTGGGAACAGGAGGAAAAGGTGGGGCTGCAAATGTCTCTTGGGAACTTTCTTTCTTCATTGCTACATTCTCACACTCAAAAACCAACCCTTCGTGTGTGGGTGTGTTGGCTTAACAATAAGCATTAATGTCTGAGATCAAATATTTGGATTCGAGTTTTTTATGATGACCCGATCTTTAAATTTTATGTTTAATTATTTAAAATATATATATAAAAAAAAAACCTTCGCAATTATATATTTACGACTTAATTAATCATTTCATAAATAATACTACTACTTATCTTTGTTCCTTTCTCTAGCAATTCAATTTCACGAAAAGTTAATGTTAAATTAACTTAGACAACAACATATAGACACAATGATGTATAATCTAGAATTTGTTATAAAAAAAAAAAAGAGAGATAATGTATAATTTGTTAAAAAAAAATTGAAATCATTAATTAACAACATATAATTTGTCAAATACACGTACAAGCAAAAACAAGAGTTAGGCATTATCAAAATCCGTGTCCTTATTATTGAATGCATGATTGTCTTCGTTAATTCTCCATATTTCTGGGATAATGATGCATACTAATTATATTGAATCTTTAGCAAATAAATAGATGAATTGAACACATGCATTTAATCAAACTGGCATTATGTTACTACAAATACCACAAAATAGATCATGAAAGCATAAAAAATATTATACCCCCACACGAGAATGGTTATAATTTGTGACTGCGTTTTGAGGCGCTGGCATAGGGCTGGCTAAAAGGTAGCGGTTCTCGGGTTAACCGGAACCGAACCGGAACCGGTCCGGTTCTGGGTACCCGAAAATATGTAATTCGGTCTTTTGGTTCGGCTTCGGTTTCTAAATTTTATATTTTTCGGATATCGGTTCTAACCGAGAACCGATCGATTCAACCGGAAGAACCGAAATAAAAATTAACTATATAAAATTTTAAATATTTAAATGTAATATAATAGTATTATTTATTAATAATTTTAATTTTAAAATTTTATAGTAAAATTAAGTATGTAAAATTTTATTAATAATTATTGGTTACTTTAGGTGAAGTATAATTTGTCATTTTCATTTCAATCACGTTTGGAAATTGAGATTATTCAATTGTTTTATATATTTTCGGTACTTTTCGGTTACCCGGAACCGAACCGAATATTTCAAGTTCGGTTCCAGATACCCGAATATCATTTTCGATTCGGTTCCGGTTCCTAGATTTCTGTCATTTTCGGTTCGGTTAACCGAAAATTTCGGTTCAGTTACCCAAACCGAACCATTTAGCCAGCCCTACGCTGGCCAACAAAGATTTCCATTTACATTTTTTTTCAAATTAAAGTTACATAATAACTTCAGTCCTAATTAGGGTTTTTGCCTAATTATGATCATCGAACGCGTGATTAATGTCCGGTTCTCTCAGATTTCACAACTCAACAATTTTAAATCAACAATGATACACATACTTGAATCTAAATATCAACAAAATAAAAACACATAATTATAAATCAGCTAAATGATATCTACCTATTGTACACTCTGGTACAAGTTTTTGTAGGAACATAAAGAGTGGTCCTCAAGCCCTTAGGGGTGGTCCAATGATAGTGTGGTACACATGTGCTTAAGTGGTCACGAGTTCAAAACTCAATAATATATTTATGAGTCTGAGGTCGCATGTGTCATTTCAAGTGTGGTTTACCTCTATTATATGATCGCAGGTTACTGTACATACATAGGCGAAGATTTACCCAGTATATACCTAAAGTAGCGGCTGCGGGTTTTCACGGCATTAAAATTAAGAAGAAGAAGAAGTGGTCCTCCAACTCCAAGTGTAGCTCACATGATAGATGTCAAACCAAAAATTATACTACGGCATCAGAATTTCATGCTTATACCTAATGTAGTAGTACTACACATTACACATTATATGTTTCTCTCTCTAAAATCTAAATGGAGGGAGGGGAGACACAGTGCTGCTGACACTCTACGCCAAAATATGCTGCCATTACTCATCACCAACGGTGGACTGTGGTCCTTTTTTCTCTTTTATTATTATTTCAAAATTTCTCCACTTCCACCTCAAATTAAAATCTTTACTATCAAGTAGTACTACTAAGTACTAACATAAGAGAAAAATGAGAGAAACAAAAACTACTAACAGTAATAACTTGTTTAGGTGTCATAACTTTTCTGAAGACAACCTATCACAATAGATCTGTAGCCTGTATCTTATGAAAGTTGTACAGATTAATTATACGGAACCTTAAATTCACAAAGAAAAAGTCGATTGGTTGATATCACACATTTCATAGTATTTTATGTATTTACTTGTGTTTTTTTCCGTTATGGGATAGTGGAATGTCAAAAGATACTTGAATTAATATAAATGAAGTATGCATAAATCTGTCTATTTTAATTAGCCGAATACTATATGATATGAATCAAATCAAGCTAAATCATGAATTAATATAGTGTGGATCTTATGTAGGAAAAGTAAAATATATATGCGTGTAGGTTTGGTAATTAACAAGAAAAACAATATCAATCACCAACCACACTGGTTAATATTAAAAGCAAAAATCACTACTTCATAGTAGTATATTGAACTGCAAAATGACAAAAAAGGAACTGTGAGTGGAAGCTGGCATTATATAAGTGATATCTCATGTACTGAAGAGAAATGATAATATGTTCATGTCATTATTAACGGCCAAATATATACTGCAGTGCTTCTCCCCCATTCCATTTGGTTTGTTTTTATATTATATAGCGGTACGGAGGGACTCTGTCCGTCCACGATAAATGGGTACATTTTTCGTTTTCGTCCATTCATAAAAAAATAGACATATTTCATTTTAGAAATTAGACCTCACACTTTTACACTTTAAGTGGGACCAAAACTTCACTAAAATAATACTACCTCCATCCCATTACATTAGTCACATTCACTATTGCGGCACGTTTTTCCACCGAAACCTAGTACGGGTTTTAAAATATATTTTTGACGTATTTATTTTTTCACGGGATACTATGACACTCATAGTATCCCGTGAAAAAATAAATACGTCAAAATTATATTTTAAAACTCGTACTAGGTTTCGGTGGAAATACGTGCAAAAAGGTAAATGTGACTAATGTAATGGGATGAAGGTAGTACATTACTTTAATATCCAGCATTACAAAATTTTAAAACTCGTGCCTAAAAAGTTGGGGAATGTATATCATATATGGAGGTATTATGTGTAAATTGACAAAAAATATATTTGAGAAATATTATAATTATTCCCCCCCCCCCCCCCGCCCCAAAAGTCCAAATGCTCCACCAAATGGGTTGCAGAGGCTGGGTGGAACTTATATTCATGCACAATAAAGATGAGACAATTGTACCTTCAACTTCTTATTCATGCTTAATTGCGATATACACGTAAACAACAAGATTGCAACAGGCCCTAGCTACTTTCTTGTTTTTTTTATTTATTTTTAATTATTAATTTTCTAATTCATCACATTTCATTAAGGTTATCGACAAAGAATTTTAAGCTATCATAACAATTAAAAAAAAAATCTTGAAAACCCAATGGTAAAATAAAATTAATAAATCATGCTACATTTTATTTTGGCATCATATATTAAAAAAAATGATTAAAGTTGATGGTAAGTTAAAATTAAGGGAAGAGTAGTTAATGTGGAAGGTGAGGGAAAGCGTGCAAATGGTCCATTGATGTTTGAGTAGTGTGCACTGTGCACAAAATCTAGGATTATACGTTATCATCACTATGGCTTAATGTTATGATCACGAGTGCTATATAAAGTTGTTTCTAGTCAAGACTTATGTAATTATTGTCCTTTCCTACATAATTTTAATTTTAAGTATATGCCTTTATATTTTTCCATGTCAAGCCTAAATCCTAATTAGGTTTTCTTTGGTAATATTCCGGAGCTTTCATACTTAATTTGGTTGGAAACACTTTATCTATATCTATATACCCTATTATAAAAGGGTCAAAATTTAAAATACCCCTTTTATAAATCAAAATGTAAAAAATACCCCCTTTTTATTAAGCATGTAGAAACTACCCCTTTTTTTAAAATAATGTAGTGGGGCCATTCTTTTCAGCTGAAGCAGCCGGCGGTGGGCATATTCCGGCGACTTCCACCGGCGGTGAATGTGGCCGGAAAATCACGTTTTTTAAAATAATGATATTCATGAATTTTTTATTTTTATTTTATTTGTTTTACTTAAATTTCTTAAATTTTCGCATTCATTAATTGATTAGTTTAGTTTTATTTTTTTATTTTAGGCAATGTTTCATAATATTTGCAATTAATTAGTTGATAATTAGATTAGTACTTTCTTTATGATTAGATTAGCATTAGATTAGTTCTTATAACAAAGCCCTTATTAGATTCGTATTTGTTTGCATGTAATTCGTGTATTTTATACAATTTATGAAGAATCTAATGAGATTAATAATGGGATGCAAAGTTTAGTGAAAATTAACCGCGGTTTAAATTGACTAAAAATGCAATCGAATTTAATATATAGAATGAGCATTAAAAAATTTATTAATTGAGCTAGACTTATTCACCGCCGGTGGAAGTAGCCGGAAGTCTCCCACCGCCGGCACCGCCTTGGTGCCGGCGGTGGGAGACTTCCGGCTACTTCCACCGGCGGTGAACATGTAAAATTCACTTAAAACAATGATTCAATGCATAAAAACTTATCCACCGCCGGAAAAAGTGGACGGATCTCTCCCGCCAGGGGCTGCCGCCCCTTGGACCCCGCTATCGGGGGCTCTACCCCCGAACCCCGTCCTTTAGGGGCTTCGCCCCTAAAATCATAATAAATTCATATAAGCGTGCACTCCGCACCACCAAACTTATATGATGTATTATTATAACGATACTGATCAAACAAGTCAATCCAATTACACTAAAATATCCAATATTTTACGTGCATGTGAGTGGAACAACTTCTTTTAATTCAGTGGAGTGGGGGCCTCAGACTTATCAACATCCCATCGTCCGTCCGCGCGTGAGTAATTATCCGTCCGCATCCGTCGGCTGAATAATAAAATATTAGAATTTTTATATTAAACTAATAAAAGGGGCATATTTTACATACGTACTAAAAATGGGGCATAATCAACATTCACATTTAAAAAAGGGGTAATTAAAATTATTAAGACATTATAAAATGGGACAAAATGTAAAATAACCATTTAAGATAATGGATGAAAAAAACTAGTCACTAACTTAAAAATATATAAAAAATAGCCACTTTTACATGATAAGATAAAAATACCCTTAATGAGACCAATCGAGCCTGACACACGGGATCGATCGAGCCCAACGCACTAAAGATTGATTGAGCCCTTGAGCCCAACACACTAAGGATCGATCGAGGCCTTGACCCCAACACACTAAGGCTCGATCGATCCCGACACATGAGATCGATCGAGCCCATTCGACACTAACACACTAAGGCTCGATCAATCCCATTTCAGACTCGATCGCGCCCAAGACTTTTTTTCTTCTTACAAGTATTAAGTATTAAGGGTAAAAATATCAAGGTGGCTACTTTTTATATTTTTATAAGTTGGTGGCTTTTTTTTGTTTTTCTTAAGTGTCTATATTCTATAATAACTCTTTGTCGAAAGGTTAGGCACACGGAGGGAAAAATTTAACATAATTATTTATTATTTTAGAACAACATGATGATACTTAATTATATTAAATTTCAATATTTCAAATATATATAAAAGACACATTGATAAAGTATTTTTAAATTAGCAAAATCCAAAATCCTTAAAATAACTACAAGAAGAACAATAAGACAAGAATTTAACAACATATTTTGAATTTTAAAATTTTAGTTCTCATCAACATACTATTGATTTGACACAAGTAAAATGGACCAAAAAGAATTGAGCAATTGATACCATATAGAATTTGATGCTTAGAAGACAAGAGGGAGTTATAACTCAACAAAAATAAAATAATCTTATTGAATTTAAAGTTAAAATAAAGAAAATTAATAGATACTATATATAATGTATTTGTATATGAACGAACTGTTTGAATTTTAAATTATTTAGATTGAAGATGAGAATCATTCATGGATATAAACTAATGGATAATGTTACACATCTTGATTCTTTGGATGATATGTTAATTACACCTCCTCTCAATTAATTAAATTATATCTTTAGTTTCATTGCCCTCTATTTTAGTATGACTAACATTAAACTCTTTATGTGTGCGTGTGTTGGTCTAGTGATAGGGGTAAGGCCTTAGACCAAAGGTCCCGGGTTCGAGTCCTCCATGATGCGGCCTTAAAATTTGTCTGATCAAAAAAAAAAAATCAAACTCTTTATCCTCTAATATTAAACTCCTTACGGGTATCATAGTTATTGATCTACTTGCACACACCATGAATGACACAATTCATTATAGTTATCCGACTTATCGAATCACTTCTAAATTTCTTCACACAATTTATTCAATTGAGACTACATTATCACCATATTCTTCTTCTTTTTTCCTTTTTTTTTTTATGATATATGTAGTATATTTCCACCAATGTCTAAATCATCTAAAATATATCATTCAAAATTATTCATATCTTTCTCTTATATACAAATTTTTCTTTTAATTTTTAATGATATTTTGCGAACAACAATTATTTTAGAATTTTATGAATCACATAGTTCTTAAATACTATTAATACAATATACTAGAACAATTATATAATTTTGATTTAATTGATAGAAAAAGAGAGACAAATGAATGTAAATAGGTCTTTCCATATTATTACTTTCGCCAAACTTTCAAAATATGAGTAATATTTATAGAACTCTATTTTTATTGATATAACTTTGTCGGCATAATACTCGAAGTTGTAATTTTATAATTCATTGATGATTACTATTTACAAGTATGTATCTATCCACTTGAATAATACAATGTGTTTTTACTTTTCTTTATTTAATGTTGTTTAATTTTATTGGTTTATCATTTTTGTTTCTTATACGAAAAAGATGGGATTTAAAAACATGGTTTGGTTCATCTTTTGTCTATTATTTACATGAGCTTGCTAATATTGTGTTGAAATTAATAATTCACAATATTATTTTAAATTTTGAAGATTTATATTACTATTCAATTTTTTTAAAAAAAAGGTAAAATAAAAGGTTATACGTGCAATGCATGTAATCCCTGCTAGTATAGACAAAAATTTGGTTGAGGTAAGTCTCACTGAACAGTTGAATAAAAAGTGATAATTATCGTAAAGAAAAATAATAATTTTTAAAATGACAGTTATTGTTAAGTGTTATCGTATATGGAGGAAAATGATAATTGTCCTAAAGAACATGACAATTTTCAAAAGTGACACAAAAAAAAAATGATATTTTTTCGAAGTAACAATTATTATAAAAATAATGATGATTATTTAGAATGACAATAAGGAAAAGTCAAACATAATGAAAAATATGACATTCCGGATTCGGTCTCGCCACGAGACCAGTCTAACAAGAGTGTGGCTAATCTGTAGTTTAAAAAAACTAAAATTGTACGAGAAGTCTGCTCGAACGAGTTACAAAGTTCGCCTACAACACCTTAAGACGAAGAGAATGATTAGAAATGAGAGATTTTCAGATTAAGAACGAGAGAGAGAGAGAGGAACAGCAGCAACGACGGGAGCAGCTTACTATTTGGCGAAATCGGAGTTTTAGGGCTCGGCGCTGAAATGAGGAAGAAAGGGATTCTTAAATGGCCACGGATCTGTGGTGAATCCGAAAGTCAACATATTTAATTTTTTGTGGACTAATTTTGCTGTGGATTTCCGACGGATTCCACAATTCGCATCAAATCTTTGAAGCCAATATGTTGCCAATCCGACACCATATTTTCGCGCATATATCAATGTGCCCATTTGTCTTGGATCCGCAACAGATCCGTCGGTGCTGCACCTGATTTTTTTCGTAAGTAATCCATTGGCGTTGAAGAGTATTCTTGAAGTGGAAGAAGAATTAAAATCCAAAACCGAAACTTAACTTTTATCAACTCAATCAAATCCTCACTGCAACTCGTTACCTTATATAATTTTATGTAATCTCGACTTTAAGTATGACATGAGGAGTAACAATGCAAATGCTTGATTCATTTTCTTAATACATAAATAGGTGAGTTTTCAAATACATATAGTGCGTATATGTATCTAGAAATATACCCAAACGGTAGATTTCTTACTCCATAAAAGGATATCGTATACTCGTTTGGTTAGAAGTATGAGATAAGTATGATATATATAGCTAGGATAATTTATAATGTATATGTTTGGTTAGATCATAAATGTATTAAATTATCTGCAATATTTGTAGGAAATTAAATTATGATAAAAAATAATCTGACCTAAAAGGTGTGATAAAATAACCCACAAATCAATATAATTATACTAAACCCTTATTTTATAGAGTCAAAAAATAAAACACCCACTTTAAAATATAAAAATTAAAATTATGTATGGAATATAAAAAACACAAAACTTACCCAATTTATTGAAAATTAGACTAAAATGCCCTCAAGGCCCACCCCTAAGAGTACAAGGCCCGCTCGTAAGGTTAAGTAGCAGCCCAACCAGGCCCAGCCCAGCCGGTCTGACCCGACCCGGCCTGGCCGACCTGACCAACCCGACCCGGCCCATATATATATATATATATTGGATCTCGAAATGTGCAATTATGCAGTACGTTTATGTTCATCTAGTAATGTTTACTGGTAAGTGGTAAATCAATAATGTCAATTTGTACCTGCATTACGTAGTACGTTTATGTTCTTTTAGTACTGTTTACCGGTAAGTGGTAAATGGACAATATCAAATTGTACTGTAGTACGCAATATGTTTTATGTTCTTTTAGTACTGTTTACCAAGCGTGACGGGCCAGGCCAGGGTAGGTCGGGCCGGGCCGGGTGGTCGGGTCGGTCGGGCCGGTCTGGTTGGCTGGGCCTGGTTGGGCTGCTACTCTACCAACCCTATGGGGGATGGAAGGGCATTTTTGTCCTCCAAACAAAAAAATGGGTATTTTTGTGTAATTTATATTTTATACCTAAAATTGATTTTATAAAGTAAAAGTGGGTAAAAGGGTGTATTTTCTCTATTTTATATAGGACCTTGTTTTCTGACTAAATAAAATATTATCATAAGATATATACACCTTAATCGCCCCTACCAAATGAGAGGAGTCATAATAATATATACATGGACAGATCTTTTTCTATGTCTCGACAATCATATATTGTGTGAAAGAGAATTTGGCCCACCCAAATTACCTAAGTTATTAGGTTGTCCTTGGTGAAAAATATTATTATTATTATTATTATTATTATTATTATTATTTAGAGTTTCCATACCAAAGTATGACATGTTGGTTTCAAAAGAGGTTAATGTGAATTTACAAACTTATTCTTAATAATAATAATAATAATTTATTAATAGAATATATTTCTTGGAACAGTTGATGACTGCAAGTCTGTATATCGCATTAATATTTGTCTGGAGGCATCTTGAATGCTTCTTAGAAACGATTTTTTGTGAATTTCACCTCTCAATTTCACATGTGGTAGTTACTATATATATATATATATATATATATATATATATATACTCATTCCGTCCTCAATATATATGCATATTACCCGTTTGGGACGTCCCTCATATATATGTATATTCTATAAATAGAAAGAATCTCTTATCAATGTTACTTATTCACCCTCACTTTATTCCTACAATCCTACCTTTCCCACTTTTTACCTAAATTTCCGACTTTCTCCTTACTTTATCTTACTTTTCTCACTTTACACCAACTTTGTCTTAATCTGCGTGTCGTTTCTCTTTTCACTCATATATGGGGGACGGAGAGAGTATATGATTTTTGAAAAAAAAAATTAATGACCCTATATTTCTTTAATTATGGTGGTTTGGCCAATAAAATTTGAAGTTGGTTGGATATGGAGATGAAATCATATATATTTAAGCGTGACAAATAGTTTCACTTGAGGCATTGCGATGAACCCCAAACGTACCAATGTATAATACTCCATTCTACAATTTTAATAGACTTGAAATAAATATATATGATGCATAAGCTGTAAGGATGGGGATAAAGCATATGATATTCATGTTACACAAAATTACCGTTAATTAGGAAGTAGAATATTATGTTACAATCATGGTATCGATAATAGTATAATATCCACATGTATACACAATTTTCAATTCACTTTGGGATTTTAAATCGTGCGAAACACAAATTATGGTTGATGACCTTTCAACAACTTGGTGAATAATTTGAAGCAAAAAGTTGATTTAATTCCTCCCATGTGTCCATTATTTACAAAACTAACTTGAGCAATAATGGACAAAACAATTAGAATTAATTATGACACATGTTAATGTTATGGGTAAGAAGATTAGCACGTTGCAGGTTAAAACCTTAATTGCAAATTATGAAAGTTTATTTCCTAAAGGCCCCGCCAAAACTACTTTTATAATTATTTCATTTTTCATTTACTAATAAATTTATGAGGTTGTTTTAATAAAAAATAAAATAAAATAATAAATTTATGAGGTTGTAATACATATTGGTGTCGTTATTGGAATGTCGGTCCACTCTTTGAATTTAAAGACAGGAATAAATTACATTAATTGGCAGACTGGCAGATTGCTACTACTTTTATTGGCCTCCCTGAATTAATAATAATAATAATAATTACTAAGACCTTTCGTTTCGTCATGCTATTTTCATGCTTCTCGATGATGGATTTTAAAATGAATTTTTTAAGTATTAATATTTTTACGGGATACTACAGACAAGGCTGATTTGATCACCATACTATATATACATCATTAATGATAATTAAGTTTGAATTTCACCGACCCTAAAATGATTCCTTATCGAATTTCGACGGGATACAAATTTGTTTAATTTATTCAAAAACAATTTATCTTTTTCATACTTTCTTTAATTATGATGATGACATACTAATTCATACACTAATAAAACTGAGAGAACCACAAATCGAATGAAACTTTGTTTAATTCTATAATAAAGACAAAAGAAATTGGTAAAAAAGCAAAATACCGTAATAGTTAATGTTGTCAACAGGTGACACAGCAAACAAAACTCGACTCAAATTGAGCAGACAAACATCCATTAAAAGATTTTTTGGAATTGTTCAAAATTGACCATAGGAATGGTCAATTTTCCATTTCTCCTTTCCTCAAATAACTTTTTTAATTTTTCCCTCTTTTTTATGAAATCATTGTTTGTGAAATTAAATAATATGATACTCCGTAATATGTTATGTATTTTTATACACATATATTCATTCCTTTTAACAACTAAATTCATGTTTGACTTTGAAAAAGTTTGTCATACAACTCAGCATGATTACATTCACTCTTTTTCCCTTTATTACCTTTTAGTCCAACTAATTCTATTGATATTTAAATTTGATGGAGCTCAAGGACAACCACCAGTCAATTATTTATTACACATATTAACACTTTATAAATAATTTAATATACGATGCTTACCATGTAAAAGAATCAATCAAATGATATGATTTGGATTAGGAACTTAGTAATTACATAGAAATTGTCAAACTTCAATAAATAAATATAAAAAAAAATTGTTTAAAAAAATCGTATACAATATTTAAAGAAGAATCATGATTAGAATATCTCCAACTTTTATTTATTTCAATATTTCAATATGTATTTTGTGTAATATAAAGAGGACTGCCAATTGTTTCTATATATACAGTTATACACACACACAACATATGATACATATATAAAAGCCGTCTCACAACATTATACAGTGCATGTGTTAATTTTTTTTCAGTTAAGAGATCTTATTATATTAGTATATTATAATGCTTATGTGTATAATTTGCTAGCAACGACATCAAAAATATTTAGAAAAAAAAACTTATTTTATTTTATTTCATTTCATTTCATTTAATAATTGTTTTTGGTTTCATAAACCACTTAAAGGAAAATTCATTTGCATCTCTATATGTGTGCAAGCTGAGTGTATGTTGTGCACGTACAATATGTATGTATGGATGTAATTTATATTTCATTTAATAATTATGTTACTTTAATAGTAATTATGTATGTTGTGCGAGTGTATGTTGTTACTTTTTTTACTTCTTTTTTAGTAGATTGTCCTTCTATTCCAAACAAATTCAACTACAAATATAGAAACAAAAAAAATAATATTATATGTTGAAGTTAGCTAAAACGAAACTACGAAAATGAGAACTAAAAAATTTCAGGCAAATGTGATATATTTTCATGCTATAAAGTCTACAATATAAAATTTTAATTTTAAATATTCTTTAAAAAAATAATACTACGGATTATGATGCTTAATTATCGCATTCAGCCGTGAATTAAAGCAGTAATTAATGTTATTTTCCTTTGAACCTTAATTTTCGGACACCTGAACAATAAATGAGAACAAAAAAATGAGAAAAACTTTTCAATAAGTAAAAAATATTTTAGAAGAATTACTTGGATAATAAAAAGAAAAATAGGCGGAAACTAAGGTTCACTACTTTGTTTTAGTACATATAAATAAGACTTATAGAATAAACCGATCAAAAGAATTCCTTAAATAAATCATGTTGGACTTTTTTCTCGAGTTGAAATTATGTGGGACTTAAAAAAATATAAAAAATATATTATTAGATAAATGACCATCACATGAAAACAAGATATAGCCACATAAATTCATGGATCTTTGACCATAAAAAGGGGGATTAATATAAACCCTAGAACAAGTGGTCGTATCTTTCAAGATCTATTATTGTATGAAATTCAGGTCAATGTACGATATTCTCATCAAGAAAACTACAAATTTTTGTATAATTTAATTCACTTATACAGCCCATACCACACAAACACATGGAGAAAGACTATAATTTATATTTATTGGAAAAAAAATACACTGTGATTTAAATAAATAAAAAAGGAGAAAAGAAAAGTTTGGTGTGGCTTTGAATTGTGGGGAGAGAGGAAAACACAAACGTGGATGGGACCATCACCATCATTAGAAGAAATTAGTTTATTCAACAACAATCATTTACATTCATAATCTATCATTATAATTATTTCTAATTTCCACCCAACTTGTTTGGGGATTTCTAAGAAGGAATGACTAACCCACGATTAATAAATTAATTTATTATTATATCCTTTTGTCTGAACATGAGAATATAGTTAAATTACATGATTTTGCATCAAGATTTACTTGATGTATAATTTCATATCTAAATCGTATGTTTGCATTTTGAATTGAACTAGTGGTGGACAAATTTATCAAAACTGCGGTATACCGAGTATACTATATTGAAAAAAACTGAAAATACCGTAATTAACGGTATACTGAATTTTCAGTATGGTATTATACCGTATCGAAGATTTTCGGTACGGTAACGGTATGAGTTTTTCGATACCGCGGTATACCAGTCTATACTGAAGATTCGGTATACCGAAAAATTCGGTACATACCCGTAGGTTGGTATGTACCGAACAATATATATACCAAATTTTCGGTACATACCGATTATACTGAGATACTGAATGTTAGCCTTTATTTGTTTGGTGTTATTATATTATTTTTATGTAGTCAATATTGTATTGAAAAAACCAAATAGAATTTTTTTTGGGTATAACATTCAATTTTTTGATATACCGAAATACCGAACTATGGTATGGTATATCGAAAAATTGGTACGGTATTGATATGTATTTTGTTCCATACCAAATTTTCGGAATATCAAAGATCGGTATACCGAAATGTACGATACGGTAATTGTATGAAAAATTGCATACCGAAGATTTTCTGTACGGTATCAGTATGACGATAATTTTTCAATATATCGTACCGGTTCACCCCTAAATTGAACATAAGTAGAAATAGCATAAGAAAAAAAAATGTAAATATTAGCAGCACACTATTCTTTATTGGAAGATTCGGTCGACGACGAATAATTTATATATTCTTGCTTAATTACATTTATTGACTGCGTTTTCTTTGTTGTCTATATATGTAAAGATATGGTGCGAATCTAGAAAAAAATTAAATAATCATATACTCCTAGAAAATTTTAAAATTTAAACTAATGTAAATACCTATTGTAACTAAAAAAAATCTTAATAAATTATTCAATAATAATATATATATATATATATTATCCAAAGTAAACCATAGATTATATTATTTGAGGATTAATTGATAAAAAAAAATGGAAAAGAAAAAGGTAAATAAATTAGAATGCGAAAGCGTAATTTGGTTAGAGCTGTGTGTTTATATTGACGTAGTCTTGAGCCACTTTCTTCTGTCTCTCCTCTCTCTCTCCACACACACATTACACACAGTGTGGAGATATCAGCTTAAGCTTAAATTGCTGCTGCTGCTGCTGCTCAAGGAGGCGTCCAAAGGGATCGCATTGATCCTAACTCTCTTTTTCTTTTTCTTTTTTAGAAAAAAAAAAGTCTTTTTATTATGATTTTGATTATATTGTTTAGTTAAATGTACTCATTTGGATCATGCTATCCCTTTGGATTCATCCTTCGGTAGCTCCTCACATGGAGATCGATCGATCTGGAGAAGACCCTCATCACCGGATCATGCAACACATCTAAACGTCGTCGTTCGATTCGGCTTCGTCTCCGAATACTCGCTACTAATTGTGTTCGTGTATACCTAAAGGAGAAATCCCAATACCAAGTAAGTATAGCCAACTTCTAAGTTCGATTCTCTTTTGAAAACATGGACTTTCGACTTCTCTGTTCTCTCTCTCTCTCTCTCTCTAAAACAAGTAATTTTTTTTAGAACAGCATTTCTACTTGAAAAAAATCTAGCAGAAAAAGTATTGATGATAGGTATCAATAACTGGTGAGATAAATTATTCTCTTATAGTTGTACTTAATATCTAATTTTTGCAGAAAATATCAATTTGAAATTGAAGTAGAAAGTGTAACAAGAAATTAAATAAATACTTAATTTATTAGGGATAGAGTTTGGAAGAATTCTTTACAAGATTACTTTAATTGGTTTGATGTTAATCTCTCGTATAAAATATTTTAATTTGTATATTGGATTTAGTGCGTAGAATGATTGCAACATATATATATATTTGGCACTCCTGATCTCCCATTTCTGCAAAACTTAACCCCAACCACTGGGAATGAAACAGTGCTTTTACCAAATATCTCTAAAATAAGAAAAGAGAGGGGATATATAATTATTAATATCTGATTTTAATTTTTTTTTTTTTTTTGACTGGGCATCTCTACATTTTTATACAAGTAGTTAATCATTTTGGTATTTTATATATGAAGAAAGGGTTTTTTTTTTTTCTTTTTTTTATATGACATCCTAAGCTCATAATTTTATTTTTCTTTTATTAGACTTTCTCAAACTTGAAGAGTGAGTTTCTCAATTCCCAACTCAATTTATTAGACCTTTTCTCTTTTGCCTTCTCATTTTGTGAAGTAGAATTAAGATGAAGGGATTACAATTTTAATTAAACAGCGTAATTAGTTTTCCAGGTAGATAGACAGATTAATTATATTCTTTTTAGGTGAATAGATTATAATAATAATTATTATTATTTGTAATTGAAAAGGAGTATAATCTAGCTGTCCAGCTGTATGTAAATGAAGATCTAGCTAGTTCCTTAAAATCAGGTTTGTCTTTAATTATATATCTAAGACACTTAATTTGTAATTGTTCTTGTATAGAATTGTCAATTCTCAGTGAGTTAAACATGAACTCACACAACACATAATTTCTCAATGTCAAATTAAATATTGAGATTCAAATTTGTAATTAATTAAAGAAAATGTAGGAGTCCCATTAATAAGGCAGTTTATATAGTTCTTAAACTAGCTCATGTTAATGAAAAAATGTGCACACATAAAAGAGTAGAATTCACATGTTTAGAGGACTTTATTTAGAATCCAAGGCAATTGGTAAATAAAAATAATATTAATTGGTCTCCAATTTTCCCCTACTTTGAGTGTCCCAAAGGAAAGGGAATCATGCTACATGTGGTGAGGACTTGTGGGAAAAAGAAGTCCTTTTGATATACAGTAACACTTGGTGTTGAAATAAAGCTCCCTTAACTTTTTATTTATTATTATTTATTGTATATTAAAATAAAATCTTTGAACCTTCATCACATGTCCCCAACTTCCAACAAGCCACTATTGAATCTTTGAACTTTATACAACCCTACTCCAATTAATAATTTCCAAGATGCAAATTGTCATATACCACATTAATTAGAATTTGAAGGTAGGTTTCATGATCTTGTATTAGTCTCTAAAAGAGATTGATTTTCTTGAATTGTTTCTAGGTCAAGAGTGTTGATTAATTAGCAATTGATGATGATGATGAGAGAGAGAGATGGGAATAAGGGGGTGTCAGATGAAATGAAAGAATTTTGGACAAGAGACTATACTGGAAACAATGGGTTCAAAATGGGAAAATATGTAGGCCAAATGTCTGCCTCTTGGGCTACACTTTATGTATGCAAAGGACATATACAAACATCATATGCAGGAAAATATATGGCCCTATTAATTCTGCCTAGCAAAAATTCAAACTCATGTCGACCCCATTTCTCCTTGCAAAGTCCCACTGCTTCCAGCTTTATCCAAAATTCTAATTTTCTTACCCCCCCATATAACCTGCATATATATTTCGCCAGCTGATCATAATGTAGATCCTGTACAGAATAGGTTTTTTATTAAAAAATGAAAAATAATGCATAGAGATGCATGATAAGTGCAACTATAATGCATCGTGCATCATAATGCATTGTCAGTACTATCATAATGTATTCTCAATGGAATTATAATGCATCAGTTAATTTGGACGGTAGATCACACTGAGATCAACGGTCCAGGTCATTTTTCATTTTTTTTTTACAACAAATCCATTTTTTTTATTTGATCTTTCATCTAAATAAGTTGTGAGAGAAATTTGAATAGATACTCATTAATTAAAGTATGATTTGTGACTATTATTTCAATGACTGTATTGAATCATAATTAGATTAATGGTCCAAATATATTTTTATTTCTCACACCATAATTTATTTTACATTAAATCAAACTATATATACTCCGTATTATATATATATATATATATATATGTAATATTTATTGTTTAGGTTTTAGAAAATTGCATGTATATTTTATGCAAGTTTTAGAAAACATGAGGGTGTTTTTACATGTTTCAAAAAATACAAGGGAGCTCAGAAAAAACATTGGATTTTTTGTGCATAACGTATACTAAAAAATAGAAGGTATTTCATGCAATTTAAAAAATACAAGGATGTTTTGTATAATTCTGATGAAACACAAGGGTTCTTTGTGCTATTTACTCTTCAAAATGGTGTCTTCACCTAGCTACACCTCTTGGACAAATAGAAATTAATTAATAAGCTTAGGCTTGGTATTAAATCATGCATGCCATGGGTTATTGCTAAACAGTAGCATTTTGCCTAGAAACATTACTAATTTTGGAAATTTGATAATTATTTAGACGCACTTAGATGCATGTCATGCCCAATAAAATTCATGCGTGTGAAGTTCATTGCAAACTTCCAAAGAACATGAAAACAATGAAGCATGCAACAAACAAGTTGAGAGCGTGTTCATGTTTCTGTCTGTACGAAAATGAAAATTTAAAAATGTGTGTTTTTTTTTAAGATCTGACATCTCATTAAATATGAGAAATGCAATAAAAAAAATGAGATGGGTAAAAGACAAAGCCAAATAAAAGCAGGTAGCTATGCCAGCGAATTATGTTGGCATCCATGTTGAATATCCAAACGTGTACCTCAATTTATTATAATTGCTAGATATTTAATTGTGATATTACACGAAATTACAATAGAGATCTAAATTCTTAATTTTCCTTATGTGCAGTTGTATAATATTAGGCAAGAAGTGTAATATCCCAAATTTTCTTATTAAAATTTAGCTTTTATTATTATTATTATTATTATTATTATTATTATTATTATTATATTATGAATTTAAATAAATCATGCTTAAACTAATAATATATATATATATAATATGTATAAGAAATAGTATTATATTGTAAACTTATTAATATACATACTATATATTACGTAATACATATATTATTATATATGTGTGTGTACATAATGAATTCCTAATAGTATAAAGATATATACATATATAAATATTATATTTATGTAGCTATTATACTTAATTAATAAAATATATACGTATGTATTATATATATACATGTGCATGAATTGTTCATTGAACTAAGTAATGAGAGGTAATATTATAGTTTTAATCTTATTGAAGGATTTGTCATGCTTCATATATACATGTGTCCTTCATGAAATGAAGTGGGATTGCCTAGTAAGTCTATATATGTCGACTAAGCATGCCTATACTTATAATTTAATCATTTTCCTATCCTATAAATAGAAGAACGCAGCCCTCCAATTCCATATTCCACCCTAAGTAATATTTTCGAAATCAAGTTTAGTAATAAGCGTTTCACGAGCAAGAAATATTTATACTATTCAAGATCAAAGATTTGAGGTTATCAGGTGAGGTTCTCTATACTTACAAAGTATTATTTGAGTTAGTAAGCTCTGATAAAATGAGATTATCCATGAAAATGTTTTAATGTGTTATTACATGTTTAAGGCTCTTATAATGTATGCGATCGGGTCTTTTGGTTGGTCTAACACACTAATTGAGAGGCTGTGCGCACAGTTAGAAATCGTTAGGTTGATCACCAATTGATTATAACTTGAGGGGAGAACCTCTGAATGAAATATTCCATTGTCTCCAAATCATGGCTCTATTTGAAAAGGGAAAAGGGATCCGACGGTGGTAATATCCCGGGATCAATATAAGAGTAACATGGTAATACACATGCGCGCGCAATCATGAAAAATGAGGTTTTGTGTGCATGGAAGTAAATGATTTCAAAACCCTTCTATGTATACTTATTATCATGGATATTCTTTTTATGAAAAATGTTTTTGGCACAAGCCCACTGGGTACATTAGTACTCAGCCTGTAATTCCTTTCCAAATGTTTTGCAGATTAAGGAGTTGGTGGAACAGGCGAAGCTGGAGAGGACAGTTGTTGTTGCTAATGTATAATAAAAGCTTCTGCTACGCCTATAAATAAAATCCCTATGTTTTTGTACACCACAAGTTATATATAATATTACGGGTACTCAGATAAATCAGCAAGCATGGGTTGTTCGGCTTAGCCAAACCCATAGTTTGAGCTGTATGTCCCGATCCCATATTTAAATATTATATTCTTTTATGTCTACGGGTATTCAGACACAGGCGGCCGGTACGAGCAGTATGATTTATCTACCCCGTAGTTCGTGCTATGGGTCCCGATCCCGTATTTAATTTCTTAACAATTGGGTTAAATATCCCCAAGTCATGACCCCCTTTCTATCCCCGCTTCTTAATTCCAACCCCTTGCCACGTCCCGGCATACGTGCCTTCCCTCGAGAACTGGGGTGTGACAAGAAGGGAACTTAGAGTATGGTTGATGAGTTTCGTTTGACTAAAAGTTCTTTAACATGAAAATTATAGACTCGGAGGACTCGAATCTAACTAAGTCATTTAGTTAGACATTAACCCCCATTACCAGGCTAAATCACGCACATTTCATGTTTATTTATGTGTATGTGACTAATTTTCCGCAGAATTAATGTAGCTCTATCATTTTTGGTCCCTTTGATTTTGGCTTGTATATACTACATCCGTCTTTTTTAAGTTGTTACACTTTTTTCAGCAATTTTTTCAAGCGTTTTCGAGCGTCTTGATGGTGAGTTCTAAAATAACTTTTTAAAGATTTTTTTTATAGTATCTCGTAAAAGAAAAAAAAATCTTTAAAAAGTTATTTTAGAACTCACCATCAAGACGCTCGAAAACGCTTGAAAAAATTGCTAAAAAAATATAACAACTTGAAAAAGACGGAGGTAGTAGTATATTATACTTCTCAGGGGCAGAATTGGAGGCAGTGGGTACATTGGACTTCTAAAGATTTTAGAAAATATCAAGGGTATGATAGTAATTCTACATACAGTTTTAAAAATAATAGTAGAATATTTCAAACTTAATTTTAATTCTAGGACAAGCCCTTATCCATTTTTTGATTATATATATATATATATATAAAGCTATTCATTTTTCGATTTTTCTCTCTCGATAATTTGGATACTACATCAATATATATGTTTCATATACAACATTTCAGAATTATGTATTGCATGATTACTATCTGTACGATTATACAGTATTGGATGGAATTAATTCCTTGATATTGTCCATTTTAATTTAAGGCTGCAAATATGAAATATGCAGATAATTTCACACACTAAAATTCCTATTTGTGCTTCTATCTCAGATTCACTAACTTGTAGGTTTGCTTGTTTGCAGGCTTGAAGAAATCGAGTGATTTATCAATTGTTGTTTGTAGCTCAATAATAAATATATACTATAATACTTTTAAAATTTTATTTAGTCATGAATAACATCACTTAGTAGCATTTTGTTTCTCGGTAATGTGAATAAATCTATATTAATATACTAAAGTAGAATAATTTATGTAAGTTTTCCCTCCAAAAACCTTGATATATGAGCCATATTAAAAAAAATCATTTAATGTAAATTAATTAAATATTTTATCATTTTTCAAGGCCATATGAATTGTATCAAATTAAACTCATTTACTTCCGATGCATGCAATATTTTATTATGACACTTTGAAATAAATATTCATCCTAAACTTTTTTTAAAAAATTTAAGTTATAGCATTAGACCGTGTATTTTGTAGACATATAACATTTACTACTCCGTATATCATTCATATTTTATAGTTAACGTTTATAAATTTAATAATTATACATTTACAAAATTGAATTATTTTAGAATTTTCATCAATATAAATGTTTATGCAAAAACTTAACTCTCTATTCGTTCAAAATTTAAGGTTTAATTGAAGAAATTATGAAAATGAATCGTAATGCTACTAAAATTTAGATTAAAATATTTTACATGTACATATAAATTGTATAAGGAAAGAACAATTTTTAATTTATTAATTTCCAAACTCATTGATTTTTATTTTGCATTTAGTTTTTTTAGTATAAAAATGAAATTAATACTAATTTATTATAAAAATATATATATAATATAAAATGATCTCGATGCATCGCTCGGGCACAGTACTAGTTAGCATAGAAAGAATTGATCGTTTAGTGCATGCCCATCGGTTTCATCATATTCTTAGTCCTAAAAGCTTTTCATTTATATTTTAACAGCTGTATCATTCAAAACTAGAATTGTACACCCGCGATGCATGAGTTTTATCTATAAATAACATGATAAATTTTTAATACTTAATTTTTTTTCAATTAATAATTTCTACTTTGTTTCATAAAATGACGAAAGAAAAAATTATTTCTATATACATGTATACTCTCATATGTTGTGTTATGCATGTGTAAACTTATAGTTCATTTTCAAAGATTGTTTGATTAAATATTTAAATATGGATCAACTCCATACATATAATTTTATAAGACTCCTAACATAATTAATTAAGTTACCTAAATTCACTAGTGTGTGTGTAAAAATAAAAAATGAACATGCACATACTAATATATTTTCAATTTTCATAGTCAAATAACAAAAAGAACAAAATATAAAATATTACATTAAATTGAGAGATGTTGAGACAGTATAAATTTGAGATTCCCACTTAGTTTTAATATTTAAATTGATTATTCAAAATTACATTTTAAAGAAACAAATGAGAAAAAATTAGCCGGTCAAAATTAATATTTATATTTGAAAAAATTTAATAAATGTGTTGAAATTTAATGAATAAAAATGAGTTTTCATAGGAATAAATGCATTAATTAATGAATTGCATAAAAAATAACATAAGGCTCAAATATATATAAAAAAAAAAAATTAGAGGGAAACTATCCTACTTTAATATATTAATATATATATAAGAGTTTGTTAAATAAGTGGTTTCATTGGACCAGAAAAGGGTATCTATTTTGCTCTTCCCTTTTTTTCTTTTTTTTTTTCCCCTCAAAGAGCAAATGTTATTAGGTTATTGTGTTCAACTTTTGGTTTCTTATCAATGTAATTCAATGTAATTCGGTTACTTACTAATTTAATTATATATATTTTTAATAAATTTATAAAATTATAATGAATGTGCCCTCAAGTCAAAAATCTGGCTCCACCATTGATAATACTTTTTTTGTGGTATAACTTTTTTTGTGCCTCAGTGTAACGCGCATGTTTGGTAAGTAAGATGTATACTTTGTTAATCACTCAGTTTATTTGACTCAACTTTTGCCAAAGTTCTCTTCTTCTTCTTCAATGGTATAAGGGCATGTTTGGTTTGCCTGATTAGCCCTTACTATACCTGAGATTAGATTGTATACTATGTTTGGTTGATAAGATCATTATTCCAGTAGCCCAGTGTAAGGGGCTGCTGCACGCACCACCAAACCACACTAGTATGATATTGTCTGCTTTGGGCCAAGCTCGCACGGTTTTGTTCTTGGGCTCCTTCCCAAAATGCCTCAAACTAGTGTAGTGGTGCTCTCAATCCTCCCCTCAAACACAAGGACCACACTGTCCTTCCTGTGTCCTCCCCTCCAATGATAATCTGTTCATCTTGTACCGCCATTACACCCAACGGGACCCGCTTGCCTGACTACCGCACCAGGAAGACTTTCGAGACAAGAAACCTACAGACCTCAAATTGTTGAAGTCACACCGAGCTAGGGGCTCTTCCACACATTGCAAATGCAGTCCACCACTTGGGCTCTCCTCCTGACCCCAGCCGAACCTTCGGCTCTGATACCACTTGTTAGGGACTGCCACACGCACCACCGAACCACACTAGTATGATATTGTCCGTTTTGGGCCAAGCCCGCACGGTTTTTGTTTATGAGCTCCTTCCCAAAATGCTTCATACTAGTGTGATGGTTGTTCCCCTTATATCCAATGTCTACCTACCTTATATTTTCAATGTTATTGTTTGTACCTAACATCCGGTACTACTACTGCAATTGAAGTGGCTCGGAAATGAAGAGATTGATAAAATACAAATAAAATTAACTGGGCCTTAACAAATTCAGATCGTCGATGACATAAATTCGCCCATCATCAATTATAATAAGGTGTTTCTTTCTAGGCCTTAGAAGTACAGCCCAAATTATCTTTCTTTTTCTTGCTTAAAGCCTTAAGGCCCGTTTGGTAGCAATACCGAAAAAATGACAGATAAAAAAATAGGTGATAAGTTGAGATAAAAAAAGTATGATAAGTTGGGATAAGAAATATACTGTGTATTTGGTACAAACATAGATAAGTTGGGATAATAAAAATAGAAAAAATTGATAATTAATATTGAAAATAAAAATTGATAATTAAAATTGAAATAAAAAATTGATAATTAAAATTGATAATTAAAAATTGATAATTAAAATTGAAAATAAAAATAAAAAATAAATTATAATTAAAATTGAAAATAAAAAATTGAAAATAAGAAATTGATAATTAAAATTAAAAATAAAAAATTGATAATTGATAATTAAAATTGAAAATAAAAAAATTGATAATTAAAATTGATAATTAAAATTAAACAATACTTATCACGACTTATGACGGAGTAGAGACAGGATAGTATATGCAAGTGTAACAGTGAATTTAGTCCGGGCCCAAGCAATTTTACGGGCCCTTGAAATTATATTTTTCGGATATCAAACACTGTATAAACCGAGATAAACATACTTATCTAGCCTTTTCTCGGCTACCAAATGGACCCTAAACATTATTAGTAATATTTACTGGGAAAAATAGTCAAATAAAATACGGGTGATTTTAAACGGTCATTAGTCATATACTTCTATTTTTCTCCTTATAGCCTCTTTATATAATATAATAATTAAGATAATATAAATTTACTGTTACACCCCTATATTTCCAAATCCACCATCTCCCACTGGCCACTACCTATCAAATCTCTCTCCTCTTATCCGATCATCAGCATAACTTATTTTTGTAATTCTTGCCATTTTTGTAGAAGATATATTATTGAGTTTGATTTGGTATCACATTTTTAGTTATTTGTGCTGTTTTATTTGACTGCAATTACAAAAGTATGAAGTTTCTGATGATTGATGAAGGGTGGAAAACTTAGGATTAATGTTAAATGAAGATTTGATGGCGGCGGCTTCTTCTTCTTCTCTCTTTCTGTTTCCCCCGTATATTTTTAAATTTCTAGAGATCTCAAAATCAGTCAGTTTACTGAATTTGTTGTTATCGAGTTGTTTGTTTGTTTTTTTTCCCCCATTAAACTATGTAAAATCATTTGAATAATTGATTAATGTTGTTCAGACTGAAATATCTTAAAAAAAATAATCATGTAATAAAGTTCCGAATCAAATATGTTTTACTTTTGGAAGTTCATACTTTTTTAGAAATCACGAGTTATCTTGACAATATCACAATCCAAAAATACTACTTCCTCCGTCCCGCTCGATAAAGCAAAACAAACCACATCGAGCGGGACAAAGGGGCTCTATTAAGAAAAACATCACCCCTATAAAAATCATCTCACACTCAGAAGAAGAAAAGGATAATTTACTCCCTTCGTGTACGAAAAATGTGGACGAAATTCTCCCTTATATTTTATATTTGAAATAATTGGATAATAAAGCGGTTTTTAAATTTGACATAAAATAGATGATAGTAAAATAAATGAATATTATAATAGATTTTGGTTGAATTTTAAGTGTGAAAATGATTTATCAATATGGGTCCAGGATCAAAAATAGAAATAATTATGTTTTTTTATGAACGGTTAAAAATGACAAAATATCCACATTTTTCATGGACATACATAGTACTAAATACTCCCTTTGTCTTAAAAACTTAGCCCCAGTTTGACCGAAGTTTTACAAAGAATATGATTAATTTGTATTGTTTATTAATAATAAAGATTACGGTGATTTCATATCTAAAAGTAGTAGTAATAAAAAGTGCGTACTTTTGAGTACATAAGACCTTTTCTTTTTCTTTTTTTACTTATCAAAAAGCGGTTCTTCCATTTCACCGCTCCTACTCCCCCCTGCCCCCCTCCATTTTTACGATACAGAACAATTATCCCGAATTCCCCCAAATACCTCTGAAACCCTAGTTCATCTCAATTCTGGAAAAATGCTCCAATTTCACTCACTGCCGTCCGCTTCCTTCTCGATTAATCCATTCCGCTCTCTCATTTTCCTTTCAGCACTTCTATCAGCTCTCCACTTCGCTGTCTCTGTCCCCAACAAACCGCATCTCGGTTCAAACCTCCTTCTCATCGGCGACGCCAAGTTTACGAAGAACAGCTCCTACATTCGTCTCACCAACCCCAAAATTTCCTCCCCGAGCGCCGGTTTGATCGTCCAGAAAAGGCCCATTAGGCTTTTGAGCCCGACCTCGAAATCAAGGAAGCCCGTTTCATTCTCTACTGATTTCACGTTCTCAATCTCGCCTCACAATGGCGACGGATTGGCCTTTCTGGTCGTGCCCAAAAGCTTCCAGTCCAAATTTTCGGGACAAAGTTTTGGGATTTTGAAGGAAAGTCGATTTTTTGGGGTGGAATTTGATACCTCGGTTGATGAAAATGTCGGGGATGTGAATGCAAATCACGTCGGTCTTGATCTGGGGAGTCTTGCTTCGGTGAAGACGAGCAATGTGTCTTCGATCGGCTTGGTTTTGAACAGTGGAGCGAAGCTGCATTCTTGGGTTGATTACGATTCGAGCTCGAAGAGGATTGAGGTTAGGTTGAGTAAATTTGGAAGCTCTAGGCCCTACAGCCCTCTGTTGGTTTATCAGGTTGATTTGGGCCAAATGTGGAGAAACGAAGAGGTCCTCGTTGGATTGAGTTCATCTAGTGGAAACTCAATGCAGACTAGCAGTGTATATACTTGGAACTTCAGGACAAGGGACGTTCCACGCTGGCTTCATTCGCAGCCGTTGAATCCACGGGCGTTTTCGAGGGAGCACAGTGAGGAGAAGCTAGCACATAAGAGAAAGATCTGTGCTTTGGGTTTCATCTCTGGATTGATTTTCTTGACTGGATGTGGCGCGTTGCTGGCATTGGTTGTGATGTTTCTGTGGGCGTTGTTCGAGAATAGCTCAGAGACAGTGCTCACAATCCCGGGGAAATGCACTGTGCATTCTGGGGATTTCAGGTATGAAAAGATCAATGTTGTTGTTGGAGATGGCACACCTGATGCTAAGCATTAGAGCTCTCATCATGAGTTTGCTTTGTGTTTATCTATTTACCGTTTTGTATCATAATGTGACGGATTATGTAGCTTTAGCTTGTCTTGAACCATGGATGGGAGCAGTGCTGTTTGAATTTGTGCATATTTTGGATTCTTATTTGCCTCTTTAGCTTTCTACCCACTGAGGATATCTTTATGATGGATGTTGGAGATAGATTTATTTTCTAATTAAAATGAGGACCGCTTAGGAAGGAGTATTCGTAATGCGTAAACTGTTAGGGTTTGGTATATGTGCCATTGGTTACAGTTTGAGAGCTCAAAGGTTGAAACCAAATGGTTAGAGAAATGGGAGCAAATGATGAGCTTTTAGAAGATCCAGCCTCTTGCGAAAATGGCCTATTATCGAGAAGCTTGTTATTTTTGTGATGCTGGTTAACTTTATATATGCTAGAACATTATGGACTACTGTGATCTACAGAAAAATCCAAGTATGAACATTTTATGCAGAATTACTAGTGACTATCACACACCGATGGAGAACCTAAAATTTGAGAGTGTTGATTCTTGAGTAAGATATGATGTCCATCTTGTTCTTATATAATAGTAGTAGAAGATAACTGCATTCAGTTTTCGTTTGCAAATGTGGTCTGTCGCTAGAAGCCTAGAATTATATGGGGCACATTACACCGTTTGAATGCCTGCAGCCTGCTCACTCGTCCGTTGTCAGGAAATAGATATGCAAGTTCTGTTAGGAATATAGATGATGGAAAGACAATATTTGTGTGCATTGACTGAGGAAATCTGCTGTTTAGACTGACATTTTGCAATGAGGACATGCACGGACGGTCCTTATTCTATGAGTGCATCTCATCTTATAGTAGACAGATTTCGTTCTTTTCGTTTTGAAATTGGAATAACTACCGAGATGTGTAGTCAGTCTACGTCTATGGCAAAGTTAGTCAGTAGCGTATATGTTTGTCTGTTTATCCACCGCGATGGTCACTAGTATTGTGTAGGTAGAATTAGGGCCAGGACCATACGGAGCCGAAAATCTGTTGGCCTAAAAATGCATAGCTCAGCCAACCTGAAAATCGGGCTGTTTTTGGGTTGCTTGCAGGCCAAAAGTATATACAAGCCTGGCTCTAGCCTGAGGGCAAAATGGGAATTTCAGTCTGAACAGGTCTGGAATTCTATCGGACCTATTTTGTTGCCCAAACCTACCAATATTTGGGCCGGGCACCTCTAATTCTGGGCAACAATTGGTTTATTTCTTATCTATTTTGGGCAGTATTTCATGACTTCAATGTATATGCATGTGGTAATGATGAAAATAATAGATTCATACATAATTTTGATGTTCTTTTCAGAGTTGTGTGTTTGATTTCGTGTCCCACTAGAAATTTAGGGGTGCTTGGTATAGTAGAATGGAATGGATGAGGTAGAAATCATGTAGACATTTCTACATGATTTCTACCTCCATTCCATCTCATTCCATTCCATCATACCAAGCAAGCCATTAGTCAATATTCTGCGATAGTCGTTGCCTAACCTTATTGAATTATTGTTTTTCTTAAAGAAAAAAAATAGTATTATTAATTTTTTTAATGGAAGGCCGAGGCCACATCAATCATCTCCTGATGTCATCAACCACAGATATTTTCACTACTTGGAGTAAAAGAGAATCTATGCTTTTGCTCTTTTAGTTGAAAGAAATCTTATGATTAGTAAGCTCCGAAAATGAGACAAATAGTTTTTTATTAAGATAACCCAGTAAGTGGCCCACAATGTCTATAATAAATCAGTGCCCCATTGTTTAAGGGTAATTCTATACATAGCCCCCATTTTACTATTCATAGCCCCCATTTTAATAAAAAATAATAAAATCATTACGAATTTGCTATTCTATCTCCATAGTCCCCAACTTTTCCATGTTACTCCTCAATCTGCAGATTAGTTCGCCTTCAATCTCCGAACTGCCATCCACTGCTGCAACATCGTCGAAGATAGAATTTACTATTCTATCTCCAAGAATTCATCCTCACCACCTCTCATGGAATAGCAAAATATAAAACTCACCTAAATCAACTGTATACAATAACGACTAATGACAATAGTAACCTATTTGATCGAGTATGAATTATAAAAGATTATTTTATGCTAAGCCAAGAGAAAGAGATTGAGAGAGATAGCAACACAATCTACTTGTGCAGTCAGCACGAGTCACACGGTGATGTTCGATTATGGTGGCGGCGGCGGCAACAACGGCGATTGATGGCAACGACGGCAAGCCACAATTTTACGGATTCTTTTTCAAGGAAAGTGGAATTGGGGGCTATGTTGTTTCTTTTGTTTTCTTTTTTTTTCTTAATGAATTAGATGTGGAATTGTAAACATAATTTATTCTATTTGAAAAATACTTTGATGATTTTAACTGAACATTTGTCTGCAAATGAAATTACTCCGTATTTTGTTAGAAATTGATATTGAGGCTATAAGGATACGATTGTAAATTCATTAATATTTTTATTATTTTTTTAAATTCAGGGGGCTATAAAGAGCAAAACGGGGGCTATGTATAGAATTACCCTTGTTTAATAGGCTAATATGGTATCAATACACAAATTATGTATTAATTTTTATTTTAATAATAAAAGATTAGTAAAAATATAAAAAAAATAAAATTAATCGTCTTGAAATTTTCCCAAACTAAAATTTCGGCCAAATTTAAAAGATACTATGTGATATTGAATATTACACATGGCTCACCATCATTTACAAAATGAAAGAATGGTAATCTTAGAATCATGGTAGCGTCGTTTAGGCGTCGGACGATAATGCAACTCCTGCAATATTTTATGCTATATCAGTTACAGTATAATTTTTGGGGCATTCTATTTTGTGGGAAATTTCAGAACAATCAAAAGTTTATGTATTTCACCAAACTTTTAGTTAGTATAAGAAAAATTATAATTTGTGTATAGTTTATGTATTTACTCTAAATTAAGCCTTGTTTAATCACCAAAAATCCTATTAAATTGATAAATTCATTTTCGAGTAAAAAACACATGTATAATATAGTCTGAATCACTTATACCTTATACGATACGCTAGTAACCTATGCGTACTAAAAAAAAGTCACACACACACATACACGCACATGGCCCACCAATAACTCCATTTACATATAAATAAACCTCAATTATGGTATCATTAGCATCATTTTATAATGTCTGTGGGCTTTTAAATAATTATTTAAGTAATGAGAAGAAAGGTAGAGCGAAGTAGCGGTAATTTAGAGGTGCAGGACGAAACAAACCAAACGTAATTTAATACTCTCACTCTCACTGGTTGAAAATCTCAGACAAATACGCTACTATTTCAAGCAACCAAAGAAAAGATTACATATTTAGAATTAGAGGTATACGAAGAAAAACTGCAGAAGGTATACGAATATTACAAATGTCGCAATCTTGAATTGCTGTAATTTCAAAATAATAAACCCTCAAAGCTATAGCTAGCTAAGCATATATGCAATCAGCAAGTTGCGTAACGCATAACGGGCTCTGACATCGAGATCATCCCTTTTGGGAAATAGCGTTCAATCTAGTTGCGGGACCCATAAATCACCCCTTCTTCTTCTATTCTTCTTCTTCTTTCTCTCTGTAAGCACTGTGTGATTACTGTGTGTTTGTTCTTTGGCTGTGGGTATGGTGTTGTGGGTCTTTGGCGTTGGTTCTGAAGGTCGATTGCGCGTGAATTCAGGAACCGTTGAAGGCCTGGCGGAGTCCGACGGCGACCTTAGATCAGCGCTTTTGCGAGGTGGTGATGTTGTTGCAGAAATGGTGGTTGCTCCGGAGGCAGACGACGCCGTTTTGGGCTCTCAGAGCAGGGGCTATTCTTCTAAGGATAGTGTGATTGTTGATATTTGTGATACCGCCCATCAAATCAGTCAAGGTTCTTTCTTAATTTCTTCTACTTTCACTTGATTTTAATTTTTGTGTTGGTTTCTGCAATTTTCATCCAAATTTGTGGGAGTCCATTTGTTCTTTGATTGTTTTTCTTGGAGTATGTTAGTTTGAATGTGTGTTTACATGATCGAAGAATTTGATTTCTTCCATTACTTTGATTTTAGTCTCTGCTTTGATCATAATATATCCCTTGTGTATTCCCAAATTATTAAAAAGCATTTGGGTGAAGACCTTTTCAATTTAGAATTTTGTTCTCTATTCATGTTGATGCATGTATCTAGCAGTTTGCTTGGGGAATTCACATCAATATTTGAGTTTGAAGCTAAGCTTGAGTTAGAGTTGCTTAAGTAATGGGAATGTTCTGTTATATATTATTTACTCTATTGCTCCATGAATTCTGAGCTTAAGTTTCCTCTTGTGTATGTAGATTCATGGTTCCAAGCGGGGTTTGTCCTTACAACTGGGATAAACAGTGCGTATGTGTTGGGATACTCCGGCACTATTATGGTTCCATTAGGTTGGATCGGTGGTGTGGTAGGATTGATTTTAGCAACTGCGATATCTTTGTATGCAAATATGTTAGTTGCCAAGCTTCACGAATATGGAGGAAGGAGGCATATCAGATATAGAGACCTTGCAGGATTTATATATGGTAACAGCAAATAATTGAACGAGACGAACCCCCTAATGTCCTTTCTTTATGTTGAAGGCGATTTTTCACTAAGATAGGTTTATATGTTGTAGGTAAAGAAGCCTATAGTATTACATGGGCTCTGCAGTATGTTAATTTATTCATGATCAATGTTGGATACATCATTTTAGCAGGCAGTGCCCTAAAGGTAACTTGTGTTTGTTTCTTTTGTTCAAACGAATAACTGTCTATGAAGTTACTTATCATGTAACTTGTGAAGAGCTGCGAACACTTGAAATTTTGTTTTCTATTATTACAAACTACAGAGAGCATCAGCTTGGCTCACCACTGAATAATTGAAGTTATAGCTGATCCCTTGAATCCATTGATGATTATATGCAGGCTCTTTATGTGCTTTTCCAAGAAGATTCTGGCATGAAGCTGCCACACTTCATTGCATTTTCTGGCATTGCATGTATTCTTTTTGCAATTGCCGTACCCCATCTATCAGCACTGCGAGCATGGCTGGCATTTTCGACAATTTTTAGCCTGGTGTACATCGTCACAGCAGTTGCTCTGGCTCTAAAAGATGGTATGGCCATTTCAAACTGAAATATGTGAAAACTGCATGTGATTTTGATAAAGATGTTACTTCCATTTGATTGTTCTATCTTGTGTTTTGTACTTCCTTTCTTATCAAAGGTGGGTCTTGAAAGGAAAATGTTTAGTCTTCAACAGAAGGCAGTTTGTGGTTCCCTTAAAAGTGTAGGTCTTTTCGTTTATCTCACTTCACCGAACGTTTAAAATGATCAAGAATTAATCCTACATTTACTCTTTTTTTAAGATTGTGAATCGTGATCTCTTCACTTTGAGATCTCGATTATGATTTTTTGTATTAACATTTTTTCTCGGTTTACTCTGTTTAGCTAGTTAATTTAATGATCAATTGTTGGGTACTAGCAAGGAGACAAGCAAGTACATTTTCATTGATTTCTCGACAGAATAAATTTCAAATCACCAGATAACTGTGGCCTTGATGAGCATTCTTTTGCAGAATCTAATTTTGCTGGAATCTTGGATGACTTTGGCTACATAAACCAATACTCTTTTCCATCTTTGTTCACGACATGAGATTTATTGACATGTTTATTTCTCGACAAATACTGACCATCATAAAAAATTTCATTATCAAATGATATCTTTTTACTTTTACACATCTGATGTTCTTTGATGTCTGGAATCAGCTCCACCGATTAATCAGATGCTGATTTTTGTTGCTTTTCCGTTATCTTATTTTTCTTAACAAGTTGATTTTACAGGCATCGAAGCACCTCCCAGGGACTACAGCATTCATGGAACAAAAATAAGCAAAATTTTCACAACCATCGGTGCAGCAGCAAATCTCGTATTTGCATTCAATACCGGAATGCTTCCAGAAATTCAGGTCCTACAGAATTCTTAGATTTTTACATATAAGCTTTATTACTATATTTCTCATGCTAAATTAAGAATTGTTTCATTGAATAAAATGAATATACTCTGTCCTCATTCTTTTGTAGTATCACTAACAACTCTATGCATCATATTTTCTGATATAAAATGCTTTGTAGATTGAGGAATTTTTGCAGTCTCATATGTTTATAGAGAAATCTGTGTTCATTATTCTCAACAGGCAACGGTGAGACTGCCTGTTGTTGAGAACATGATGAAAGCTCTGTATTTTCAATTCACACTCGGAGTTCTTCCAATGTATGCCGTCACCTTCATTGGCTACTGGGCATATGGATCGGAGGCATCAGCCTACTTACTGCACAATGTACACGGCCCAGTTTGGCTAAAAGCCACGGCCAACATTTCAGCTTTCTTGCAAACAATCATTGCTTTGCACGTAAGCATCAATCCTCATATACCAGTCATATATCTTCTCATCGATTAACTAAAACCATACTTCTAAATGCTTCTTCTTTTCCAGATCTTTGCAAGTCCGATGTACGAATATTTGGATACAAAGTTCGAAATCAAAGGAAGTGCTCTGGCAGCACGAAACTTGTCATTCAGAGTTGTGGTGAGAGGCGGCTATTTAGGTATAACGACCTTCGTTTCAGCACTGCTACCGTTCTTGGGAGATTTCATGAGCCTCACCGGGGCACTCAGCACGTTCCCTCTCACGTTCATTCTGGCCAACCATATGTATTTAGTGGCGAGGAAGCATAAGCTCACGCCGATGCAGAAGAGTTGGCATTGGCTTAACGTTGTTTTCTTCGGATGCATGTCTCTTGCAGCTGCGGTTGCTGCATTGAGGCTCATTGCTGTCGATTCCAGTAATTACCATTTTTTTGCTGATTTGTAGCTTTTATTATTTAGTCGAGGGCAGTTTTTACGTCCCTCGCTCCATTTTTTGAAATTGGAAAGTTCAGTTTCTTTCAAGTGTAGTCGAATTCATATTGCATGAACTTGCATCTTTAATGTAAATATCATTATATTAAAGGAGAAGCCATCTGCTAGCTGAAGAACAATATGTGTTGTAGTTGTAGTTTTTTCTTTTCTTCCCTTACCATAATTTCGGATTATTGGACGACGAAGAAGGGCTCAATGATTCTCACATCTTAAGCTTCTTCGTCGTCCAGTAGGCCGAATTGACCGTGAAATTCTCATTCTTTGTAAATCTCCAAAAGATACTATATAATCTCTTGATCACTATATTCAAGAAACGTATCGAGCTGAACAAGACGGAGGGAGTACTGTAATAATAAAAATACGGACACTCAAAATTAACTTGTAAGGAATAAAAGAGTGACGGTAGCAGCAGCTTAACATGTTCGGCATCGCAAAGGCGGCGGCGGCGGCAGGGCTGTCGGAGTTACCGACCCTGGCGGTGGCGGAGACTGTGGCGCGTCCTGGCGATTCACTCTTGATGCGGCTGGCGGCGGCGGGCGCCGCACCGGACCTCTAAGCTTTCTGTGGTTTCTGGGCTCATCGACGCTAGGATGTTGAATTGAGAGAGCGAAATGGTGGTGCATTAGCAGCAACCCGATGAAGAATAATATTTTCATTTTCTTTTTCTTTTTTTTTGGGAGAAATTAATTAAGGATTCTATAAATGTCGATATTCGTTCTTGGATTGGATTGTGAGCGAGCTTATATGTATAAAAATTTATTAGGTGTGAGCGAAAAAGAGAGGAGTGAGAAAGTCAAACTATAAGCGTGTGAAAGATGGGATTTTGGAATTGGATTAGGTAGAATAAATTTTGGCATTTCGCGACGACTCTAATTTATATATGTCGAGTTGTAGAAAAATACTACCTCCATCCCATTACATTAGTCACATTTACCTTTTTGCACCTATTTCCACCGAAACCTAGTACGGGTTTTAAAATATAATTTTGACGTATTCATTTTTTCACGAGATACTATGAGTGTCATAGTATCCCGTGAAAAAATGAATACGTCAAAAATATATTTTAAAACCCGTACTAGGTTTCGGTGGAAAAACGTGCCGCAATAGTGAATGTGACTAATGTAATTGGATGAAGGTAGTAAAACACAATATTACAAATATATATGCGTATGACAGGATTGACAGCTGAGTGAGTCGGCGGAAATTCAATTTTATTTAGTATCATAGTACATTATAATTAATGCATTTTAGTATTTTATTTTTAAGTTAGTACTAGTTTGTATCCCGTCGAAATTCGACGGGGTATCACTTTATTGTATATTTATTAAAATAGTAGTATTTTGATAATTTGTCAAAATGATTCTCATTTTATTTCTAATTTATTGTAAAGTGTCTTAAATTGAAAATATAAATATATACTTTTGTTACAAAAATTTTACAATTATAGTTATCGATACATACTAAAAGAATTCTAAAAATTATTGGCTAATGAGTCACCTCAAAACCGATTTTGTGTCTAATATATTCTCAGGTGGTTTGAATTCAAAATATATCTTTTGTTACAAACATTTGACAATTATAGCTATCGATAATACTAAAAGAATTTCAAAAATATATTGGCTAACAGGCCACCTCAAAATCGAATATGAATCGTCTGTGGCTATGCATGCCGATTTAGCAAAAAAGTATTGGCCAACGGCCCGCCGCAAAATCAGATATAGTTGCTCGTGGCTAGGCGCACCTGCTGCATCCACCGATTTAAAACTCGAAGACGTCCTTGTCATGCGGGATAACCTTCTTGTCTTCGATCCATTTTTAGCAACAACTCGCTCACCACAAGCGAGTTATCCCGGCACACCACGTCTGTTGCTTGACGCAGCTCCCGCCAAGACTTTTGCATACGTGAGCACACCACGGCTCACACTTGGTTGTTTCATCGTCATGTCCTGCCCAGGCTCCACAGGGTCCACTTTCGGCATGTCATGACCCTCATCGTCTATGAATTCATTGTCTATATATAGAGGGCGACGCATGTTTTAAGACGATATTATATATTGATTATGAGCGGAATATGTCACCCACGTTAAAATGTGGTCTTAAATTTGAAGTGCAGTAGTAGTGCGAGTGGAATATATCGATATTATTTATTGATTATGAGTGAAATATGTGACCCACGTTAAAATGTGGTTTTAAATTTGAAGTGCAGTAGTAGTGCGAGTGGAATATGTTGAGTTGTGTGGGCCAGACAGAGCATATGATGTAAATAAGTGGGCGTAAAATGTTAAATGTTTAATGGCCTCCATTCTTATTTATCTAAAATCTACATATTTATACATATTAATTATTATTTATACATATTAATATATTAATTATTATAATCTATTTATATTATACATACCCGAAATATATTGTATCGTGTTGACCCGAGCCTCCTCAACCACTGATTCATCAACCATAGCCATTCAACTTCTCCCCACGTTAGCCTTCCGCTTCGGGCAGTCCCGTATCTGGTGGTCTCCATCACATATGAATCACCCGCAAAGCTTGTCCCGCCAGCGAAGCATGACTCGCCGCACCACCAGCGCTGGGTCGTTAAAAACCGTCTTGTTCCAAGGAAGAGCCACATGCCTTCAAGTCCATCAACTCCTCGGCAGCGGCTAGCGCAGACGGCAGATCCTTGACACCCGTAAGCGTTTTATCTCAATTTAGGCCAAATGCTGCAATACATGAAGGTATTTTAAAATCTTTTTGGCCAACGGACCACCTCAAAATCGAAATAGTATTGGAGCCAAAAAAAAATTCAAAAACTTTTTGGCCAACGGACCACCTCAATACTGAAATAGTGTTAGGGCAAAAAATATTTTTTACTAAAAATCAGTCTATCCTGATCAACCCGAACTAAAAAATAGTATTATGATAATTTGTTAGAAAATATATTTTACAAAGTCGCGTTAAATTTTATTAGAAAATAATTTAATGCGGTGTACTCCATTATCGAGTAGTTGTACTCTATTTATACGTATTAATAAAAAAAATTAAATCATTGAAGGAAATCTCTATTATGGAATTTTTCATGGCCAATGGGCCACTTCAAAATCAATATAGTATTAGGGTCAAAATATTTTAACAAAAAAAAAAAAAAAAAGTTTAGCCAATCTGAATTGAAAATAGCTCACGAAGCTCATTTAGTGTCAAATTATTGTCAATTGTTTTAAATTAAAAAAAAAGTTGTTACAAAAATTTGACAATTAAAACTATCTATACATACTAAAAGAATTTAGAAAATTTATTGGCCAATGGTGTAGGTCCCGATAAGTATATATTGGTGTATGGGGGGGGGGGAAATACACTAATTTGCCAACAGTTTTGACTTTACAAAACAGTTTTGATCTAACTGAGTCGTCACTCAAGTTTATCAGTGCAGCTCGGTTTATCCAGCTCAGTCAGTAAACTGGTGAGCTTGCTAAACCGAACAGTGTGCGGAAGTTTGGTGGACAGGTTGGCTACCTCTTAGAAAATTCTTTCTTTGGTCTGGATTTTTGTGCAGATTGATTATATCAATGAAGTGCAATGTAATGAAGGTTAGTTGAATATTGTAAGGTCGACTGTAAATAAAAGATAGAGAGAGAGAGATCGAGACAGTCGATTTAGCGTGGTTCGGGAAACGTCCCTACATCCACGTCAGATACCGTCGTATCTAAAATTCCTTACTTCTCTCTTATTTATACTGGATGAGTACCAGCCTCAACCTTCGTCAATCTTTAGACTTGAGCCGAGCACGAGTTCTGGGTCGTGACCCTTACAACCTTTCATACATTCTTACAACCTTTCAACTAAACTAACAGATTCTTCTTTACTTGGACGAATATGTAGTAAGCTTGTGGAGAGTATTCTGTGAGGTTTCAGAATCTGAAATCTTGAAGGTCTCAACACTTGGGAAATGGCTTGGATTCGAGTGTTGAGTTTGGCTTTGAAGCCTAAAGATTTCTGGATAGATTTGGCTTTGAAACTCTGGTTTCCTCTCTCTATTTTTCTCTCTTCCCCATCTATTTTTCCCTTCCTCCGATTCTGGGATAGCTTGAAGTATTTATATGACTCCAATTTGAATTAGAGCCGTTGGAGTTGCAGAGGTGTCAGAACCGTACTGCTAACTGGACTTCTAGCCGTTGAGGTTTGCTGTACAGCTTGAACCATCGAGGTTGGCAAGGCACAACTTAGGTCGGACTGGGAAGGTTGACCTTTTGTACCTCAAGCTGTCTTTGTTTTCTGTGGTCTTCAAGCTTGATCTTTGTATTAGAATCTTCATCTTGAGAAGCTGTTGACTAATAACAGCTTGACTCACAGCAGCTTGACTAAGCATATTGGCTTCAGCAGGTTGGCCTATACAGGTTCCTCAGTATACAGGTTCCTCAGCATGCAGGTTCCTCTCAGGAGGTTGGCCTCAGCAGACAGGTTCCACAACATGCAGGTTCCTCTCAGGAGGTTGGCCTCAGCATGCAGGTTCCACAGCATGCAGGTTGGCCTCAGCAGGCAGGTTCCACAACATGCAGGTTGGCATCCGCAGCTTGGCCTATGCAGGTTACACGAGCAGATTGACTAAGAAACAGGTTGACAGATTGATCTAACTAGGTACAAGGTTGCACTACCAACCTTGATCTTTACATGGAGCAACCTGTCCGAGTTAAGCTTGACTGATCCAAACACAGAGATCAGTCTGTTCCTATCAATCCTATAACTAAGTCCTGTAATTAAGTGTGGTTTCTAATAACATCATCAAAACTAAACTAAACAGGGTTCCCAACAAATGGGCCACCTCAAAATTAATTTTGTGTTTAATAATTAAAAATATATTTTTGGTTACAAAAATTTGCCAATTGTTGTTATCGATAAAAGAAAATCAAAATCTTTTGGGCGGACCACCTCAAAATTGAAATGGTATTAGACAGCCCGAGACAAAATATTTACTTTTTTTTCTATTTTGGGAAGAGTAGCAAAAACACCCTCAACATTGAAACATTTTTCTGATCATAGTTTGATCGGTTGAATCATTTAATAAATAAATTAATAAAAGTAATAAAATATCTATTGTATATTTATAAATATAAAAAATTCATGATTTATATAGTATAGGTTCATAAAAATTTCATGATTTATATAGTATAGGTTCATAAAAAAAATATACATATTCATATTATATACTCCCTCCGTCCCATTAGAATTGGCCTGTTTGATTATTATATACCACTTATTTGAATAAACAATAGGTCAATTCTAATGGGACGGAGGAAGTATATTTATACTCAAAACATACATTTATAATTTTATAAAATGATCATAATGTAGTTGATAATGATTCAAAACTGGTTGAATAATGGATATATATATTGTAAGACTTAAATAAGTATTATTTAGTGATGTGGTGTAGTGGTACAAAACATAGCCTATCATGTGAGAGATCAATAGTTCGAATCCTCCAATTCTCGTAATTAAATTTTAAAATTTTATGTATAATATAAATAGATTATAATAATAATTAATATATTAATATATATAAATAATAATTAATATGTATAAATATATAGATTTTAGATAAATAAGAATGAAGACCGTAGGAGATGCCATGTAGGTTCGTGGAACGCATTATATATATATATATATATATATATATATATATATATATATATATTTCAAGATACGTGTTTATGGAATTTTTCATATATGGATGGTAATAAGAGATTGATGAAATCTTAATTATTTGAATTTATTATATTAAATAATGATTTAATATGTATAAAAATTCAAAATTTAGATAAATAGGGAACGGAGGCCGTAGGAGGCGCCACGTAAGCGCTTAGATCGCTCTCATGCTCGGAATCCGCATCGAAATGTATAATATATTGATTTTCGTTGTCATGGATATGATTTACGTAATTTATTTATTCAGTTAGTAGTAATTATTTTGTTTCCAGTCAACTATTATCGCACGTAGACTTAAATTAGTCAAATTTACGCGCAAGATTTTCGCAAACAGCAAGTGATAGTCAACATCATGATAAAACAACTACCCGCTTCATTATACCATTATATATATATATATAAACTTTGTCCATGTCCCAAAATCCCTAATAACAATTGCTAGTAAAATAATACATATATAATGAAAGTCCAAATTAACTAAACTAGATATATGATACTCCCTCCGTCCAGTTTATAATAAGCTATGTGAAAGTGGGCATAAGGTTTTAGGAGAGGATAATTAAAATAATAAAATAATTATTTTAATTATAATTAATTATTTAATTTAATTTTTAATAATTTCTTTATAAATTCAGATTTATCATTTATGAAAAAAAAACAAAAAAAATAAATTTAGAGCCTAATTAAGTAACTAATTGAGTCGTTATCTTTCTATATTAGGAATTAGATCAAGATGAACTGGACATCCCAAAATAAAAATTAACTCATTATAAGCTGGACGGAAGGAGTATTTACTTATTACGAATAAAGTTATACAATTATGCATAAGAAAAATATCATTGATTGTATCCCTAAGAAAATCATTACTAGTACTCATTCCGTTCCATTCAAATTAAGTAGATTTTGTTTAAGAAGTGTCACATTTGATTTGATTTATATATCTAAAAAGTGAAAAGAATCAAAGCTTTATTAATTTAATTAAACCAATTTAATAGTCTAATTATACTACTCATTTATCAATGGGACGGAGGGTTCCATACTAAAATATAATTTGAATTGCAAAATCTTAAGTTAATTATAACTTAATTGTTTGTTTTCTTTTTATGATTTTGATATCAAATTAAAGCCTTAATCAGTAATCAATATGTTTTTATGATGCTCTACGCTTGAAAAAACGACTTACCTACGCGAAACTGAAAATCAATTAAAGTATATACTCCCTCCGTCCCCTAATAAAAGTCCTCACTCATTAGATGAGATGAGACTTTTATTAGGGGACGGAGGGAGTATATTGAGTATCACGCTATCACATATATCGACCCAAACTAATTAAATAATAAACTGATAAAATGAAAAACAACTAAATTAATTGATCAGTGCATTGATGAATATATAGCATTACAAACTTTGACGCACTCAACCAATTCTTTCATAATAAATTAACTCACTAGAAACTGGCACACCAAGAAACAAGTCATGCATGGCATAACAGAATTAATTAGCTCAACATTTTAGGCATCGCAGCGGCGGTGGCGGTGGCAGGGCTGTCCGAGCTACCGGCCGTGGCGGAGGCGGAGGCTGTGGCGCATCCTCGCGATAATCTCTGGATGCGGCTGGCGGCGGCGGGGAAGGCAGCGGACCTCTAAGCCTTCTGCCATTTCTGGGCTCGTCGACGCTAGGATCTTGAATTGAGGGAGTGAAACAGTGGTGCATTAGCAGCAATCCGATTAAGAAGACGATTTTCATTTTCTTTTTTGAAATATTAAGGTTGATATTATTGCAGATAATCAATTATTGGGTTGAAGAGCGAGCTTATATATACAGCTTACATAATAAATATTATGAGTGTGTGTGAGGATGAAAATGAGAGGAGTGAGAAAGTCAAAGTGTGAAAGATGGGATTTTGGGATTCTATAGAAAGAAAATTTTAGTACGGTTGGCATTTTGCGAGCTAGGACTCTACCTACAAATGATTTCTTCTGTAATTTTTGTTTGTTTTTAATATTATTTATAGTTTTTTTTTAGGCGGATGTTATATTCAGTGCACACTAGGTAAGCTCTCACCATGTATAGTAGCTTGCAAGTCACACGAATAGGATAAACCATACTTTAAAGAACATGTGTGATGAGTTCAGATTCATAAAAACATTAGTAAAATTTGAAATCGTGACGTTTAAGTTTCTTCTATATATTCATGCTTCTTAAATTTGTGTCATCATATCTTATGCATGTATCCCCTCACAAAAAGTTAGATTCTCTATCCCCAAAATAGTATTACAAAATTTAATTTCTATTAGTTTTATTTATTTAAATAAATTTATTTTGTAATGATTTTGTTCAATTTTATGATTATTTTTAAGGTTTCACTCATCCCAATTACGGTTTATAATTGTTTTTATATTTAATTTCACTTTTATTAATATGTTAGAGTTCAAAAATTAAAAAATAAAGTATATAATTTTAAAAAATTCCATTTTTTTCTTATAAATATATATTATGATTTACTAAATTATAGTGTTTTTATTTTTATAAAAAACAATATAAAACTATATAAGTTGCAGCTAACGTTATGTGATCATCAAACTTGAGGATTGAAATAACACATTTCTATTACTGTCGCAGAGGATATTGACAAGATTGGATATATATATATATATATATATATATATATATATAGAGAGAGAGAGAGAGAGAGAGAGAGAAATGATATGTTACTCCCCTTCGTCGTTTCTTCGATCTGACATTATTTTGTTCGATTTTTTTGATTGTTTTACATTCTAGTATCATAGAAATTAATATATAAATCATTAAATCTACGAAATAAATAAAAATCAAAGCTCGATTTGTCATACTACTCATTTTTCGATGTTAGAAGGAAAAAAGGACAAATTGAGCTGTGATTTTTATTTATTTTGTAGATTTAATCATTTTTATATATTAATTTCTATGATACTAGAATATAAAACAATCGAAAAAATCAAACAAATAATGTCAAAGCGAAGAAACAACGAAAGTGCCCACGAAAATGTCTACCATTGGGGGAGTAGCATATCATTTCTCTCTCTATATATATACTCCCTCCGTCCCCCAATAAGTGTCTCAACCCCTTAAATTTTTTGTCCCCAAATAAGTGTCCCATTACATATTTCTAGATGAAAATTAGCTTAAACTACCAAATATGCCCCCATAATTATTACACATTTCTTACTTTTTCAGTTTTCTATGCAATGATTAAGGGTAAACTAAGTAATTTCACATGGTCTATTGGTTTATGTGAAATAATAACTTGGACACTTATTAAGGGACGGAGGGAATATATTTTTTGAAATATTTATTTCCGAGACGAGCATGTTAATTAGGATGCAATCATTGGTTTTTCCATCTCATGCGTGGGATGAGCCCTTGTCGTCAGGGGTGGAGCCAAGTAGAGTTAAGGGTTGGCTTAAGCCCTCCCCAAAGAATTTTGTTTACTCTATAAAAAATTATTTAATCATTTTCATTTGGTACGAATTGTAGTAGCTAGAAAAGACCACGTTACAAAATCAAATCTTAAGAAAAATATTTTTCAAATTATCGAACTCGAAATTTAAAGTAGGCCATCAATTTTCTTGACTGCGCTTGTCCTTTGTCGAGGGTCTTCTCAACATTTCTTGTTGGTGCTCTTAATAATATACTCCCTCCGTCCCGCTCGATATGGCTTGTTTCGCTCTCACGAAACAAGCCATATCGAGCGGGACGGAGGGAGTATCTTTAAGAAAGAAAAAAAAATCGAAACAAACCAAATAAGCAACCGATCAAATGGAAAACAATTACATTGAACAGTACATTGATGAATTGAATTACAAACTTTTGACACACTCAACCAATTCTAACATAATACTATAAATTAACTCACTAGAAACTGGCACACCAACTAAAAACTCACGGTATAACATAATGAAGCTTAACATCTTGGGCATCCGCCGCGGCGAGGCTGCGGCAGGGCTGTCGTCGGAGCTACCGGACCCGGCGGCGGAGACTGCGGCGCGTCCTGGCGATACGCTCTCGATGCGGCTGGCGGCGGCGGGGACGGCGGCAGACGTCTAAGCCTTCTGTGGTTTCTGGGCTCGTCGACGCTAGGATCTTGAATTGAGAGACTGAAACAATGGTGCGTTAGCAGCAATCCGATGAAGAAGACCGTTTTCATTTTTTTTTTTTTTTTTTTTTTGAGAAATTAAGGAATCAGATAATTTTTATTGGGTTGAGAACGAGCTTATATGTACAGTATTAATATCAGTGCATGTGAGGATGAGAACTGAGAAGAGTGAGAAAGTCAACGCATGAATGAGATGGGATTTTGGGATTAGGTGAAAGAAAATTGTGGGAGTATGGTTGGCATTTTGCGTTGAGTTTAGCTACAAATGATTTCTTCCCTAACTAATTAATACTCCCTCCATCCACCCCAACAAGATTACAGTTGGATTTTTGGATTTTTAGAGATGTGTAGAATCTATTCTTTTATATTATAATTCTGAATATTCTCCCTCATTTGTTGCTCGATTTATGACTTTATTTTGGGTAGGAGGTCAAACAAGTGCATACCTTTAATATGAGTGAAGTTGCTTTTTTAACGAGATTTCAGTACAAAACTTCGATATTAGTCAAAAGCTCTAATACCATGCTAGAATTCTATTTCATCTAAAAGCTCAAACTATTAGAAAGGTGTGTAATTTATTGTTTTATATTATAATTGCGAATAATAATGGACTTTTGGTGGTGTATATAATTTAAAAAAAAAAGAGATTATGGTCGAAAAAAAATTATATTATAAAATGTTGGTTTCTTTGTAAATAATGAAAAGATGTGTATAAAGTCTATTGATATGTCTAGAGTAATGGACTAAAACAGAAACACCGCACTCTTTGTAAATAGATGAAAATGTTACAAACATCGCAATTTTCGTAGATGAATGGAATATATATCAAGTTGAAAAAGAAAAAAAAAACACAAGACTACAAATATGCGTACGACAGCAGTGTCGGTGGAAATTCAATTTTATTTATGTTCATGCATTATGATTAATATTGCATGTTATTTAATTTATTGTTGAGTTCGTAATTTCGATGTTATAGACATGAATCACATTATATTATGTTGTTTTGTTGGCTACAAATGTTACGTATAATATTACGTTTTCGCCGTCAACTATTATCGTATATATATTGCAAAACAAGTGTATATAGTATTCTATTGAATATCATGATTAAACGACTACGTACCCATTTCATTTAGCTAGTATATACATATAAATAATACTAGTGTGCTACTAATATAGGTGGCATAGTTTGTAAGCATCATTTACATTGATTATACTATTTCATATCCATGGAATGAATTCGCTGTGTTTTTTTAATCGCATGTGGCTGACTTTCAATTTTGAATTTGTCTTTATCCTTTTTATTTTTTTCGTTTCAGCACTTTAATTTAAGTGCACAGGTTTCAATTTTTTTTATTTATTGTAAAGCCTAATTGAGAAAAGGATAAGAGATTAAATAAGCATTATAAGTTAGAAACTTAACTATGCATCTTAACGCAATTTTTTTCTCGTCTATAAAAATACTTGCTCAATATTTTATTAAAACTCGTGTCATTAATAATATTGCACAATACTCTTTGATGGACTAACGAAATATTACTTTTCTTAATCACATTTGGTTTCTAATTCTTCAAAATAAATTCACGAATTATATGAATATCAAAGTTCAATTTGTTTTTTTCCTTTAACTTTAAAATGTTAATAAAATTATAATTTGGGAGTTTAACGATCTCTTGACTATTTTCTAATGTGTTAGAATCAAAGGCAAAATTCTTACAAAATATAGTGCTAACGTGAATTAACTAAACTTGAGTGATGCTAAAAAAATGTATTCACGGAATGTAACTACGCAAAATGAGAAGAATTATCATTAATTTCTTTTCTATAATTAATTTATTGGGAAAGGCATCTTAAATTCTTCGCTTCTTCCATCTTTCTTCTTTATTTTTTTTAATTATTATTATTATTTTAAATTTTCCCTTTTTCTCCTCTATTGGGCTTCAACACCAGATGATATCTTCTATTCCAAAAGTTATGTTCCAATAATGTCCAAAAACTTAATTTCTACTAATTTTATATTATTTTTTATAAAAATAAAAATACTAATGTATAATTTAGTAAATCATAATAGACATTTATAAGAAAAAATTGGATTTTTTTTAAAATTATATACTTTATTTTTGAATTTATTAACTTTAATATACTAATAAAAGTGAAATTAAATGTAAAAAAATAATTATAAACCCTAATTGGGATGGGTGAACCCTTGAAAATAATGATAAAATTAAACAAAATTATTATAAAATAAATTTATTGAAAAAAAATGAATAAAAAATAATAGAAATTAGGTTTTGGGACACCATTTACGGGATAGAGGATTCCAAGCCCTTCAACACAACCATAAAATAAAAATCCCAATAATACTTCATAAAGATACAAGACACAAACAAACTACACATGAATTGATGATCATAAAAGAATTAACCATTTTCCACTTCTCCTCGTCAATTAATTAAAGAACAACGAATAAATATAAATCATCATTTTATTCATTAAAAAAAAAAAGAGGATCAACTAACACCTCCAAATTGTAATCGGTGAATATGAGAACTTCATGCTACGGATGAGATGCATAATTAAATACCCAGAGCAATTAACATAGAAACGTACGGTTATATATGCTTGGAGACACACTCACATTTATACGAATTACTTTTATTCCAAAAACAAAAACAAAGTACAACCGATGGTTCTAGAAGCTTAACAAGTTCGGCATGGAGTTTCTGACGGCGGAGATGGTGGCGTGCCCTGGCGGCGCGACGTGGAGGGGTCTGGCGACGGTGGCAACCGCACCCATAATCTAAGCCGCCGTCTATCGTTTCTGGGTCTCTTCACGTAAGGATTCTGCATTGAGATTGCGAAAGCCAAGTGATTTTGCATTAACAAGAATCCGATGAAGAAGAAGACGCATAATGCAGGGAATGAGAGTTTCATTTTTTTTGGAGCCTAGCTATATCAATATATTATTACCACTATATGATTAAATTTGCCATTCTAATTAAGCGATCTTATATACTAATGTATGTACAGTACTATATATATTTGACTCGGTGAAAATGGCCAATGAGAGTTAAGTTGTCAAAAGTAAGTGATATATAATGACAAATGGGAGGCTGTATATATGGGATTAGGTTAGGTAAGAAGAAAATATGGGGAGTGCAGTGGAGTAGTGCTGTATTATTGCGTTGATTCTAGCTAGGGTCTTCATCTTTATTTATGGGTCAAGTTGCTGTAAAAGGTTTAAAAATAATAATAATAACCGAATATTTAGGATAAAAGTCGAATTTTTCTAACTTAAAAAAAAAAAAAGAAAAAAAAGAAAGAAAGAAGGGATTTCGCTTCGCTCAACCGAAAAGCATAGCCCGACAGGCGACAAGGTTGGCCCACTTTTTTTTATTTATAATCTTTTTATGTTTTTTTGAAACAGTGGCTCGAAACTGTTGATTGTTTGACATTATTAATTAAACTCTTTCCAAAATATTTAAAAAAAGAAAAAAAAGAAAAAAAGAAACTTTGGACTTTGGAGGGGAGTTGTTTGGGCTAGATCCAAAAGTTATAAGCCCATATTCCATTACGAAATTGTCAAATTTTACTTGAAATACAATTTGTCCATTTTCAAGTTAAAAAATATAGAGGCATGCCCATAATCTAGATTCTAGATACCATTTAATCTAGATTCTAAAATTGCCTAAAATTAACTTACCTCTAATTGTATGTTTATGGATGGAGGGGGAGCAAGCATGCGGCGGCGTTAAGCGTTCAGCGACAACAGGTTGAGTCGCGACTTTTAGGGTTTCGCCTTGATTCTTCGCTTGAAATGGTTGTAGTTAGGGACATTGTAGAGTCAAGCTAGGGTCGATGGCGGTCGGAGGCGAGCGAGCACGCGAGCGAGAGAGAAGTAAAAGTTCGATCAAAATGTGAAAAAAAAAAAAAAAAAAAAAAAAAAAAAAAAAAAGTGAAAAATGAAGCAATGGTTTTAACTTCGGGTGATTCAAAATTCAACTTTTTAACCTTAGGGATATTTTTGACCAAAAATACAAAAAATGACTAAAATTTAACTTTGTTATGTATGTAGATAAAATTTAGAGGCAAAATGCAAACTAGCCACTTATCTTAGTGAAAGATAAATACTAGCCACCAACTTAAAAAGATATAAATTCTAGCCACTTTTAGCCTTTTTAGACAAAACTGCCCTTATAATTATATTTCCAGTTTTCGTTTTTATTAATTATTACTTATTTTTTCTGAAACATCTAAAAACAACAAAATTGGCAAAAAAAAAACCATTCAACCAAAACAAAGAAGAACGCAATCAAGTTGCCCCGCCGTCTACGACCGTACGCTGCCGTCCATTGGAAAATCGAGCCGCCTCAGTTCGTCCTCATGGAGCCGCCGATCGAGTCACCGTCGTTGCTAAACGAGCCACCATCGCCGCCATTCACTGTGTTGGGTGAGTCACCATTCGATGTGCCCAATCGAACGAGCCATTCTCGTTGTCGGCCGCCATATTAGAGCCCAACTCCCCCGCGAGCTAAGAACATCGTTCGATCCCGATCAAGCCTATAGGACTCGATCAAGCCCAAGCAACTCGATCAAAGTGTTCAACTGAAACTATGCGCGATCAGGACTCGATCGAGCATCATTAGGTTTGAATGTGGTTGATCGCACCCGTCTAGTCCGATCGAGCGCCACTTGTTCGAATGGGGGTAGAATTCACGTCAGATAGCCACTGTAGATCTATCGCGACAAAGTCCGAGCCGTGGTCCAGATTTGTCATGCCATGTTCAACGGTTTGAGCCCATGGCGCAGGCGAGGCCGGCGGTGGACGTAGCCATAAATTGCACTGAGAGAGAGCATAATTGAAAGAAAAAATGGCAGAGAACAGAACGAGGAAAATAGTGGGTAAAGGGGAGAGAGGGAGTGGGGGTGGGGGTGGGGTGGCCGGTGGCTGTTGACAGTAGAGTAGGGTTTTTAGTATGAATTAATTTTAACTTAATCGTTTATTTCATTTACGGACTATTTGTTTTTCTATTTTATTTTGATTTATCTATTTAATTATTCATTAAGGGTATATTTGTCTGTTTACATGGAAATTTGCTAGAATTTATATATTTTTATATTTGTGGCTAAAATTTAATTTTTGTTAAGTTAAATGATTATTTTTGACCATTACCACGAAAATTTATTCCACACTATCTTAAATGACTATTATTATACATTAACGACTTCCTATATATCATGGGAATGTGTCTTGTAATAAAGCCATCATATCCTAGTGAAAAGTGTCCTCCTTAGGTAACAATTGACTTCGAATTCCTTTGGAACACATAGAAGCAATCTACACAATAATTGTACAGCTGCATTTACTCCTTACATAAATTAAATTTGATAGCGTAAACATTTGAGAATCTAAATAAATTAATATGAATGTTATTTAACTAAAATGAATGGTATAAATTTCTTGGAACGATCAAAAATATGGGATCGTGTGAGATGCGATCTCCACACCTTTTAGTAGGTACAAGGAAGCACTTAAAAAAAAATACGTGTTAACTACTACAAAATGCAAATGTTGCTTCCAAAATTTAAGGAATGTCTCAAGGCTTTTTGTTTAGATGCTTTAGGTATATTCAAAACTGCACATGTATATGAAAACCTTTTCCACCTTTTCAAGTCAAGATTTCTGCCGATTCAAAGGGGAAAATAATTTAGTAGAATTAGTATTTACAGTCCAGCAATAGTAATTTTTGATGAAAACAAAAGGATGGAAAATTTTATCTCTAATGTGGTCTTCTTTCGTTTTATCTTATGTTCTAATGTGGAAGAAAATGAAAAATATTATCATTTCAAATGGTGAAAAATATGGGTAGATATCCCTAAATACATTACCTTTTGTCAAATTCTAGTTCTGCACATGAGCTTTAAAATTTGTATATAAGCACACAACATTTCGATTGTGTCTGATTTTGTACAAGAAGTCAAATTTTCTCCATTTCGTATTGATTTGGAAGCCGGATTTGTTGAACTGTAAGTGAGATTCTAATTTCTTCACACATATGAATGACACGTTTTTCATGTCATCGGGCGATATAGTGCCACCTGGACAAATCTGGCTTCCATGTCAATATGAAATTGAGGGAAAATTGGCATCGTGTACAAAACGAGACGCAATCGAAAGGTTGTGTTTATATGCAGATTTTAAAGCTCTGGCGTAAAACAAGAATTTGACCGAAATCTGTTGGATTTAAGGGTAATTATCTCAAAATATTATCATGTTTAGAGAGAAAAGATGGGAAAATGGCTGCCTAGGAAAAAAAAAATCGTTAAAGTAAAAAGCATCCTTTACAATATAATGGTGATGTTTGTTGTTGCACGTTGATCGATCGTCGATTTTAGAGTGTTTTAGTGATGGTGAGATTTTTAGAAGACTGGGAACACAAGGATTTACGTGGTTCGATCTTTTGGGTCGATCTACATCCACGGAGGAGAAAGAGTGTGTGTATATTCAAGTATCTTTTTCAAATAGTACAGTCCCGACCCCCCCCCCCCCCCCTCTTACAAAATGGCTCTTATTTATAGATAGTTTCGGTCAAGGGTGGTTGAGAGATCATGGATGTTGCTGCTCTCGCACGTCCGCCTGTGCAGTGGTTGAGAAATCATGGATGTTGCTGCTCTTTGTTGACTTTGTGTTATTGGGCCTCCCTTTGGATGGGCCGAGCTGGTCTGGGCCATTGTGCCTATCCTATCACACGTGTTTTTGCAAAAAAAATTAACATTAAGGGTGCGTTCTATTTAATAAATAAATAAATAAAAAACTATATATATATATATATATATAGGGGTGGGTTCAGGTGTAAATAAATCCCCACATGAGAAATAGGAATGAATTCTATACATTGATCTGTATTTAAGTAGCGGACAAGATTATTCTGCAATATTACTTATAAGCATAAATTAATTAGTAAAAAGGGTAATATAGGTAGTTTATATTCACAATTAATTGGCGGTTTTGTGCGATAGCGAGATTCAAGGCTTGTAATCTGCAGAATGCTGGAGATACGAAGAGACGCACAATTCAAATTCAATGAATCTATGCTTTCAAGCATAATTGAAACCAAACTAAAACTACAAAACAGAGAAAAAGAACGGTGCTTCAATACCCTCATTTCAGAGGTATGTTTTGATGCTTAAATCTTCTAAAATCAATACTATTGTTAATTGATACGTAAAAAGGCATTATTTATTCAATATAATTGTTCTTTTTTTATACAAGCTACTAAAGTAATTGCCTTCTTAATGGTAGTTTATGATTTTGGGGGAAGAATTGTTCAAATGGATCCTTCAATAAAGCAATCAACTGATGCAGTATCAGGTTATAAATTGATTTTTACTTCTCGATTCTGCATTTTCGTATGTGATTGTGCTTAAATATGTTGTGATATATGCCTAGTTGCTTGTTTGTGAATTCATGAAATACGATATGTTACGTGTCAAAATTTGCTTGATATGGTATAAATTTTTGCTTTGGCATTATTACGTATTAGAGTTTTTTGGGGTTAGATGAAGTGTTATCTCTGTTATGGAGTTTGGTTTATGTGCAAATAAATTCTCGTGTGAGAAATTTGAATTATGCTTAAATCTATACAAAATCATGCTTAAAGCTCTACAAAATTATGCTTATGGTAAATTTTGTGCTTATAAGCACAAAAATAAGCCATAAGCACAATTATGTACCATAAGTATAATTTTGTATAGCTTTAAGCATGATTTTGTATAGATTTAAGCATAATTCAAATTTCTCACACGAGAATTTATTTGCATGCGAACCCTTACCCTCTATTATGTGCCCATGTGCACATTGAAGGCATATAATTTTTTCATGCTTATGCTTATTATTAGAGTGATTTATGCTTTTTGATATCCATAATTATGCTTAATTAGCAATATTTTACATCCGAACTTAACATAGGTATAGGTGAAACCTTGAACCATTGACAGAGAATCAGTTTTAAGCATACATTTAATGACATTATCAGAAAAGTAATTATATTTGGATCATTAGAAATCATGTAATAAAGGATCAGAAAGCATGGAATCATAATGTATTAAGAATACGTTACATGATCTCATAGTAAACATGATTTACAGGTTTTGATATTTATGCTTATGCTTAAATATGAAATAGTTTACATCCCAACTAACTAGAGCTAGATTTGAAACACTTAACCATGGATGAAGAATTTCAGCATGAGTAACATGGCATTATGAAAAGATAATTAGCTTTGTATCATTAGAAAGCATGGAATAAAGGATTAGTAAGCATTATTTCAAGTTGGAATAAATGTTATAGTTTGTTTCTCATGCCACTTAATAGGTACCAAGATGAAGAGAAGGGATTTAGTGGTTGATGATGATGATGATTTCGTGACATGTCCTCCGAGTAAGCGAACAAGTATTGTGAAGTTCCAATCCAGATCAGGTGAAAGTTCTACATTGGCAGGGAATAAGCCAAGAAAAGAGGCTTTAAAAGCAAAAAAAATAAAAGATGCAGGATCTGTTGTTGTGGAAAAAAATTATGAAAGATTAATTTATAGGGCTTCTCCCCAAGTTCTAGTTTTAGCTGTAGAAAAATTGAATGAAGCTCAGAAAAAAGATGTTGTGGATATGGGATTTGGAAGCATTTTGTTATTGACAGTGAAAAATGTTCCCACAAAACTTGCTTTTTGGGTTTTGGATAATTTTAATGCAAGAAGCTGTGACATAGGGTTGAAAGATAGTAAAAAGTTACACATCACTTCTGATAATGTTTATCGGGTTTTTGGATTTCCTAGAGGTGATAAGAAAGTGGAGAGAAAGGAAAATATTGAACAAGTTGATTCATATCATAGATGGATGGAGCATTTTGGTGAGAAGAAGTATGGGGTGACGACCCGAGATGTGTTAGCCGAGATAACTCGTGAAGGTGGTGAAGGCGCATCTGGAGAATTGTTTAGGAGGAATTTTATGATTTTAGTGAACAGTTGTTTGATTGAAAGTAACTCCACGGGTTATGTTAAGCCGCAAATAATGGATTGTTTGGAAGATGTTACATCATTACACAATTGGGATTGGTGTTCTTATGTCATTGATCGCCTTGTTCATCATAAAGGCACTTGGGAGAAGAATAAAAATAATGCTTTTTGTGGTCCTATCCTATTCTTGACGGTATGTGTCGTTTCATATGATCTCCAAATAAATTTATATTTTTTAACAGTATGTAATTACATGTTTCTTTTGTGTGTGTGTGTGTGCAGGCATTATATTTGGATAGAGTGGAATTCAATGGTAAAAAGCTTTATTTTGCATATCCTACCATCAAGTACTGCACATCTGATGATTTGAAAAGGAGGCAGATAGATGAGATTAGAGATGGTGGTTTTGGAGATGGTTACCCAGCGGAACCACTTGATGTGCCGTGCGAAATACTGCTGCCTGCAACCATAAATCATTCAAGTGTCAACAACAAAGACAATTCAGAGGATGATTTGTTGAATTTTGCTGAAAAATTCATGGGCAAAGTGAAGGATGTTGGTAGCATGATGACAGAGTTGATGAGCATGATTGAAGGTGCATCGGAACAAATTGTAAAAAGTGAGATTTACCCACAAGTGATAAATGCTGCAATGAAGCTTCTTGTATTTGACCCAAATATAGCATCTTCATCTACAAGTCCAAGGCAATCACAGTTCTGGAACTCGGAGAACCAACATGAATTCTGGAGACAAGCCGACAAATCAGCAATCTTGGTGGAAATTGAGAAAGCTATTGAGAAACGTAAAGCTTTTCTGAAGGTGTTTAATGATGTTCCGAGTTTCAGTTTAGGACTCACACAAGACCTCAGAGAAGAAGGTCATGATTGTAGAAACAATGGATTTGAACCAACTGGCATGATAACATTAAGCTGTGGAAATACAAGTTTGAGGAGTGTAAATTCAAATCTTGGAGATGCTTTCCTGGTAAATTGTCTTACAATTTTTTTTATGTTTATTTACTTTTGTAACAATTTCATGAATCTGTAAATCTAATGATATTGTTATGGTAAAATGCTATTACACAAGATGCTTAATTTGATTTTATTAATAATATATGTGTCCTAATTAAGTTTCCTACTTCTTACACGATTTCAGGTAGAAAATGCCCACAAATTAAATGTGTCACCGAATGATATTTGTGAGAAGGGACGTCTGGTGAGTAATAGTATTTGTTTTAGTAAACAAATATAAGAATTGTTTTCTTATTTATTTATGGAGAGTAATTTGAAGGAGATATGACATTAGAATTGTGTATAAGAATAAGTTAAAATTCTGGGGTGCTGTGCCAAAATAAATATTCGATCTGGAATCATCTTTTAAGCATGATACTTTTCACTGAATGATATTTCGTTTATCCAATTAATGTGTATTTGTGTGGTATGTTTTTTTTATCATTATGTTATGAAATTTTAGGCAGTCAAGTTCGGAAAAGATATTGATAATGTAAATTTGCATCCAATTAGCAAGGGGAAGGAAAAGGTAACAAGTACTATATTCATTGATATCTTTAAGATCGAATAATTTTTTTATAAAGCACAACTCATCGGTATAATGCTCTATGTTAGGTTGTTGTTGATGGAGAAGATGTTGCTCTTACAGAAATTGGGGGATGTGTACAAGGAGCAAAGATTGTGAAGGTAACTACAATATAGTTTGAAACTAGTTTATCACATATGTTATCAATTATTGTAATATAAGCATATTAATTCATTGGAAAAAACATGGAACATACTGAAATATAAGCATGACTTGCACCAAGTTGAAGTTTGTGTTGTTTTGCCGGAATGTATAAATTTATACATGCAGGATAATGTTGAGAAATCAACATATCAAATTGTAACGAGAGGCAAGAGATATATAAAAAAGTCTATGCCACTGCTGTCCCCTTATCAAAAGAGGATAGTTGATTCGAGCGAGAAGATCAGCATGGATGATAGAGTTATTTGCTTTTGGGTGATGCACAACACTGATGTGAACGGGTAAGATAAACTACTCATTACATTTACTTATTCATAACTTTTATTACACGATATAGTGTAATGAGTCTAATGACTGTAATGCCTCTTTTGTGATTAGTGATGAGGTGTTGTACAGTAACGGTAATATAAAGCTGACGAGGAAGGATTTTTTGACACTCGGTCCTAATAAGTTTATAAGTAGGAGAATCATAGATGTGTGGAGCACGATAGCAAATAAAAAAGAGGAATACCGTGCTCCCAGCTCTCCATTGAGGTTCTTTGCAACAACAAACGTTTGTGTAAGTACCCTACTGAACTTTTTTTGTTTGAACCAAAATTCAACAAAAAACATAATGTTGTTTGTGCTTAAAGGGGTTTTTTTTTTTTTTTTTTTGCAAATAGCTGCACACTGTTGTTGATGCCCCTAGAGAAATGGAATTGGACGAGAGAATGTTGGATTTTCAGGATAACCTCAAATTAGAGCTTAATATGGTCCCACAAATTGATCTGAAGAAAATAGATTTGGTAATATATAAGAATTTTTATCCCTTCTTGTATATGTTTGTATAAATAATTTAATGTCTACTAACTATTGTGTCTTTGCTTGTAGTTTTTTTTCCCAATTCTGGAAGCTGAAAATTGCTATCTTATATGTGTGGATGTAAAAACCATCGCCGTTGACATTCTTGACCACACACAACTACAAGATGTGAAAGACAACCTTAAAAAATATGGATTAATCCCAGTTATTTTGGTAAGTATGTTAAATATGTTGATTTAGCTTATTAGTATAATATTTCAATATTACATTAGATGCACTATGATATACATTGCAGAAATCTTTCATAGTGGATTTTCTGAAAATTAATGGAGAAACAACAAGGTCAAAGAAGCTGAAAGATGCATTTATCTATGGTGAATCTATCTCATGGGCAGATGATCAAAATAAAATAGACTGTGGAGTATTTGCAATGAGGCATATGGAAACATACTTGGGTGAATCGAACTTCAATAAGGAGATGGGCTTCAAGAGAAATAGCAAGATGCAGACACGGTACATGCGGATTAAGTATTGTGCAGCTATAATAACCTCTGAAACAAACGATGTGGCGTCAGAAGATATAAAAGAAGCCAAGTCGTTTTATGCTCGTAACTGTTTGGAAGGACCAAAAGCTATTGATAAAGTACTACTAGGAAATTAGTTTTCTAGTTTGCTAACTTTGTTTTATGATGAATTAAGTGATTTCAGCTACCAACTGTTTTTTTGTGTTTCCGTATTGAATCTTAATTATTAGAAGTTTTCATTAATTTATGGAATTGAGCCTGGAATCATCTTTTTAGCATGATATTTTCGCTTAATTATTTTTTGTTTATCCAATTAATGTTTATTTTTCATAAATTATGTGTTGACATCAAAGATTACTTTTGTTTTCCATAAATTGAATGGTCTTCATTGGCTTTATTTTTTTCATTGAACCAAAAAGTTAAAAAGGTGTCCATTATGTTGTATAAAGCATAAAAGCAAACGTATTTAAGCATTATTGAACATGGTTATAAGCATAAATTTTAAATACATGGAAAGGGAAAAAATGATTAAAAATTAACCTAATAAAGGAATGTTTATTAATATATTCCACTAGTACTAGTATAATTGTTTCGTAAAGGAAAAATATCAGATTCATTCTATCTCATTTACTATATGTGTATTACTTATCATTAGTATGAATATGGCTTACAGTAACAATAATATATGCTTATAGTAAGCATTAATTATGCTTAGTACTACATATTTTCATGCTTAATTAAATATGATGTATGCTTCTTATAAGTACGGTATTAAGTATGATTAATGATACATATTTTCCTTCTTACTTAAATATGATTATCCAATCTGTTAGATATGAGCATAATTTATAATTAAAAAAAGCATGATTCATTATACTTGTGAAAAACAAGTCAAACGGATGTGAACATGCTCATTGCAGGATAGGAAATAATATTTGAAAAAACACTGAAACTGGTTTATGGAGCACAATAATATCTTGACACAACTAATTGAAATAATTGAAACTGTAATGACTGAAGATAAAACATAACATATATTCAACTCCCTATCTAATTAGGGCAGTTTCTTGAATCATGGCGTGCCATCTGACCACACTTTTTGCACGTACGTAATCGTTTGTTCATATTGCGAATTGCCTTGTCCCTTATTGATTCCAGCCTGTTTCCACTTCCTTTAGTCTTAACTGGGTCTGGCGGCAAGACTGAAACTTGATTCGGCAGAGAAGTTCCGTAGTAGTCTTCAAATATTTGTTCATTTGCATCAACTCCAATTGGAGCGTCGTCACCACGTAGCAATTCTTCTTTAAACCTTCTCAAGATTCCATGAAATGCATATATCTTGTTTTCTTTGCCTTTAACCAACCCAGCTATGCTGTTTACTTCCGAGTAAACATGATTCATCGATATCTGATTTCTATCCATCATTGCTGCAGCATACAATGCATCACCCCTAAAATCCTCATTTGATACCACAAATGCATTCTTTGACCACCGACGAAGAATGTATTGATCAGGGATATGTGTGAGATTCAAGTTTTGGAATACCGCAAACATATGAGAACAAATGAAACCATATATTCCAATTTTTTTGCAACTACAAACAACGGACTTATCCTCTGAATCATATATAACATCAAATCCGTGAATCGTATAGACAGATTTGTTCTGGTACACCGATATGTTTGAAATTGGAGAACGATGACAAGCTTTATCAATAGACATCTGAAGAGTCTCAAAAATGCTAGCGGTGAATACCGTTGCAGCATGTTTTTCAATAGGCAGTTTTGTCTCCATTTGGGGAAAGGTAGAAAGATCATCACTGCATAGCCTATCATGTGTGTGTCTCTGACTGTCCATTGCACTTTCAAAATGCATGAAAAACTCTACAAGATCATCATACTTGCTTAAGTAGTTCCCGAAGAAGCTGTTTGCACTTTCAGATATTGAAGTTGTTCTCAAGATTCCGCTCAATGGAAAATCTCTAAAATATGCAGGTATCCAAGTATGTCTAATCTCATACATAGAAGAAAACCATTTATTATTATTTAATCCAAAAGTGGTGATGAATTCAGACCATCTTTGCTCAAACTCTTCAGGTTCAATCATCGGAGACCACACATTATCATTCAGCTCATTCCTGAACACTTCATCATTTTTCAAATTTTTTGGAACCTTCTCCTTCACTTTTCTCATAATATGCCACATGCATAGACGATGCCTAGTCCCTGTAAAATATTATTATAATTTATATTAAGCAAAAAATATTATTTAAAAAAAAAACTAAGTATCATATGAGGTCATACTAACCAGGAAACATTTTTTCAATTGCAATCTTCATTGCTGGATCTTGATCGGTCATCAGCATTCGTGGAGCTCTTCCCATACACAATAAAAACTTATCAAATAGCCAAGAGTACGATTGTACATCTTCATTTGAGAGAAGGCCAGCACCAAATGTCACGGATTTACCATGATTATCCTTGCCGGTGAAAGGCGCGAAAATCATGTTATACCTACAAAAAGAAGTGAAATATAATCTACTAAATACAAATGCTGAAAATAATACTTTGAATGTAACTCGATAAATATAAAATAAACTGATTCCATACTTGTTCATCTCGTAGGTGGCATCAAAAGCAACTACATCGCCAAAAACGTGATAATTCCTTATGGAAATAGGATCTGCCCAGAATAATCGCTTCAACTTTTCATTCTCATCCACATGATAATCAAAAAAGAAAGCAGAACACAACTCTCGCCTGTTGAAAAGTTTGTCAAGCAGCATTTGTGCATCTTTTCCAATAGCAAATGCATGCAAATCACGAGAGAAGTTCTTAAAATCAGTGATATTGCATCCCACTCTTGAATAACCACCAACGGTCTCTTTGAAAAGTTTAAAAGATTTCATGGGCCCTATGTTAACTCTGGCACAATTCACAATATATTGTTTATGGCCAGAATCCAAATTTCGATTCATCTTCATGAAATGCTTGTAGGCATCAGGAACTAGGGTATGAGTGTGTTCTTCAGTGAACTTCATAACAACATATCCCACAGATGCTGTGTACTTTAGAACTATACGAGCCATACAATTAAATCTTCGAGAGACTCTACGCCTTTTTACTTTGGATTCACCTTCATTTTCATCTGAATCTGCATCTTCGACTTGTTTCTCTCCCTCGCGATTGCAAAGGATATACTTCCACACAACTGTCCCATCTCCAGCCTTTGTGGTAGTAGCTAAACGGATATCGAAACCACTTGCAACTGCGTAGTTCTTATAAAATTCAATACCATCATCAACACATGTAAATGATTGTCCAATATGCGGTTTCAGTTCCTCATCACATTGTGGCAAGTAAGTCTTCACACAATCATCTAAAGCAAAAAAACACGTAATGAAAATTAGATTACTGAGATCATTGTTATGTTATGCATGCTTAAATTCAATACTTTAATGCTTAAAATGCCACATATTTTTGCTTAATAGTTAACTTGTAGAACATTTTACATTCTGTAATCTACGAATCTTAAGTTTAATTCATATATGGAGAAATAATGAATACGATCTGGACGATGCATAAAATGAATTCTATATTATAAATAACAAAACAATCTTTACTTAAATCATTCATCTCGTTCTCAGTTCGAAAACGCTCCATTTCTGAAACTTTAGAATATTCTGAGTTCAAAAATGAAAATGCAGGGAGGAAAGATAGAATCTTACTTGAATCATTCGTCTCGTTCTCATTGCGAAAAAACTCCATTACCGAAGCTTGAGAATATTCAGAATTCAGAAATGAAAAACGCAAGGAGGAAAGAAAGAAAAATTAGCAGTCACGTATTTCATTCCCTTGATTAACGGGATATTAATTAACAAACTAAAAGTAATTATACATTATTGCCCTTATAGTGATAAAAATAGCGATATTTAATTCTTTAAATCTTATATTTAATGAATGATCTCAGCCGCAAATCTTATAGATTGGATGGTGAGGATTCATTCCTATTTCTCATATGGAGAATCATTCCTACATGATCCATCCTCTATATATATATATATATATTTCTATTTTCACTTGTTTCGTTATGATTGGTAATTTTCATCGTGCATGGGAGAATTTTTTTTCTTGGGTAGCTTTTTCTCACATTTTGACTCCAAATGGATGAACACACTCCAAATTTATGATAATATTTTCTCATCCATTGAGAGTGATTATATGTTCCATTCATTTTCATCTTAGAGAACATAAGATAAGAAAAATAAAGACCACGTTATGGGATAATATTTTATTATTATTATTATTATTTATTTTATTTTTTTATCATTTACTTAGTCTTTCATTTCTGTTAGGAAGGATGGTGTTGAAATCTCATTAATAAATAAAATCAGTTCTATAATATTACAATGTGAAATGATGTTGATGACTACTAGTACTAGGAGTATTTCCTAATATGATTTTAATATGACTTGATTACATTCATTCAAGTTTATAATAGGAGTAGTATTTAGTACTGAGCTAACAGAAAATGAGCCTAAAAGACTAGGCAATTAAATAGCAATGTTGCTGTTTAACGAACCTTCGTACAAATCAACTAAATTTAGTTAATATACATATAGTAATACTGTATTATAAATAAATGTACACATCGTGACAATTTACTATATTAGAGATGTTTTAACTGCTGCATAAATGGATGATTCAATTCATAATAGTGATATCTCGATGTGTTCAATGAACATTATCTAATTTTCATAAAAAAGAAGAAGTTATGAGTATCATGTAACTGACTTCATTGTATTATAATATATGCATGAAAATAAGAAAACTATGTTGATTGTTTTCAATGATTTGACATTAATATAAAGCTCTTCCAAAAATATAAAAAAAATTGCTTTCAAAAATAAAAAACATTTAAAAATTGGTTTGCCCGATTCAAGACCGGAAAAAAAATGTTATTGTAGAGGGATCGTTAATTTATCAAATTCTGTTTATCCGGGTTTTAGTGGACGTTTATTTAATCATGTTACATATCAAATCGTAAATATAAAAAATAAAACAAATCAAAACAAATGAAAATATAATTAAGTTACCTATTAGAAAATATCGGAAATTGTAGTATATATGTATAAATTAATAGATTTTACATTTCTCTATAAGTTCGAGTTTTTAGACGAGATAAATTTTTTAATGATATCAAAGTCTTTAGCTTCGAATTTTTTTTAGATGAGATGAAGGGATATTGAAAATTATAATAAAAATGAATAGATTTCACACTTTTCTGCAAGTATGAAAGGGTAATATATATTGGAGTATAATATAAATGAATGATTTCATACCTTTGTACGAGACTGCGAGTATTTATAGATGAGATTGAAAATTCTTTCAATAAAGTTATTTACAAAAAAGAAAAGGAAAAAAAAAGAGGATTAAAACGAGATGTATGCAGATTTTGTGGGAGAGCTTGTTACATAGAGAATGCATGAATGTGTCGTGTGGAAGACGTTCTCACTTCTTATTAATATTAATTAAATTCTACGCTTAGATAATTTAGTCTTTTACGGAACACATAGAAATACTTTAAACCTAAATTAAGAAATTATCCTTTTTAGTTTATACTCCCTCCGTTTTTATTTAAGTGTCCCACTTACTATTTTTGTTGTTTGCTTTTAAGTGTCACATTTTGAAATTTGATGACATAATAGCTACATTTTTCCAACTTTACCCATATAATTAATGTTATATATAAGGTGGTGTGTAGAAAAAGAGAATAATAAATGAGATTAAAATGTAAATTTACACATTTTCTTGGTATGTGTAATTTGTTGACCGGAACATTTAAAAAAAACAGAGGAAGTATATTCAATGATGGAATAAATTTCTAGGAAATGAAGGAATGAATTTTTCATTATTGCTAGAACTAGAAGTAGAGATACATGCTGAGCTACAAAACTACCATATCAATGAGAATCTCAATTTAATTATTATTGAGAAAATCACAATGCTTGCAAAATAGAGAGGATTGGTTCTCTTACCCACCGTAGGCATGCTTAATGCGTACACAGTTGAGGTGGCGATCATATATTTAATAAAAATTATTATAAATATATATTCTAAACGTAAACCTTACACACACACACACACACACAAAATCTAAGCGATACTTAAAAAACTAAATCCCAAATGAAAAAATTATTAACACGGCAATACTACATCAACATGTGCCCACGATGGGTAGGACAACATTTCTAGCGAAATTAAATGTAATTAATAATAGTGGGTAATTTAAATCCAACTTCCCATGGTCAAAATCTCTCATATATAAACATATATATTCACTTCTATTCTCTCCTAAAAATATTAGGAGATTGTGAGCATGAAGAACATATAATGTTGTTATTATTATTTTTACTTTATTTTAATATGAAAGAAGTTATTTATTCCAAGTAATTTTAACTTTCATTTTCCATATAGTTATCCAAGTGGACTTTTTGACGTGACAAGTTAGCTCTAATCTATCAAAAATGATGAAACGCAACATAGTTGATAAGACGTCTCTACTTTAAAATTGATGGTACAGATACTTTATTGTAATTTACCCATATACTCCATTTGTTAAAGTAAATATTTTTTCTCTTTATAGGGACTTGTCGGGCATTATACAAGTGTGAACATTAGAAGTATACAATATGGTACAATTATGGCAAGTGTGAACATTAGAAGTATACAATATTACAATACTACTTACTCCGTATATTAATTACTCCACATAAGGGAAGTCAAACCACCACTTTACTTTTCATACACACATGTACAACTCTAGGATTCCTCTCCAAATACGTTAAATAGGATCTTTGATCTTTTTTTTATTCATCGTAGGATCTTTGACATCTTAACCTAAGGATTTCCAATTTTGTACACTACCGTCTATAACTTTGTTTTGTTAGCACAATGCCATATTTAATGAATTACACCTTTTATCGGATTGTGTGAATTATATGTATATACTCTCTCAAATCTCACCTATATATATCAAGATTAATGAGACTGGGGAAATAATAAATACTAATAGCAAGAGGAATGCTCTAACGTCAACAATAAATATGTACACAACTAGCGTGACAATGATATATGCTCGTAATATAAAAAAAAAAAGTTACAATAAATATACAACTTAAAAACTACAGTAAATTCTACAATATTAAACAAAATGAAATGTTACGAACAAAAAAAATTAAAACATATTTTATAAAATTGTCAACGTAATAATATTGTAACGGTATAAATCACAAGAGTAATGTATAGAATCGTGTGCAATGCGATATGGAACAAATAGCAATCTCATATAAATCTTTGAAATTAAAGTAAATATTATACATATATCCAAATATGACAATTACTTAATACTAATATATATGGTACTGTATTTGTTTTTACAAGCCTGTAATGACACAATCTCGTTTCATATGAGTTAGATTAAAATATGTAGAGATGTGTTATTATAGTCCTATAAATTCAATTTGTCACAAATTTATCCCAAAGCCAAATAAGATTAATTTTCGTAACAAATTTGACCTTTAACTAAGTTTTTAGAGAGTCTAGTTAATAATTGGAGATAACAAACTTGCGTGTTTTTGCATTGATATTTTTCTTTTTGATTTTTTAATGATGTTTTAATTCACTTCAAATGCAAAATGATGCTTTGTTGCCGAATACTCACTTACAGACTAAAGTTGTCATAAAAATCAATTTAAAAGGCAAAATTTTCATATTAAATTATGTTTATGCTAAATATGTTACAAAGTGAATTTATAAGGTTGCAATTGTCTACTTTTCCATATTTTAATCCAGCTTTGATTGAAACAACGTTTGTTATCATCTCTAATTGTCAGCTAAACTTCTAGCACCGGCAATCACTTACTACTAAAAATGTCATAAATTTCAATTTATGGAGCTAAAATTTTTGTACTTCCTCTTTATTGGATGTACTTCATTTTATTATTTTAATAATCTTAAAATAAATTAATTCAAAAAATATTCAGATTGGACGGAGGGATATGTCACATCATGAACTTATGTGGCTAAGTAGTATTCTCTTTGTTTTTTCTGGAGTGACTCACTTATACTATCTCCATCCTCTTATATTATAGCTCTTTCCGTTTTGGTCCGTCCCACTATATTAGAGTTCTTCCTAAAAATTATAGCAACATATCCTCACATTCATTAGTTTCTGTGCAAGTCAAATACGCTCTAATATAAGGGGAATCAGGTAATATTCAATACGTGAGATTTAAAATATAAAAGTGAGTCACTTATAAAAAAAAAAAAAAAAAAAAAAAAAAAGAAGAGGGAGCATATTTTTCCAATAAAAATAAATTAGGGATATGTTTCTTCCTAAATCAGCTCAATCCTTTTAAATAAATAAATAAATAGGTAGTAACTGCAATTGCGTTTAACTTTTACCTCAACCTCAATCAATTAATTAAATTAGTTGATCTATCTTAGTTTTAACCCCAACCCAATCTCCTCTCTCTCTCTCTCTCTCTCTCTCTCTGCAAACAAATCTTCGTCGGTATTCCGCAAAGCTCTTTCACCCCACCCCTCACGCACATTCTCTCCCTCATATATCTACGACTATTTTCTGCTCCTTCCCTACTTCCTGCATACTCTGCATCACCATCTGTGTATCTCCCCCCTCAATTTTCTTCTCCATCGCAATCTTCAATTTTCATCTTCTTCTTTTTTCTTCATGATTTTTGTGTTGATATAGATCCGCTGAATGCCGCAAATGCTGCTCAGATCCCACCTTTTCTTCTCTCTCCATCAACCCTTTTTCAACCCTAATTGATCCCACCAAAATATCCGCCATAACCCCTCACTCCTCTTAATTATAGACTTCAATCGCTGATTTCCCCGTCAATTTTTTGATTGTTTTTTCCGCGAATTGATCCGATCAGAATATGTCGGGGATGAAATCTACGGGCCGGTTCTTCACGATCGGGCTGGTGACGTCGTGGTACTCGTCCAACATTGGGGTTTTGCTGTTGAACAAGTATTTGTTGAGCAATTATGGGTTCAAGTACCCGATTTTCCTCACCATGTGCCACATGACGGCGTGCGCCCTGCTCAGCTACATCGCCATTGCCTGGATGAAGATGGTGCCGATGCAGACCATAAGATCTAGGGTTCAGTTCATGAAGATCACCGCCCTCAGTTTTATTTTCTGTACCTCTGTCGTCAGCGGCAACATTTCCCTTAAGTACTTGCCCGTCAGCTTCAACCAGGCTATCGGCGCCACCACGCCCTTCTTCACCGCCGTCTTCGCTTACATGATGACTTTCAAGAGGGAGGCCTGGTTGACCTACGTCACTTTGATTCCCGTGGTCACCGGAGTCATCATCGCCAGTGGGGTATGATCACTTTTCTCTTATTTCTCTCTGTTTTTTCTTTTTTACTGTATAATTTATTTGCTTTAGGCCTTGTTCCTCTTGAAGTTCATCCTTTGATCGACTATTACTGAGATATTTTTTTCCGTGGGAGAATTAGAGGATCGTAAATTGTTTGTGGGGTTTATATATTAGAATAAGGGATTTGAATGCACTTTGAATGATGATGAGGAATATGAGATCTTAGTTCTAAGGATGCAATTATTCTTCTGTGCACAACTGTTGTAAGCTTGTTTTCAGTAAATCAAGCAGTTTGATTCAGGAAACTGAGTGATGGTATCTGAACTTGCTAAAATTTCTTTTCTGTTAGGGGGAGCCGAGTTTCCATTTGTTTGGTTTTCTCATGTGTGTCGGTGCAACCGCAGCAAGGGCACTGAAATCAGTGGTTCAGGGAATTTTGCTTTCTTCTGAAGGGTAAGCTTCCTATGCGTTTACCGGTACTTTAAAAAAGGGAAGTGCATTAGTGTCCTTTAATATGGATTTTGATTTTTTTTATTCTTTTGACTTTATTGAAGGGAAAAATTGAATTCTATGAACCTGCTGCTGTACATGGCTCCTATAGCTGTTGTATTACTACTTCCAGCTACACTTTTTATGGAGGAAAATGTTGTTGGTATTACATTAGCATTAGCTAGAGAAGACATCAAAATTATTTGGTTGCTGTTGTTCAACTCTGCGCTGGCATATTTTGTAAATTTGACCAATTTCCTGGTCACAAAACACACCAGTGCTCTAACTCTTCAGGTATTTTTGCTCCCTGTTCGGATCCTTTTTTTGATCTATTTCCATGGCATATCATTCTCGTTATCAATTCTTGGTTATGTTAAACTTTTGGTGAAAATTAGCAAACTTCTTTCTTTTATTTTGGATATCTAAAAGGCAGATGTTAAGATTGTACATTTACCTATCTGTGGGTTTTAGATCGTTTGGTCGATAAATAAGGGCATTTGATCCAGAAACTTTTTCCTGGTGAACTACTGTATTCTCATAAAAGTGTTTAACTAGCGTTACTGGTGCTCGGAATGCATATTTCATATTACCCAGCAGGTGTGGGAGGCTCATTCAGTGGTTTCTGTTAATGACAGAGCTTTTCTTTTTTCCTCCAAGTATTTTTAGACGTTTTATGTAGGATCATTTTGTGTTAGAAGCTGGATGGTGGGGTTGTATATAGTTAACATGAAGTCTACATTTCTGAGTGGGTATGAGGCAGAGTGTTTTCGTTCTCGGGGCTTTTAATTATAATAATTATCCTTAGCCCTTACAGCTCCTGATAGAGGAACAGGTCCACATATCGCTCCATCTTGTTGATAGCCTTGCTTCATATTCTTGTTATCTTGCTTATACCTCTTCCATTTCACATGCCACTATCATAGCTTGCTTGTATATTGTTTTATTTTCAAACCTGTCAATTTTCTGATCGTGGCCATACACAAGCTAAAGTCTCTAAATTCAAGATTATGAAACTGACTAGTCGTTTCTATTGTGAATGTGTGAATGATAGGTCCTTGGAAATGCAAAAGGGGCAGTAGCAGTGGTAGTCTCCATATTGATTTTCAAGAACCCAGTCTCTGTAACAGGGATGCTTGGATATTCCCTTACAGTTCTTGGTGTTATCCTCTATAGTGAAGCCAAGAAGCGTAGTAAATGAAAACACAACCTTCAAGAAAGAGTCAGATGTATTTTTGCCCGAGTTTGGCCCGGAGAAGACGACGTATTTTTGCCCCAAAGAGCGAAGTTGAGAGGCTTCGACATGTATCAGACCTGATTAGAGGAGTAGAACTGTAGAAGTTTGAATAAGTGACTCCAGTGTCGTAATTCTTCCCAATCTTGGCTTCTGAAAGTAAGATCACACTTTTACCTTTATTCTTTTGGGAAAGATTGGATCCATTTACATAGCCTGTGATTATAATTTTTTTTTTCAATATCAATTTAACTATAGACAAACACAGATTTGATCAATTTGTTGCCATCCTTCTTCAAGTAATATATGAAAGAGTATTAGCCACCTTTTGTTTTCTGGTATTCTGTCAAAGTTTCTGTGGGAGCTTATTCTCTTAGGGCTTGCTTGGTATGATGGAATGGAATGAGGTGGAGTGGAATGGAATGAAGGTAGAAATCATGTAGAAATTTATACATCATTTCTACCTCCATTCCATTCCACCTCATTCCATTCCATCATACCAAACACCACCTTAAAGTTCAACTTAGTTGTTTCTTTGTGTGGTTCTGAACTTCTGATACTAAACTGTAATTATAAAACTAAACAATAATATTAATTCTTAATTATGAAACTACTTCATCTTAATTAATCACTATTAACATGAAGAAGAAGAAGAAGAAGAAGAAGAAGAAGAAAAAAATCTAATTAAATGAACAGCACCATTTCACTTCTTTAACTGTGTGTGTTGTGTTTGTCTAAAAAAAAAAAGAGCGGATCAGACCATCATGCATGACCAAACAAAATCGAATTATTTCAAAATTAGTTTTGAATTCCAAATCGTCCAATGCAAAGTAATTGTTTCTCAAAGTAAATTCCATTCAGTTTGGTTTAAAACTGAATGGAAACAAGATTAATATTACTACATATTTTCTAGCAGAACATAATTTTAGTTACCAAATCGGACTGCACAAAATCAATAGGTTTGATACTGTCTCTGCAATTCCTAAACTCCAGTTGCTAACTCAACATAATTGCTAATTTGGTCGCTCTAAATATGTCAAATTTGAATTTGAAATTCGGTACAGACTGTTACATTACTAAAAATTTATTTGATTACATAATATTTACCTTTCTATATATAAAAAAAGTATGATACGATCCCACATTTGATCCACAAACAATTAACAATTGTGAATCGATACATAGAGAAATGATATGCTAGTCACCTCTCGGTGGACACCTTCGTGGGCACCTCGTCATTTTATCACGTTTGCATTATTTTTTTTTTATTTTTAATTTTATTATATATTCTAGTATCTTAGAAATTAATTTAGAAATCATAAAATCTAAAAAATCAATGTTCAATTTGTTATTTTTTATTTTTAACTTCAAAAAATGAGTAATAAAATAAATTGAGCTTTGATTTTTATGTATTTTTTAGATTTTATGATTTCTAAATTAATTTCTAAGATACTAGAATATATAATAAAATTAAAAATTAAAAAAAACAATAAAAATGTGATAAAATGATGAGGTGCCCTCGAAGGTACCCACCTGGAGATGACTAGCATATCATTTCTCTCGATACATAAGTTGGGTGTTAATAACTAGCACGCCATCAATATAACAATCCATTCTTATTTATTATCCAAAGCGTCACCTTTTAAAGTTTTAACTTTTAACTATTAATTTTTCAGATCGAGAAATAAATTAAAATTTTCAAATTTAATTTCTAGATCAAACATTCCATGCAGATTTTCGGAAGAAGAGATAAAATGGGCGGTTTGGGATTGTGATAACTCAAAAAGTCCGGGCCCGGATGGATTTGGTATGGAATTTTTTAAATATTCTTGGGATATTATTAAAGATGATTTGCTTAGATTTTTTGCAGAGTTTCACGTCCATGGCAAGTTGGTTCGGGGCAGCAACTCTTCTTTTGTTGCGCTCATTCCAAAGAAAGAGGGAGGGAGAAGTCTAAATCACTTTCGCCCGATCTCTCTCATCGGAAGTACCTATAAGATTCTTGCCAAGGTCTTGGCTCGAAGGATGAAGACGGTGCTTGGTAAAGTTATTGGGGAGGCTCAGTCGGCCTTCATCAAAGGTCGATACATTTTGGACGGGGTCGTGGTCTTGAATGAAGCAATTGAGGATGCAAAAAAATCAAAAAAGAAGCTTTTACTTTTCAAAGTCGATTTTGCCAAGGCGTATGACTCGATTAGTTGGGATTTCTTGCTGGAAATGTTGAGAAAACTAAATTTTCCAGCAAAATGGGTGGCATGGATGAAAGAATGCATCTCGTCAGCTACGGCGAACGTGCTTGTTAATGGCAGCCCATCCGGGGAATTCGAGCTCCAACGTGGACTTAGGCAAGGCGATCCCCTATCGCCTTTTTTGTTTCTCGTGGCAGCGGAAGGCCTAAATTTGTTGATTAAAAGGGCGGTGGCGAGGGAGATGCTGAAGGCTGCACAAATTGGGAGAAATAAAATTCTAATCTCGCATGTCCAATACGCCGACGATACCATGTTCATTGTGGAGGGGGAGAAAATAAATGCTAAGGCGATAGGGTGGATTTTGAAACTCTACGAGTTGGCGTCGGGGCTAGCGGTTAATTTCGATAAATGCTGGGCGTTCGGAGTGAATATGGGGAGGGAAGAGGTGGCAGAATTGGTGGACGGGATGGGATGCCGGGTTGGGGCCTTACCTGTCCCATACTTGGGGCTGAAGGTCGGTGGTAGATGGATGGGCGCGGAGGGATGGGGCGACGTGCTTGATAAGGTGAGGGGAAGGATTCGGTGGTGGGACAAAAAGCTCCTGTCGATGGGGGGTAGGATAACTGCCCTGAACTCGGTTATCTCTGCGATGCCTATCTACGGACTTTCGATGTTCCCTCTGCCCAAGAAAGTTGCTCAGAACTTGAAAAGAATTAAGTGTAATTTTCTGTGGGGTGGAAAAGAAGGGGCAAGGAAAATTGCGTGGATAAAATGGGATGACCTGTGTCGTTCTAAGAAGGAAGGAGGATTAGGCTTCAAAGACATGATTTCCTTTAATCGCGCTCTCCTCAGTAAGTGGGTGTGGCGCTTCTTGACGAGCGACGAAGGTCTTTGGAAAAGAATCATCATCTCACGTCACGGGTTCCCTTCGTGGGCTACCAGTGGGGCAGGGGGGCAGGTGAGCGGAGGGGAGGAAGTAGAACGGGTTGGTGGAGGAGGATCTCGGCCTTAACGGAAGGTGACGACGGGAAATGGTTTTGGGACAAGGTGGAAAGACGTTTGGGAGACGGTAAAGATACAGTCTTTTGGGACGGAAACTGGGTCGGGGGAGCATCGCTCAAATCCTGCTTTCCTCGATTGTTCCAACTCTGCAGCAAGCAAAATGCGATGGTGAACGAGATGGGAAAATGGGCGCAAGGAGAGTGGAGATGGAAGCTGGAATGGAGGCGAGCGCTGCGCGACTCGAAGAAGGCTGGGGTCGCGGAGCTGACGAAACTTATTCAGAATTTCCAGCCAAAGGAAGGAAGGGCGGATCGATGGGTGTGGGGTGGTACGGGCGACGGTGACTTCTCGGTCAAAATGGCCTACAAAGTGCTGGAAATTCATAGGAGGAGAGACGAGCAGGATGGAAGAAAAACGGAGTGGCCATTTCTCGTATGGAAATCCATTGCCCCTTTCAAAGCCCAAGTTATGGGGTGGCGGCTGTTGTGGAATAGATTACCGACGATCGACAACTTGAATAAAAGAATTGAGACCCCAATAGACGATCACACGTGCTGTTGCTGTCGGAAAAATGATGAATCAAGCTACCATCTTTTTATTGCTTGTACAGAGGTACATAAGTTATGGGATAAAATGAAACATTGGTGTGGTATTTATTGGGTGGCACCGGATACGATTGAAGAGCATTTCACTCAATTCAGTGAACTTCTTGGTGGAGGTAAGACGAGAGCAATCATGGGAGGTCTTTGGATATGCATTGTTTGGGTGTGGTGGAAATGGAGGAACGCGACAAGGTTCGATAATAAAGATTGGAATCTACGCAGAATCGAAGACGAAATTAAATGCCGTTTTTGGAATTGGTGCCTCGCTCGAGGAGAGGTGGAGGCGAATTGGGGCTTCGAGAAGTGGAGTAGTATTAAATTATGCGATCTTTGGTCAAATGATCTCTTGTAAATCTCGGTACTCCTTGTACCTCTTTTCTTCTTAAATAAAATTGCTACTTTTCCGATCAAAAAAAAAAAAAAAAAAAAAAAAAGATCAAACATTCCATGCTTGCAAGAATATGTAATAGAAACTTGATATTTATTTATTATATATATATATTTTGTGGATGTGTTTTCCAAATATTTCTGTTTGATTTGGATTCCTGCAAACAAGCAGTTAATCAGGCAAGAAAATGATGCAAAGGAAAACAGAAAAATCGTTAGGCAAGTGTGTATGAAGCTCGAATATCTCATTGAAATACAGTGATGGGAAATACAAACATCCCCCAAATTGTGTTAACAGCAGCAGTAATGCATTACACTCTCTCAGCTGAGGTAAATGTTACGCAGGAATCGAAATCAAACAGAAATATGTTGAAAACACACCCACAAATCCAGGCCAAGCTCATGCCCGTAGAAATAGATAGTGAAGAACTAAATAAATGTTGATTCAAGACTCGGGCGCAGCCACAGCAGTGGCGCGTTTGATCGATGCGGACTTGATCAAATGGTTGTAGCTCCCCTTTTCTTTAAAGAGCTGCGAAAAATGAGGTTTGCAGTATAGAATGCCATCCAGTGCAGCATAGTTTGACGGAGTTAGAGAGCATCCACCATGAGAGCACTTGAAGCACGATTTGTGATAACTCTGGCTTTCCACCGTAACCTGTAAGAATTGGTCCCATGCGTTAATCTATCCACTGTAGTGATTGAGGTAAGAATATACGAAAAAATGTGGGCATGTTTCTGTCAAATACTGAACCTAATCGGCATGTAGATGCTGAATTACAAATAAAAGGTCTTGGCTTTCGATACACAACATCTTATCAATTGCTGAAATGGCTCATAACATTTAGAGAGAGGCGACTTTTTAGAAGAAAATTGCAGAACAAAAGGTTCAAATTATTATATCGTCGCATTTCCTATTCTGATCAACTGCTAAATTTCTTGTATTATATCACCCATTCCATAGACTTTTTGGTGCACTCTTTCAGAACTTTAGCTAGAAATTCTAGTCTCGTGAACCACTGCAATATCTAATTAAGTCACGTGAGAGATAGGATGAGGATCCTTTTTCTCCTATATTGTATGAGCACGAACAAACAAACTATGGAAGGTAAGACACTGCATAAAAGTGTGGCATTAACTTCAGTCAGAATCTTAAAATCTAAGTTGATACATTGTTCTTCATGTGGATGTAGGGTCCAAAGATCAATGCAAATGAGATAGCCTATCACTAATATTTAGAAAGATCAAGTACAGTAGAGGAGATTTTGGGACAGACTTTATTCGTGTCTCCTAGGTCTTCCAATTTCAGGGCTAACGAATAGGCAGCTAATTGATCATTCTGGTATGCCGTTTATTCTAGAAAGTTACATGTTCAATCTGGTGCCATTTCACGATGTATAACTTTGATACTTGAAAAGGATCACAACAGAAGGAACAACGTTGTCCTCTTACTCTACTTGACTCAAAATTTACAATCACTCATTCTCAGTAAAAGTGGCGCATAGGGCACTGTGGATAAATTTTGGATTCAGTGGATGCAACATGGGTCATTCAAATCTTTCTGTTTATGTTTGTGTTCAGTTCCTTTTTTCTGTTACATACATAATTCAGCAAGCATCCAGCTTCACCTACTATTCTAAATCATTCTTATCGTCAACAACTACAGTTGTTCACAACCATCTATCAAAATCCACTTATGGCACTGTAAGTAGTTCACAGATGAAGTAATTGAACTTCATAGTGTCTATCGTCCTATTAGGCAAGGGATGAAAGTCAAAAGATATCTTGCACAAGTAATAAGCTAAAAGAGAGGATATGCATCTTCCATTTCTCAGGATAAATTCCAAAAAAGCGCAAAGTTATCACTCAGAGTTTTATCAGGAAAGAAAACCAGTTCAAGCACACAAAAGCGCAAGCGAATGCTAACACTCAGATTAGCATTAACAAAGAGTCAAATGCAAATGCAACAAGGAATTAATTATAATTTCTTAGGGCCTCAATATGCCAATCTGGAGTACAAGAATTAGCTGCATGAACTTTCAACTCAAGATTTTGCCTCAGATGTAACTATAAGTAGTAAGTGATGTTAACTGTTAAACCATACCTTCTCAAGTGGGTAGGCTGTTTTTCCACATGTTGCACATTTATCTTGCGTCCCAGAAAACATACCCGCAGCTTTGCTAGGTGATCTTGACTGGAATTTTGCAAGGAAGTGAATTTAGATCCAGAGGGCTTCTTAACAGCACAGTAACGGAAAAACAAGAAAAATAAAAAATATAAAAATGGAGTGCATATTGTGAAAAGTTTACCAGCTCGGCTGATAGCTTCTCAGCTGACTTTGCAGCTGCAGAAAATTAATTTGGCACTAATTAAACCGATCAAAAGTACAATCCTTAGATTAGATATGGAGGGATTGAAGCCATACGTGACTGAAAGTTCTTGCTGAAATTGCCAGACTCCTTAAAAAGTTGCTCATAGTGGGGCTTGCAATAGAGAACACCCTCCATTGACGAATAATTGCTCAGCTGAGAAAAGAAAGGGTGGTAAATGCACCAATATCAGTATAGGTTAAGAGCACCGTAACAAACACTAAGAAACCTTACAAGAACCAAAAAAAAAAAGAACCATCCTATACTCTTTTCCACAGCAGTTTCTTTGAATTAAAGATACCTGATCAAGGCCATCTAGACGTAATATTTTTCACATTTTTAGCTATTACCTTAAGATATTACATTAGAAAGCACTCAGTGACAGATTTCACACTTCAAAAGTCCCCATTTAGTCATTAGAACGTGTGAGGTTCTCCCCGTAACTAACGAAATATCTTGACTTGTTACTGGTTACTGGTTAGCCAATTAAGTCAAAAGTGTGTTATGCTATACACGTACAAAAATGATTTAGAACTTTTTATCATTTTGTAATTTTGAAAAGATGCAACAAGGAAAAAAAAGTTAAATGTATTTGTTGAGAGACATCATACAATCAATACTTAAAAATGAATCAAATGATAAGGCACAACTTATGATGGTTTTTTTTTTTTTTTGAATGAATTCTCCATGTGAAACAACTACACTATATGCAACAATTAGGTACACAGAGATCCAATATTTAATGAAGGTAAATTATACAGCAGATGGATTGTGAACCCAATAATGACCTAAATGCCATGATCTGTACTATACACCAAATTATGCACGCCGCCATACAATAAGTCGCTTACCATAGGCAGCAGAAAGTATCAAAATGTGCACGAAACTACAACCAAACTCATCCCACAAATCATATCACAATAAACAAAAAAATGTGTAAACACAATGCTGTCACATCACTGTTTGATAGTTTTGCTAGATCATCCAAATACAATCGATACATACGTATAGTAAAACATAATGACTAAACATTATCCTTCAATTACAAGGCAATCATGAAACATCAAAGTATCTCATCACTTGGGAAGGGGAATTAAACAAATGATGGCATGAAATGCAGAATATATAACCAGTACCAACAAAAGCAAGATCTTTATAGAAATTGTTCCAATACCAAGCCGCAATGAACAAATATTTGCAACTAAGGAGAAATCAAGCTCCTTGATCTGATCTCAGAAAACACATAAGAATGTGAGAGTGTGCGTATAGTGGAGAGAGAGAGAGAGGGAGCGAGAAAGTAAAGCAACCTTGAGGGTACCCTTGCAATGAGAACATCTGAAGCAAGATTTGTGATAGCTAATTCCATCAGCAGACAGCAATTCCACCGGATAAACAGTCTTCTCGCACGCCTTGCATTTCTGTTGAGTCCCAGTGAAAGACATTGTTCTATCTCTTTTCAACTAAACAGAAATCAGTAGATCTGGCTTGGAAATCGCAATAGTCAACTGCAAAAATCCCAAATCAAGCAGGCATGGCACAATCAAAACCGATATTCTTCCACTGCAACAACCGATCCAAAACTTGAAGCAGGAATTATTGAATTAAGATCAAAATGGAGTCTTTGAGTGAATGCAGGAGAACCCATTTGGTAAAAGAATACGTACCTCAAAAGAAAAGGCCCAACCAATCAAGGAGCTTGATCAAATTAAAGTCACAAAAAGTTCAAAAGTGTGGATAAGACCACCTCCCCACCTTGATGCCTATACGAGAGAGAGGAGAGAGAGAGAGAGAGAGAGAGAGAGGAGAGAGAGGGATGCAGCAACACGAGATGATGGAAGAATAATGATGAAAGAGGTGGTAAATATTTGCGCTGGAAACGCATTAGTGTCTACTTTGACTCCTGCAGAGGAAGATATTCCTCAACATCAAAGTAAAGGTTGTCTTTTCTTTATTTCTTTATTTTCGTTTTTTTTTTAGTTTATTAAAGTGAATAGTGAATACGGACAGTGAGATATTAGTATTAATTATCCTTATAAAGGAATATAATCATTGGTTAATTAATTTCCAAATGGGAATTAATAGCACTCTCTCTTCTATAATTCGGATCCACTAACTAGGCACTACCTCTAATTAAAAATCTTTTTAGGGATCTTTAGTTTATTTTTTAAAAGTCGTGTCTGTAAATTGGAATTGCTTTATTTTGAACTTATATTATCAAGAGTAAAAAAATATATATATACCCAATAATATATTATAATATCAAAATTAGCTGGAATATAAAAAATATAAAATTTACTCATCTTTTAGTATGACTGGACAATAATACCATTACTTTGAGCACATGGTCACTCTCTCCCCTTCCCTCTCTCCTAGCCCAGCCCAGCCCAGCTCAACCCGACCCGACCCGACACGGCCTGGCCTGAAAAATTTAATCCATTTTTTTTCTTTCTAAAATATGCAATTACGCAGTACGTTTATTTTTATTTAGTATTATTTACCCAGTAAGTGGTAAACGAATAATGTCTATTTGTAACTGCATTACGCAGTACGTTTATGTTCTTTAAGTACTGTTTACCGGTAAGTGGTATGGTATGTGGTAAATGGATAATATCAAATTGTAACTGATTGCGCAGCACGTTTATGTTCTTTTAGTACTGTTTATCAGGCGGGTCGGGCCGACGGGTTGGGGCAAAGCGGGCCGAACCGGGTGGGTCTGGCTGGGCTGGGCTGGACTGCTACTTTACTAACCCTAGAGGAGAGGGAAGGACATTTTTGTCCTCCAAAGCAAAAATTGGGTATTTTTTGTGTAAATTATATTCTAAAGCTAAAATTGATTTTACAAAGTCAAATTAGGCATAAAGATATATTATCTCTTATAAAAACACCACCGAATAATATTTTTCTTGAAGTTTAGTTTATTTTTTGTGCAAGGTGATATTCTGATACGCCTCGATCACAAGACGTATCGAGGATGAACTACTTCGAGCGAGTTCAGACTCCAAAGAAAAGAGAGATTCAAGAAGGAGAAACAAAACCCGTAGGTTTCCAGAACACAATTTTATTTTCGATAATTTCAGCAAAATAGGGTGCAACCTTATTATAGGTCTGACACTCACAAACAATACAATTAAAGTGGGCTTCTAGACTCAGACTCATATCCTAATTGGGCTTCAAATCTCAACCACAAAACACACTGCTACAACTAAAGACAATAATATAAAAAACTTACTAAATAAATATTTATTCTAAGCTAGTAGTACTAATATTTTCCTTTCTTTCTTAGTCGTATCATATTCTCGATTTTATCCTTAAATTATTGTTTTCGGTTTTTTTGGTGATAAGTACGGAGTATTTAGATATCGCTTAAACTTTGAAAACAAAGTCATAGAACATGAATTAGTGACCGAAATCTATATTTATATTTATATTATTATAAAAAAAAGTTTTGTTTACAAAATTTAGTTTGTCAATTATGTCCCTATTATATATTCAATTTTAAGGACAATATTATATATATATTATGTAGTAATAATTATCATATGTACATAGTTTTTATAGAAGTATTCAACTCGCCGTCCATCTAATGGGCTCGGATTTAGTTGGGGAGATTAATGTTCAATTAATCAAATTATTGCTTTCTTACTAATCAGCTCATCAGAGGCCCATCTAACTAACTTCTCTTTTTCAACATGTGATTATAAAATCAATCAAGCTTCTATTCATGCGAGCTGTCTCTAACTTATGCCACGGGTTTAACAATATATTTCCAGGGCGTCTAAGAAGTTTTTGAATCCAATCAAATTCAAATCAACCATTTACTATATATTCTAATAATTTCTCCCTTTTTATGGTGTCAAAAAATTCGTAACCGAAAAGATTTTAATACTGACTAATAAGTTGTAAGTCAAGAACAATGATAACATCAGACAATCAAGGTTAACACAATTCTTGATATGGTTTGGAGTGTACATGATGAAAATTGTCATTTGCACTAAAGCTTTGATGTTCCATTAGTGTAACTGTGTAAGGCCGAAGGAGAGGATTCATCTTTAAAGTTCATCATCCTTTTCCCTATTGGCATCATTGAAATCAAACTAGCATTGCCGATTACTGGCCTAGAAATTCAATATCGGAATGGTGGCACAAATAATTACAACGACGACGAACGTGTATTAAGCATTTTTTTTTTTTTGGGAAATATAGTATGATTTTATTTTTTTTGGAAGAAAACGTTAATCTCGGGGTAACTACTGATGTGAAGAGGTAAGATATAATATTATCAACGATTCAAAATTGACATAATAAATATTTAAAAAAAATATGTAAATTACCAAATTAACTTTCGCATTTCATTTAGGGAAAAATTATCTTTCAGTATTAAATCTACCCTTAAAAAAAAATAAAATAATAATAATAAAAAAGTACTCCGTACTAAAAATAAATAAAAGGTACAAACACTTTCATAAGAACAAGAAAGGAGCAGAGCAGTCTCCTATGGCGAATTCATCTTTTTCCGTTCTTCTGCAAAATCTCATTAGGTAAGCTCCCTTCGCTTATGTGAGCGGTTTTTGCCTCATAATCTTCTTGCTTTCTTCTAACTTTCCTTAAATTCGCAGATTATCAGAACCCCTAAAGGAATCACTCTCCAAAACCCATTACACTCCGCCGGAAACCTACGCCAATTTCTCCGTTAAGTCGGAGCTCCTCTCTCTCCTACCAGGACCAACAATCTCCGACGCCGACCTTCCTACAAAAGTTAAAGACTTCGCCTTGTGCTGCGCCGCCTTGGCTTCCGCGTCAAACTCCACCACCCAGCATTTGTCGTGGGTCCCAAACTCACTCTCAATCCGCGCCGCTTCCGCTTTCAAAGAATTTTCCGATGATTACTACGATGATAGTGCGCACGCCACGTATCGGATGAAAGTCGGTGAACTGGAGTTGGATTTCAGTGGTGTGGTAGAGAATGAGAAGAAGCTGCTGATCGAGCTCATGCCCGAGGTTTTGCCATTGCTGAAGGATACTATTAAGGAGAGCGCCATTGATGCCAAGGACGAGAGCGATGGAGTTTCTGCTGCCAGCGCGAGAGCTCCGGTGGCCTATGCTGTTTTGGCCGCCTATCAGCTTAGATGGATTGCTGAACAGGTCTTTGTCTCTGATTGCATTGCTGATATCTTGTGTTTTTGTGAAATTGAAGAAGAAGGAAGAGTATGAATTTGTGATATTTTGTTCTTGTGACAGATGAATGCTCCATATATGGGGAAGTTGTGCCCCTTCATTATACCATGTTCTTTGATGGCGCTTGATCACTGGTCTCCAGAAGTTAAAGTATGTTTTGTAGTAGATGATGGTTCCTTCTTAGTTTCTTCATATTGTTGCTTCCTAAATTCTTGGTTTGTGCTCATTGATGCTGTATTTGATTTTCGCATGATGTCAATTTTGGGGATAAGAAACATATACGAATTAGCAGTTGATTATAAAGTTCTCTTAGGCGGCTTTAGATTGACAGCTTTGAATCGGAGGACTTGAAATGAATGCTTATCTGCCTAACTTAGAGGGCATTTTGAATTTAGGATTTCAAATCTATTACTCAAATCCCTCAATCCACAAAAATATGTCTATAAATTTGTGCATGCAATTTCTCGTCTTGTTCGTGTGATATACTTCTGTCAACTGATTCTGAAAAATCAGTACACTGATTCAGGGACAAGGCATGATAAGCTTCACACATCTTGCGAAAACAGCAAATGCTGCAGAGATTGGTGGATATGCAGATGCAATTCTTGATGCTTGCTGCCAAAATATTGCTTCTGATGATGAGATATGGCACTATGCGGTGGAGATGTCGGTGCTTCTCATTGCTTTACTCCACAAGAATAATCCTCATAGTACTTGGTATTGATTTCATTTGGCTGTTTATGTCCCTCATTGTTTCTAGTTATTGGATTCTTCAGACTGTTCATAAGAAGACAAATTGATACTCCTTTAAACATAATTGTAAGAAGTTTGAAAGAAAACATTGAAAAAAGGAATACATGTTTGGAAATTTGGAAAGTTCACTTATTTGCCTTTCAGTTGTTAATCTTGAACTGCATTACATAATTTGAGGAATTTTTATATTCTCTCCGGTCATTGCTTTGTATGTGTACATGCTGTCAAACCAATTGGCACATACCTGCTGGCTTCTTGATCCCGACATCGCTATTTTATCCAGGTATGAGAAGCTGTTCGGAGAAATGCTAAACCATTTAGAAAGGCAACCAAGAAACAGGCAGCGGCGAGTTGCGTGGCTGACGCTCTGTGAGCCTTTGCTCGATGGTCTTGGTCTTGTACTACTAGCCCATTTCAGACGTCTTTTCCCTCTTTTCTTCAAGTGGCTGCATGCGGATGATGATGAAACTGTTTTATTGGTAAGACTATCTTTTAATGAAATTTTGCATGGTGAGACCGATTGTTACAATTTTGATGCATTTTCTATAAAGTGTCTTCAAGTTTTGCTTTTTGACTCAAGTCACTTAACTTGGACAGTTGGACTCTAAGTTCTATTAGCCTTATTATTATTTTATTAGTAACTTGATATGTATTATAAGTTACTCGGCGTGCTGTTAACTCAATTTATTAAAACTATTGCTGTTCCTCAAATAATACTTCAGGTTCTTGAACGGTTGATCACTGTCGTGAGACTTACATGGATAAGAAATTCTCCACTCATAGAAAGGTAATTTTTGAGCATCTGCATAGCAGCAATCTGAGACCATCTTAGATTTAGGATTGTTTACTAAAGAAAAGTGGGAAGTTCTTTGTCTTACAAAGAAAGTGATGAAACGGGATCCCCTAAACACGTGCACTGGATATTGTAGCTTGAATCAGGTGTTGTGCTATAAACGGTGTATTATTGTCTGCAAATATTAAAATTGTATCTTACAATATTGGAAAGGCGATGGATGGACCGCCTTTTTTTTAGGTAATAACATGATTAACATCAACGCTTCTCTATGTCCAAGCTGCACTATATACCTGAGAAAATCATCCCGATATGCATAAGAAATAAGCATGGGCATGCATCAAACCCTAACATGATTCCTTGGTCCCAAGACTCCCAACATGTGTTTAACTGCATTTGCAAGTCTGTACATTGCACAAGCTGACAAGATTTGGACACTCTGTTTGAGACAGTTCATGAAGTGTTCAACACATTCTAATGAAGCCCAGGTCTGGCTAGAGTTTTTGAATTTTAAGAAACAAACAGAGATTCATAAACCTAGTTGAATGACCATGTTTCTGCATTGAAATTTACATTCTATCTCTTCCAAAGATTTTTTTTTTCTTTTTAAATTCAGGCCTATTTTAACTTCAAAGCATAATTACTGACTGCAACCGTCTACTTTCAACTCATCAGTGGTAACCCCTTTCTCCCAGTAAACTGCTAGAAAATAGAGATTTGTTCCACTACTTTCGCTTTTCAATGAGCAAAACTGCTATAGTCTGCCAACTTATTTACTCTAGTTTCTTGAAAATATTAGATCTGTTTGAGACCTCAACCTCCCTTTAGATAATAGGAGCTTGGCTTGGGAACTATTAGTGGCCGTATGTGGTACTCTGGTTACAACTTGATAATGTTTGTTATTGGCTCTCAGGTTGGTTGACGAGCTCGTAACTCTACATAAGGATGCGGCATTGAAAGTAGCTCGTGAAGATATTAGATCACTCATTCTTCAGATTCTTAAGCTGATCCAAATGTGAGTTTGATGCCGTTTAAAGTGTGTATTGTTGGAGACCGTTTGCATGCAAAACTTATTTTCAGGTTTCTTATCACATTTCAGTCATAAATGAAATGATCTATATCTTTATCCTTGTGTAATTTTATAGGTCAAAAAGACCACAGTTCAACGCAACCTGGTTGAAGTACAAAGATGACCCAAACTTAACAGCTCTCATGCCATCCTTAAGCTAAAGAGATCCTCCACCGGTACTGATCGTGCCTTTTTGCTCCCTTTTGAAGTTCAATTAGGACATGTCCCCTTACCCTTTATAAACGTGCACTTACAATGGCATTATTTCAGGACCCTAACATTGAAAGTATTGACAACATGAAGGTATCATCATCAACTAGGGGTGTCATTCTCTTGTAACCTTTAGTCTTCAAACATGTAACCTTTAGTCTTCAAATTACAGCTTAGCATGTACCGCCACGAGATTTTGCATGAAGCGAAGCTGAATTACATTCGGTACATATTAGGATGACTGCTGCACCCTCGTTTGGCTATCGCTGTTTTGAGCAGATTTGCCAAGGTTTGATGCTACTAAGCTACTTCATCTATTTTAAAAAGGCCAAATTTTGGTGTAATCTGACCCTTTTGATTCAGCAGGCTTGCTGAAGATAAAAAATGGGCCTTCTTCTTGCATTTTATGGTCAGTATTTTTTTTGCACACCAAATTCTTCTTTGGTGACTTGACAGTGTATATGGGAAGAGAGAAGGATCAATTTATTTATTTATTTATTTTAATTTTTTAATATTGTGCAAGAATACAGTTACGTGTAGGTACAGAATTCAAATAGTTTTTGAGATTGGCATATTTGGAGCTTCTATTATGCTGTGCTTCTTCCCCCACATAAAACATTGTGTTAAAAGAATATATTTTCAACTCATTATAAGTATAACATAAGTCTTCTCGCAACACATTTTGGACTCTTCAAAAGGGATCACACAAAACATCGTGATTAATTGGTGTGAACTCACAGTTTCAAAAAATAAAATAAAAAAGATACATCGCATAAGTACTATTATATACATTTGTATAAACACAATCTTGATCCGGTATTTCTTCTGCTGCAGTTGCTTATTTCTGATTTTCACCATCACCTTCCATATTGTGCCTTAGAATGGGATATGGAAGTTTGAATATACGATCTACCAAACAAGGCCTAAGCGTATCCATTTGGCTGCTAATCACACCTTTGATTCGGAACCCCTCTCGTTGCAGCATATTCCTCCGTCTTGATATAAATTCTTCATAGTCTATCTGCATTTCATTATCCATTCTGTAGTGACAGAAAACCTCTGATGAAAACATAATTAAGACCAAGAAAAGAAATAGTTTAAAAAAAAAGAAAAAAGAAAAAAGAAGAAAGAAAAAAGAAAAAAGAGAAACAGAGATATTAGACAATATATCATCAATATACATCACAGCATGGACAGGATATGACTATCTTACACACACACACACACACACATACTGTATTATCAACATGAACAAAAATCAAATTGCACTAGCCTAGTGATGGATCAATTTTCTTATGATTACCGAACGAAAACTATTGCTAATCTAGCCCCTCTTGGACTATAAGACTAGGTCAAAATTGCATTTACAATGATAGAAGCTAATTAAATGTATTATAGGATATACAGACTGATTCTTTTTGCTGATCAATATACAACAAATATTGAACAAGTGAGCTGCGCATTGAAAGTAATCTACTGAAAACACCATTATAGTGGAGGCCAAAAAATCATCATTTCATTAAGATTCTACCAATGTATAAAAATGATCGGATGGAGTCATATAATAAATATTCTGTTAGACAAAATGCACTTCAGAAAATAATCAATTCACAAAATAGATCAAGTTGCAGAATATTGACAATATTTAGAAAACAAAATGACCTTGGAAGATTTCCCATAAGACGTTTAGCTACTTATCACGTAATTTCAAAACTCTGTTACCTCATGATAAGTGAAGACCAACCATGACATCCCAAGGATATAAGATACTCCGCAGTACTATTTCGCAGTTTCTCGGGTTTCCTTGATAGCAAAATCAATGGCCACCTGCCAGCCTGAAGTTTAAGGTACAACTTCGTGGCAAAAAAATGTCTCAAATATTTCGCATCTCTACTAATGTCATGCAAGACATCTTTGTTGATCCTGTATCACAAAGGGACAAGTAAATTAGTTGTTTTATCCTGCAATAATAGCTTACACAACACAGACTTCAAACTCACTATGCTATTTATTTCACCGGAGATGTATTTACTTGTAAAGGCCGTGTACTGCCCCTTAATGCATGATTTAGTTAATACCGCACCTCATGCAGTACCACCAAATAAACACAATTTAATAATTTAATGAACTAATGGTTACATTAACTAAATAGGCTCTAACAGCATGGTGAGACAGAATGAATTACCTGTATACAAACTGACTAGCATACAAAGTTTCTGAAGTCACGAAATCATCTGCATCCATTAATACAACATCTCGACCATCAGCTTGTGGTCTAATTCTGCTGAAGAACTCCTCAGCAATGGTAACTGATACATTCAAATCTTTCTTGTATTGGCCTTCCTTGACATACAATGTGTTAATATCACTGCAAATTTCGGGGAAGAGGTCTCCAGTTAAGCTGTTCAATTCTGCATGCCGAGCCAAACTCCGGCAATATTCATGACTTAGTGTATTTCTATGCATCTCAACAACTCCAGAATTCTGTCGCTGACACGATTTTAACATCACCGACAATGCTACCAATAATGAAAAGATTGATATCCCAACTGTAAGAATCCCAGATATAAAAATAGTAGCTGCAAAAGACGACATATAAATTCCTGCCTCAGTGGTGTAATGGCTTCCTGTTCTACTTCTACCTGTTTCTGTGACAATCCAAGGGTAAATTTTCAATTTTGGGACACACTACAAAAAGCTCAATTTAATAAACTTTTTAAGTAAGACCTTACTAAGCTCATCATGCTTGGAAATTTCCCTGATATGATTGGTCATAAAATAACTAAATATCACTACTAGAAAAGATGATAAAGATTTAATACCTGAACCATCTCCAGTTAACATACTTTGAGTGGAGAATTCTCTCTCCATTTCATGTCCATAAGCAGACATTCTTTGTGATTCCTCGCTTTCAAATTGTAGGTTAAGACTTAAGTGTAGTGCATCAAACGACAAATTTGTTCTCTCCTCGAGAACATGCAATCAACTGCATCAGATGTAAGAAGGAATGCATATTAACATCACATGCTCGATCTGAATTTTGACATCAAACTAACATATAGCATAGGTTACGCATGACAGAACTTGGAAGTCACTTCATAACAAACAACAAGCTTCATAAGTGATATCTCTTGGAAATTTCAGACCTTTCTCAAAAACTATTATGTTACCTCTTGATGTTAAAGCAGTAATCCATATTCACAATATTATGAAATAGGATGGTTGTAATTATGTAAAGTAGGTTCCAGCTAAAGTGGTGAATCCATTTTGGAACTGACATTGATTCATTCTCTCTTTTGAAGATTCTGCAAGTACCCATACCCAAGGAGAAAACTGTAATGCACCCCGTTGATATCTTAATCCCTATTTCCAGAATCACCATCAACATAAAAGGTTCTACCAAAAACATACGCGCGTGCGCACACACACATACCTCACGGCTAAAACTGGTAAATGATCACCAATACATTGAACTGACTCTACACAATTCGGAACGATTAAAATGATCTACCAATTTGCATAATAATGTGAATCAAATGCACTTTCTATTTATGTTTAACGAAAAATAAGACTCTCAGAGCAAATAATTAATATTCCAGGTACCGATCAAATCCACAGAAAGGAGAAGCTTCAAGAGGCGATGAGTTGAAATCAAAACATGTAGCAAAATCAAACAAGCGAGTATTCGAATTGACAGCCATGGGTATGTTATGTGTAACTGAATGGAAGATCAAATATAAATGCGAACAGAGGCGAAAAATGAAAGTGATGCAGAAAGAAATTGATGCATACCTGAAAGCGATATTGAAAGGGGGAGTTGGAAAGAGGTGGCAGTAACGAAAGAGAGAGAAAATTCGGCCCATTGCTCCTTTACTTGTTGAGATTGGACTCCTTCCTTCCATTATTGAGCATCTTTACTCCGATTGAGGTGGTGAAGTGAGAATTGAGAAATCACTGAGGGCTCTGTAATCAGTAATCCTCGGTTACAGCTAGTATTTTATGATTGTCTAAATTTCATCAAGATTTTCTACCGTCTCTCTAGGTAATTCTAGTTCTAGATAATTTGAAATTTGATCAACTAAGTAAAAGAAAAGGTAAAATATTACTACTCCATTTCATATAAAATGACACTTTTATTTTTCTGGCACGTTTTTCCACGCTTCTCGTTGATGGATTTTAATATGAATTTTTGAAGAATTCTTTCTTTTACGGGATACTACGACTGCCGTAGTATCCCGTAAAAGAAAGAATTCTTCAAAAATCTATCTTAAAACCCATCAACGAGAAGCGTGAAAAAACGTGCTAGAAAAACCACTATTGAAATGTGTCATTTTAAATAAAATGGAGGGAGTATGTATTAATATTGGGAATACAAATAAAAGAGATGCGACCTTCCAAAAAGAGGAAAAGAAAAGGAAATGGCGCAAAACCGGGTCTGTGACCAGTACAATGTCATAATCAATGTTCTAAAGACCATGTTATGATTCAGTTGGTTCAATTGTTTGAATCATGATGGTTGGTTGCATCTTTTATTAAATCCTCCCTATATTAGTACATAATTTTATTTTTTTTTAATACTGTTATTAAAGAATTTGCATTTCTTCTTTTTGGATGTTATATCCCAGCATAATCACTTTATGTTTAATCTGTATCAACTCTATTTTTTTAACATAATATCATTCACACCACCTAATATTTCATCAAAACCCGTGACTAACAATTTTTTTGTCAATAAAATAGGCTACGGAGGGAGTAAATATTAATAATTAAATGATTTAAATCCACAAAAAATATTAAGGTGTTCATAATTTCATGACTTCAAATAAAAAATTCATCAAAATTTGTACTTCGTAATATATAAGTAATTAAATCTGAAAATAAACAAATTAGACCTATAATTAATAAAAGTAGAAAAATAGTCGATAGGAGAAAAAAGAATCAAAGATTGAGAGTCTAATCATGTTTATACAATATCAAAATTTGAATAATTATAACAAAAAAAGTTACTTATAACAAGAGAAATGATATGCTACTCTCTCATTCGTGGACACCTTTGTGGGCACCTTTTGTTGTTTTTTCACTCCGACTTAATTTTTTTTAATATTTGTTGATGTTTTATATTCTAATATATTATAATTTAATTTAGAAACAATAAAATCTAAAAAATAAATAAAATCAAAGCTCAATTTATTTTATTACTCATTTTTTAAGTTAAAAAATAAAAAAGAACAAATTGAATTTTGATTTTTTAGATTTTATGGTTTCAAAATTAATTTATAATATATTAGAATATAAAGCAACAACAAAAATTAAAAAAATATATATCAAAATGAAAAAACGACGAAGGCACTTACAAAAGTGTCCACAAACGAGGGAGTAACATATCATTTCTCCTTATAACAATATAACTTGTTGGCGCTTTATTGAGATCTGAATAATTTTATCAGGATAAATATTATATAGATGGGCTAGCGTCACCACTTGTCATCAAAATACCCAATTGGCCAATTCTATTAATTATCAAGACTAAAAATTCTGAAAATAGAAATATAAAAAAATGGATCAAATTGGTGCATGCAAACAAAAGGGTGACGCTAATGCAGAAACCCAATCCCCTATATATCACTAATAAATATTTGAGCCACACATTTATCAACGATAGAAATCGAGCACAACCCCATGCGTCATGCATTCATGCATCATCAATCAACCACGTGGCGCGCCGTCGCTTACTGCTTGCTTATCCATTTGTACAACCCCAAGAATCAGTTAAGTGGCTGAAACTAATTCAAAGTCCAAAATTCGCAGAATAAAGAAAAGGAAAAGAAAGCTCAGAGCTTTTGCAGTTACTGAGCATTAATCATGGAGACTGGGTTGACATGTTGCGCCAAAGGCACCACTGTCCTTTCTAACGTTGCCTCCAACTCTCTCGCCCCGCCACGTGTCGTTTCTCCATTCTTCACCTCCTCCAAGGTTTCTTCTTAGCTATAGCTTATCATTAATTTGGTTACAATAATTTGTGTTTAATATATATGTATTAATTCAAGCTAGGCAATTGAACTGATTGCAGAGTTTGAAAACGAGCTCACTCTTTGGAGAATCCCTGCGAATTGCGCCGAGATCGTCGCTCAAGGTTTTGAGAGCGAAGAATTCTTCTGCCGTCACCAAGTGTGAGATTGGTGATAGTTTGGTGAGAATATTGCTAATTATATATGTACTCTCGTCATGTCTTATACTTAATTATTAAAATATTGTTGTGGATTAATTTAAATAATTAAATGAGTTATAATGTAGGAAGAATTTCTATCGAAATCAACCTCGGATAAGGCACTGATAACGCTTCTGATGAGCATGGGAGAAGCGTTGAGGACAATCGCCTTCAAAGTTAGAACCGCCTCTTGCGGAGGAACTGCTTGCATTAACTCCTTCGGCGACGAGCAGCTCGCCGTCGATATGCTCGCCGACAAGCTTCTCTTTGAGGTTTATTCCCTCTCATCTGTCTTATTTATCTTGTCACATTTTATTATTATAATAGACTCAACTTGAATAAAAAAAAAATAAACGAATTAGGCGTTGCGATATTCCCACGTGTGCAAATACGCTTGCTCAGAGGAGGTCCCGGAGCTCCAAGACATGGGAGGACCGGCAAATGGTAATACGTTTTTAATTTCATCATATTGTTAAAAAGTTTAGAAACTTTATTTAATTCATAGTGCTATTTTGGCAGTTAAAGTAGAAAATTAGCTGATGTTATTATATACACATATGATGAGGTGTTGAATGGAAAAGACGTTTCCCCTTCGACTAATAGATTAGAAAAGAAATGCAGGAGGGTTCAGCGTTGCATTTGATCCGCTGGATGGGTCCAGCATCGTGGACACGAACTTCACGGTGGGGACCATCTTCGGAGTATGGCCCGGGGACAAGCTGACTGGAGTGACAGGTGGCGACCAGGTAGCGGCCGCAATGGGGATATTCGGGCCCCGCACCACCTACGTTCTTGCACTCAAGGACGCTCCGGGCACCCACGAGTTCCTCCTCCTTGATGAAGGGAAATGGCAGCATGTGAAAGACACCACCTCCATCGGAGAAGGGAAGATGTTCTCCCCCGGCAACTTGAGAGCCACTACTGACAACCCTGAGTACGCTAAGGTATTTAAAATTCTGTGTAACATCTTTTATTGCATCAATAAATGATTGATACATATTCATAATATTTTCAAAACCATTCATAATTAAAATTTTCATAATAAATAATGATTGGTCTTATGAATATTATGGACACGTGACAATTATCGATTGAACCAATAGTAGATATGACAGAATTACTATAGAAGATCTGATTCGTGGTAATACTGACACGTGGCGCATTTTGATTGACTACCAGTTAATCGACTACTACGTGAGGGAGAAATACACGTTGCGGTACACCGGAGGAATGGTGCCGGATGTTAATCAGGTAGGCAACACATGCATATGTACCTTCAAAATGCAAATATTCGTGCAGTATAATACTCCATGTGACCTAACGAATTTGAGGCAATTCTTGAATATATATTGTAAAGTATAAAATAATGAAATGACTCAAGTTCTATTATTATTATTATTATTATTATTATTATTATTATTATTATTATTATTGTGCAGATAATTGTGAAGGAGAAGGGGATCTTCACAAACGTGATATCGCCGTCGGCGAAGGCGAAGCTGCGGTTGCTGTTCGAGGTGGCGCCGCTCGGGTTTCTGATCGAGAAGGCGGGCGGGTACAGCAGCGATGGGAAGCAGTCTGTGCTAGACAAGGTGATCCAGGTGCTGGATGAGAGGACTCAAGTGGCGTATGGCTCCAAGAACGAGATTATTCGGTTTGAGGAAATGATGTACGGATCTTCAAGGCTCAAGCTTGCTGAACCAGTCGCCGCTGCTTCGTGAGCTTAAAGTACAAGTTTCATTCTTGAGATTTTATTAGAATCTCTAATTTTATTATTGTGAGTTTCCCTTTTGAGGGTAATATATATTTTTTTTTGGGTGGAATCTGAGATTTTTGGAGAAATATATATAAATCATTCCATCTTCTCTAGACTTCATATGTGGCTTTTACATGCGTTTGTTCCTGGACAGACCTGGCAAAGTATCGGGTCCGGCCAAGCCCGGCCCGGACCGGCTTAACTCAGAAATTAAATATCAACCATATTTAAATCTTGTAAAAGTATATGGGGCAACCCTTAAAGTAGCCACTTTGATATAGCAAATTCAAATACTAGCCACTCTTACCAAATTACTCATGAATACACGAATACATGAATATCCGACTTATGTATTCGTGAAAATTAACCTTGAATACACGACTCATGTATTCATGTATTCATAAAAAGTGGCTATTATTTGTGTTTTTTATATGAGTGACTAGTATTTTAATTTGTTATATCAAAGTGGCTAAGTTTATGGATCAACCCAAAGTGTATCTCTCCCATATCTTAAGCATTGAAAAATAAAAATATGTGAGTAGTCATTTAATGCAAAAAATATTGAAATAACAACTTAAAAATAAGCATAGTACCTAAATTTTCACCAACTTCAAAACCATTCAACCAATTGCGAGCACAAATGACTGCTTGTACATTATCGGAAAGCAAGCAACTCCTATACTTGGTCAAGATACGACCTCCATACTAAATGTAGATTCCAAAGCAACTGTTGTAATTAAAATGCTTAGATTATCGGAAGCCATCCTAACAAGTTAAGGGAATCGATGAGCATTTGATTTTCGATATACTATGGCATCTATAGCATTCAAAACACCCGGAGGTTCATGATTTTCATCCAAATACATATCAAGTTCGGACATGCCATCATTTGAAGATTCTTGTAGATATTGCAGATCATATTTCTACATTCAAGTAAATACTCTCTCTGTCCCTTGTTAAATATCCTCTTTCATTATTTTTTATCTCAAATATATTCAACAACTGGGGCAATTAGCATGAGACGGTGGGAGTACAACATAAACAATATCAAAAGTTAATTAGAAACATAATATTAAAACATCAATATATTGCAAAAATCATACTTACATCTATATCAGGATGCATAGCCATAAATGATGAACAACTTGACATTGGACTTGTATATAATACAACTCCTCGTTCATACTCGACAAAGGGTTTGTACATAGCACCCTTCACAAGTTTCACATTCTCTTCATAATTATATGGATAAAGTTTTTTTTGTACATGAATCTCAAGTATCTCAACTTATCAAATTATGGTCAAGCACATCTTTTTCAAGGACTTCTATAATTTTATTTGAGATCGAATCAAAACACATCATAAACGAATAATATCAAAATAACCATAATAAAACTCTTTGGATTTTTAGTTTCTAACACACTCTAATCAATTTGCAATTGACTTTTAGACGTTGTTACTAAACGAGCAAATAACACGTGCATTGCACGTGAATACATTATTTTTTATACTTTGTGTTTTTATAAAAATATAACCAAGACAATATATTTTTTATATTTGGATATGCAATAAATTATTCCCTCTGTCCTGCCGAAAGAATTTTGTTTCTTTTCGCCACGGATTTTTAAGGAGTGAGTGCTTAATTTTTAATTTTTTAATTTTATATTTTTCCAGATTATATATAATCTCGAAATGAGTCTATGAGTATACTAGGAAACGGAATTCGATAACTAAACATTTTTAATTTCAACTAATTATCCCCTTATTTTGACTAAAGGTCCAAAAAGAAAAACAAAGCATTTTCGGTAGCACAGAGGGACTATTAATTGCTAAACATAAAAATAAAAAGATAAGTATATACCAGCCATATAATATACATAAAATGAGATCAAGTAAAAACTATAATCATCTATGTGTTGTTGTTTCGCTAAAAGAAAAAACTATGCTATTTTAATAAGTATAAATGTTTTGAATTGTAAATCTATATTCACATTAGATTTTTCTTGTTTCAATTAGATAGATGTCGAATTATTTTTATTTTGCTTTGAAGATAAGATTGTCATATCATCATCATCACTAAGAATATAATGCAATCTATTAAAAATATTTGTTCATTATTCTTCTTTATCTTTCCTTGCGCTTCATCATGTTGTGACTCTATATTTGATTTTTTTTGTCTCCGCTTGATTTGTTTGGTGGGTGTTTTCTGATCTTTTATTGTCTTAATAGATTTATTTTATTTGCCTTCTTTTGGTTTATTACCTTTTTCTTTGAACTTTTCTTTATTTTTCCTTCATTTTCATCTTTTATATGGTTGTGTTGCATCTTTTGGATTGCCTCGGCTATGAGTGTCAAGACTCCTTTATCATCATTTTTTATTAACTTGGTTCTGGTCCAAAGAGTATCTCAATTGAATTTTGTGAATTTAGCCTTTTGTAGTATACAAATATTTTCATCTTTAAATATACTCTCTTTTGAATATACATGTGAGGTATAAAATAATGAAGTGAGGGATGGTGGAGTATATATTTGGTAAGATTAGATATATTTAGCTTAACTAAGAATTAATAAAAACTAACTTAATATATTGATGATATATACTTGTCCACCGACTCTTGCAACTTCATTAAACATTGTCCCCTTGTATAACATTAAGTGATATTCTATACCTGTAAATATAACTGTAACTGTCACGCCCCAATTCCCGAGGGAAGGCGCACACGCCAAGAGCGTGACTAGGGGTTAGATTAAAGGCGTGGGGATAGAAAGGGAGAAACGATTCATCACAATAATCGAATGATGCTCCCGAAAATTTGGCCAGCATCTTCTTAGCAAGGGGAATAAGCCAGAATAAACAACGGCAAATAACCGAACAAAACATACATTGATAAACTAGGATCGCTCAAGGTTTGATACCTCAACGAATCACAAAAGATCATCATTCACAATAGATAAAGGTAACGAGTTCAAGTTTCTCGACACAAGACAATCTACAAATTCAGAGTGAAATATTCTTAAGTATAACAAAAGAAATACGATCAGCGGAAGCTTCACAAAAAGACAGTCCTAGCCTCAACTCTGCACCATCATCACCGATCCATCAACCTGAAAACATTTGAAATATTTTGGGCTAAGTACTAATGTACTCAGTGGGCTACGCATTTGTCAATAGTTGAGAAATATAACAGTTTATCCATATTATGAGCGTAACTTAGAGGTTTTGGAAAACAAAATTCAACTAAGCATGCTAAATCAATTTTACTTGCACCGCGGTATCATGTCACACTCTATAGTTACTCTTACTTGGACCCCGGACCTCTTG